>CM069860.1:9521634-9976634 GCA_036172795.1 Pelodytes ibericus | reverse complement strand
GATAAGACAACAACCAATACAGATCCAGAGACAAAGGCAGGACATGCAAATATTTCTACAGTGAGCAAGCCCAGGACGCTAGGTCAATATTTTATGAGTTACCAAAAACAAATTAAAACACAAAGGGGGTGAGCACGAGGAAACAAGACGGGCATAACCCAACTGATTCCCCCACCTTCCTTGTCAGACAGCCTTTAAATCAACCAGGAAATTCTAAATACTTTCTAGATAGATGACTGAAGGAGGACAGGAATGCCTGGTTACTGCCGTTCAAAGGGATTAACGAACACAGAGGCATTGTGTGGACAGCTTTCCAAAAAAAGTCAGAAAGTCAGTCTTTTGGAACAAAATCCACAGAAAAGAATAAACAGACCTTTGTTATGTAGTAATGGATAGTATGAAGCCATGAGAGCGGAGAAAGAGGCATGCGTTTTTTTTTTTTTTTTTTTTTGTTTTTAAATAAATGGGTCTCTTTTAAATGGGCCCCTAAAACTACAGTACCCCCTTAAAATTATTTTATATAAGTAATGCATCATGTAGAATAAGGAAACATAGAAGCATAGCATGTGTCACCGGCAGATAAGAATCTAATGCCCAATTTCTGTCTAATTTAAAATGAAAAATCTGAATACTATCATTAGTCCCTGGCCTTATCTTATATCTAGGATAGCCTTATACCTATCCCATGCATGCTTAAACTCCTTCACTGTATTAACCTCTACCACTTCTACTGTAAGACTATTCCATACATCCATTACCCTCTCAGTAAAGTAATACTTTCATTAGTCCCTGGCCTTATCTTATATCTAGGATAGCCTTATACCTATCCCATGCATGCTTAAACTCCTTCACTGTATTAACCTCTATCACTTCTACTGGAAGACTATTCCATGCATCTACTACACTCTCAGTAAAGTAATACTTTCATTAGTCCCTGGCCTTATCTTATATCTAGGATAGCCTTATACCTATCCCACGCATGCTTAAACTCCTTCACTGTATTAACCTCTACCACTTCTACTGGAAGACTATTCCATGCATCCACTACCCTCTCAGTAAAGTAATACTTTCATTAGTCCCTGGCCTTATCTTATATCTAGGATAGCCTTATACCTATCCCATGCATACTTAAACTCCTTCACTGTATTAATCTCTACCACTTCTACTGGAAGACTACTACATGCATCCACTACCCTCTCAGTAAAGTAATACTATCATTAGTCCCTGACCTTATCTTATATCTAGGATAGCCTTATACCTATCCCATGCATGCTTAAACTCCTTCACTGTATTAACCTCTACAGGAAGACTATTCCATACATCCACTACCCTCTCAGTAAAGTAATACTTTCATTAGTCCCTGGCCTTATCTTATATCTAGGATAGCCTTATACCTATCCCACGCATGCTTAAACTCCTTCACTGTAATACCCTCTACCACTTCTACTGGAAGACTATTCCATACATCCACTACCCTCTCAGTAAAGTAATACTTTCATTAGTCCCTGGCCTTATCTTATATCTAGGATAGCCTTATACCTATCCCACGCATGCTTAAACTCCTTCACTGTATTAACCTCTACCACTTCTACTGGAAGACTATTCCATACATCCACTACCCTCTCAGTAAAGTAATACTTTCATTAGTCCCTGGCCTTATCTTATATCTAGGATAGCCTTATACCTATCCCACGCATGCTTAAACTCCTTCACTGTAATACCCTCTACCACTTCTACTGGAAGACTATTCCATACATCCACTACCCTCTCAGTAAAGTAATACTTTCATTAGTCCCTGACCTTATCTTATATCTAGGATAGCCTTATACCTACCCCATGCATGCTTAAACTCCTTCACTGTATTAACCTCTACCACTTCTACTGGAAGACTATTCCATGCAACCACTACCCTCTCAGTAAAGTAATACTTTGGCCCATCCAAAGCAGTCCATGGCTTGTTGTAGGCATTTGAGATCTTCGTGGATCAGATCGGGATGGGTAGGGTCTGGAACAGGTAGAGGAGGTGCGGCAACAATATAAAGTGCATTTTTAAAAAAAGGATTCTGTTATCTAACTAGTGTTTTTACTGTGGATGTAGAGATTAAAAGATGATTTATACGTTTTATACATTATGTTAGGAGATTTAATTACCATGCCAAATTGAAATGATACTATTAAAAATATATATATATATAGTTTGTAGAGAAGGCAATAAATTCCACAAAAGAATTGAGTTACAAGGAAATGCATCCAGTGGAAAATAACATGACTTTATAAGCAGATATTGATACACAAGAGGTAGAGGACCTGCTCTTACAAGTTTATAGTCTATTGTAGTGCTTCCCGACTTTGGGTGTGTTGGGTATTCAATGTACTCCAGTGACAGATTCACCAATAGAGGGCGCTAATTGCAAGGAAAGAGCAGCAACGCCTAAGACAGTGGACTGATAGATTATTGACGTCAGAGAGCCAATACTTAGGGAGGGGCTTACCTCCCAACTGTCCCGCTTTGCCTGGCACAGTCGCGATTTGGGAGCCATGTGCCGCTGTCACGCCACGCTTTACCTCTGTCCACGAGTGGTAGCATTGATAGCTCCCTCCCCAGACTGCGCCCCATGTCCCACCTTCTCACAAGACTCCGCCCTCCAGTGTCCTGATTCGCCGGGGGGCAAAGTTAGGAGTGTAAAATTTTTATTATAAGGTGTTGGGATATTAGGAGTGATAGAGTAAGAGGGAACAGGATAGAATAGAGGATACAAGCTATGTGGTTAGGATCTAGAAACAAACCACCAACTTATCACCGAGCTCCGGAAGAGGAGGGGGCAGCCACATAGTATGCGAAATGCGTGGAACATTTTTTTTTTTTTTAAAAAGGGCAACCCCCCCCCCCCCCATCTGCAAACTTTTTTTTTTTTTAAGTAAATGATTAAAAGAACCTTCCAAAAACTGTGCTTGTCTTTATTAAATCACTGTCAAAAATACGCGATGGCAACAACGCAGTTTGCACCACTTTTTTAATATAATTAATAGAGATGATCATATGTATAAAGTGTACAGGGCTTCAATTAATAGTCACCTGTGTAAAAAAAAAAAAAAAAAAAAGAAACTATATTGTGGGAATAAACAAATTTTGGTATATGCTTGCTCCAAAGTGGAGAAAATAAATCTATGGTGAGAACCAAGGATACCATTTCGGCGTCCAAAATCCATAGGAGTTTGGTGTCCAAAATGTCAGCATAGTAATCGACCATAGTGGCCAATTTTCGTGCTGATACAAGTTCACTTCAGTGGTCTCTGAGCAGCCCACCAAAGCGATCCAATCAGGTCCGAAAATTGGAGCTACCGCAGAAGACCCTACTGAATTGCACTTAACTACCAACCTCGTTCTGACCCAAGCTGGTACGGAGAAAAAGTCGGCTTGATAAGGACTATCCTGAAACGCTTCTATACAAATTGGCTCCTTGTAATAAGTCATTTACGTTTTCTCCTGACCTCCCACATATGTGGTTTCGGTTTTTCTAGTACATTAAAATGTATATAGATATTTTTATTTGGTGTTTGCAATTATATTATTATTGCCACACTCTTTGCATGTGTTTCACAGTGTTGGATGAGCAGCCACACTGTATATTTGGTGCCTATATTTAAAGGACGATGGTCAACGCTTAACTTACATCGTATTAAATAAAGCGCAAACCCTTACACATATACTGTGCCATTCTTATGAAACCATTCCAATACCAATGTATCGGTTATCGCAGGACTCGCTGCAAGGACCAGAGCCGCCATCTTTATTCTTCACTTGGGTCGGATCTCTGACTTTCCAAACGCTCAACTGTATGCAGCCCCGCCTCACCTCTCGTGAAGCCCCCCCCCCCCCCCCCGATTGTGATTGCGCAGCTGGTACACTGGCCGCAGCGAGCGATCTCCCCGTTACCAGATCTCTCCTGGCAGCAATCAATATCAAATCAGTGTTTCAGTCTGTTGCGATATTTAGTCCTTTCAGGTCATTCGTGATCACACCCCAGTGTTTCCTAATCCTGGCAATCCCTGGATATGCTGCCCAAGGAACATTACCTGGGGGGGCGGGGAGGGCATTAGACACAACTGACGTGATGTGGATACCAGATTAGCAGGTAATGTTTGTTTGGTTTTTTTTCAAAGAGGATAATTCATTGGTTTTTTTATGACAAGCAGTGAAACACTTATTATACCAGTTAGGTCATATTATTATACCAGCCACAGTCATATATGGATGGTTCCGAAGGATGGCTGTGCATACCAATGGATTTACATGCCGGGAAAGGCTGATAGTTGCCTCCCCAGGATAGGCACTTCAAAAGGGACAGAGTTGTACCTCTCCTAATTGCACCCAACCTTGGTGCACTAGAGAATGTGGCCCTGGTCTAGCCTGTCTAACTATGTTGATCTCTGATGATAACAGGTTGGGCTCGTGAAGCTCTGCCATGAAATTATTTCGCCAGCCCCAATGGATATACATACGCAGCAGCAGCGAGACCCCCTCCCCAGACCCTTACCATACAATGACCATTAACAGTTCACAAGACGAACCATTAAAACTTTCGCTTGTCCTAAAAATGTTCGACCTCGTCATCCAGTATGCTCTGTGCGTCCACTCTACCAGCCCCCCCTGCCCAAAGTATAGGTGGGTGTTTTACCTACCTATACCTTTGGTGGGGGGTGGAATTGTCCTGATTTTTGCAGGACAGTCCTGGTTTGCGACTGCTTATCCACTCTCCCATCTTCTCCTCCCCGGTCCTCTAGGACAACAGAGAAGAAATGTTGTGTGGCCAGATCTCCAAATAGAGCATGTTAAATTACTGCACAATTATGTACCAATCTTGAAAACCTCAATACACGTCTGTATCAAAAGCTGAGCCCTGCGCTCTGACCTCAATACTGGGAATCGCACTTATGACATTTAAGCTGCAAGTCTAACTCTATAAACACTTGTTGGTCTGTTGCCGATACTCTGCATGAGAGTCATGTTGGGCTGATCCTTCTCCACTTGAAGAGAAAGAAACTGACCATCGCCGAGATTAAAGACATTTGATTGTTCCCTCTAATCCTTAAACCATCAATCCTTCAAATGCCAGTAGTGACAAGTGAATTTTGTGACAGTAATCGTTCCAAGGAGAATGGGATTTAGGGTTTGGCCATACAATGCTCCATTTAATTCTCTTAATAGGGTTCAAAGAAAAGAAAAACGTTGGTTCCGTGTAGATGGTTTATATAGAAGTGGTTTAATAAAGGAATACAAATAAAATACTCTCCAAGCTCTGTACCCAGGGCTACGCCAGTTTTAACATTTGGAACACTGTGTACATTATTTGGTTTTTTTTTATTGCATTTCCTGGTGATGGATTTATTGGATATATTTTGGAGATTATCTCCCCGCACATAATACGCCTCCATTTTGTTGCTAGCTGTCCATGACCATTGTATGTGCAATGATTGGCATGCGCTGTAGTAGAAAATAAAAACATATATGTTTTTGACTAAACTACCGTAACACGACCACTAATTTTTTTTCCTGCTTATGACATCACCTTGTGGCTCAACATGCAAATCACACATTTCCCAATGAAAAGTAGCTGCATATCAAGCCACAGGTGATGTCATAAACAGGAGACGCCACAGACATGTTTAATTTTCTCTTAACTTATGCTAACACAATGTAGAGATATTTTTTGATGAGATTTTTATTCTGTACATTAACAGTATATATAATATTTAGGTGAAGCTTTCCTGCCCAATAGTTTTTTTTTTTTTTTTTTTGCAGTCGACTCGTGTCTCTCTCTCTCTCTCTTTCTCTCTTCTCTCTCTCTCTCCCCCTCTTCTCTCCTTTCTCTCTCCCTCTTCTCTCCTTTCTCTCCCTCTTCTCTCCTTTCTCTCTCTCTCTCCCTCTTCTCACCTTTCTCTCTTCTCTCTCTCTCTCTCCCTCTTTTCTCCCTTCTCTCCTTTCTCTCTCCCTCTTTTCTCCCTTCTCTCTCCCTCTTTTCTCCCTTCTCTCATTTCTCTCTCCCTCTTTTCTCACTTCTCACTTCTCTCTCCCTCTTTTCTCCTTCTCTCTCTCTCTCTCTCTCTCTCTCTCTCTCTCTCTCTCTCTCTCTCTCCCTCTTCTCACCTTTCTCTCTTCTCTCTCTCTCCCTCCCTCTTCTCTCCTTTCTCTCCATCTTTTCTCCCTTCTCTCTCTCTCTCCCTCTTCTCACCTTTCTCTCTTCTCTCTCTCTCTCCCTTCTCTCCTTTCTCTCTCCCTCTTTTCTCCTTTCTCTCTCTCTCTCTCTCTTCCTCTTCTCACCTTTCTCTCTTCTCTCTCTCTCCCTCCCTCTTCTCTCCTTTCTCTCTATCTCTCCCTCTTCTCACCTTTCTCTCTTCTCTCTCTCTCCCTCCCTCTTCTCACCTTTCTCTCTCCCTCTTTTCTCCCTTCTCTCCTTTCTCTCTCCCTCTTCTCACCTTTCTCTCTCTCTCATAACAATGTTTGGGTCTAGTTGCTCTTTTAGGATTTCTTCAGTAAATGGTAAATTATCCATATATCTTTGTGTTACTTTGTTTTAATAACCAGACCAAACCAAAGTACACACAGACGGACCAGTCACCACCTCATACCCTGATAAGAGGATTTGTCTGTACCCAGGCACTGATCTTTTCATCACCTGTAATGAATACATCAGCTGTATTTAATAAAAATGAAAGCGAGTGCCGTAATAACTCACAGAGACTTGTCTAATCCTTCTTCTATCTGATATAAACCAGTGCTCCTGGATACACTCTGCAATCTAATGCCTTCTGTGAACTTCTCATCAATGATACCAAATCAATGGACTATGGTGCTAAATCTCCCATATTATAATGAAAGAATATGCAATTAATATTGGCCAAACTGATCCCTTTAGCAAAATTGATCCCTTATCCCCAACATTTTTTTCAAAATTTTCCACAAGTTGTAAATCCCACACACCCCTGTCATAATGTCACACAGTTTATTATTATTTATTCAGTGTCCAGCCCCCTTAAGCTGTGATATAGCCTTCCCATGCAAGCTCAGATCCCCTCACGCCCACAAAGAGTAATACAATGACACGCGTGCAGACCTTTACAGCATGATACTGTATCCCTGTATATCATGAGTGCTGAGAGACTGTAATAAATCTTACTGGTGAAAATGATCAGTTATCCATAATGCTTGCGACCAGGAGTATTTCGGAGAAGGGATACTCACCTTGTATATGCAGAATTCGTATGGCTTTGACCATCAGTGTGTGCCCCTCACAGTTTTTTGGTTTTTATTTTATTTATTTATTTGTTTTTTGTTTTATTTGTTTTTTGTACCTCACAGTTTTATAATGGGGATATTCTTTTGGATTCTCGAACCCATCTTCGAGCCTAATACATGCCTGCCCTTTACTCAGAGACTCGGAGATCCATTTATTATCCATTATGCGAGATAAGTACATTTCAGTATATTGCGTGGACACAATCGGTGCCAGTGACAGCATAGCTCACACAACTTGCATCAATCAGAACGATTGTGTTATCAGAATTACATCATTAGGAGAGGATTATGTTTCGAAAAGACCTTGTGGCTTTATAGGAAAGTGGTTCATTTGCATACTAACCCGCAGCTGATGTCATAAGTAGGGTTGCCACCTTTTCTTCAGAAAAATACCGGCCTTGGTACTGTCTCCATAGACTTAACATTGGCCTGAAGCCAATTTTTTACCGGCCTGCCGGTACACAGGTTCAATTCCTGGCAGGGCTCAGCCCTTCATCCTTCCAAAGTAGATAATATGAGGAACATTCCATTGGGTAATAGTTCAATTCCTTGGATGTTGGGCAAAAGTAGCCCTCCCAGGATAGCTTCGAAAAGTCAGTATTCGGTATGTTTTCAGGTCTCTTTGTGATTGGTTCTACATCTTTTAGAACATAAGTTATTATTATAATTATTAAAGTGTATTTTGATGTTAATGTGATTTTATATTTGTTCACTTTCCTCCTAAAGAGGCAAAAAAAAAAAAAACCATAAATGAAATGTGACTCATTGACATCCAGTGTTTGATTTCCTCAGGTGTGTGAGTCTAGTAATGCTTAATCTATAGTGGTTTTCCTTTGAAATTGTTCTATTAGTACCCTGAGAGGGTAGTGGATGTATGGAATAGTCTTCCAGTAGAAGTGGTAGAGGTTAATACAGTGAAGGAGTTTAAGCATGCGTGGGATAGGTATAAGGCTATCCTAGATATAAGATAAGGCCAGTGACTAATGAAAGTATTACTTTACTGAGAGGGTAGTGGATGTATGGAATAGTCTTCCAGTAGAAGTGGTAGAGGTTAATACAGTGAAGGAGTTTAAGCATGCATGGGATAGGTATAAGGCTATCCTAGATATAAGATAAGGCCAGGGACTAATGAAAGTATTACATTACTGAGAGGGTAGTGGGTGTATGGAATAGTCTTATAGTAGAAGTGGTAGAGGTTAATACAGTGAAGGAGTTTAATCATCCCTGGGATAGGTATAAGGCTATCCTAGATATAAGATAAGGCCAAGGACTAATGAAAGTATTACATTACTGAGAGGGTAGTGGATGTATGGAATAGTCTTCCAGTAGAAGTGGTAGAGGTTAATACAGTGAAGGAGTTTAAGCATGCATGGGATAGGTATAAGGCTATCCTAGATATAAGATAAGGCCAGGGACTAATGAAAGTATTACATTACTGAGAGGGTAGTGGATGTATGGAATAGTCTTCCAGTAGAAGTGGTAGAGGTTAATACAGTGAAGGAGTTTAAGCATGCGTGGGATAGGTATAAGGCTATCCTAGATATAAGATAAGGCCAGTGACTAATGAAAGTATTACTTTACTGAGAGGGTAGTGGATGTATGGAATAGTCTTCCAGTAGAAGTGGTAGAGGTTAATACAGTGAAGGAGTTTAAGCATGCATGGGATAGGTATAAGGCTATCCTAGATATAAGATAAGGCCAGGGACTAATGAAAGTATTACATTATTGAGAGGGTAGTGGGTGTATGGAATAGTCTTATAGTAGAAGTGGTAGAGGTTAATACAGTGAAGGAGTTTAATCATCCCTGGGATAGGTATAAGGCTATCCTAGATATAAGATAAGGCCAAGGACTAATGAAAGTATTACATTACTGAGAGGGTAGTGGATGTATGGAATAGTCTTCCAGTAGAAGTGGTAGAGGTTAATACAGTGAAGGAGTTTAAGCATGCATGGGATAGGTATAAGGCTATCCTAGATATAAGATAAGGCCAGGGACTAATGAAAGTATTACATTACTGAGAGGGTAGTGGATGTATGGAATAGCCTTCCAGTAGAAGTGGTAGAGGTTAATGTAGTGAAGGAGTTTAAGCATGCATGGGATAGGTATAAGGCTATCCTAGATATAAGATAAGGCCAGGGACTAATGAACGTATTACTTTACTGAGAGGGTAGTGGATGTATGGAATAGTCTTCCAGTAGAAGTGGTAGAGGTTAATACAGTGAAGGAGTTTAAGCATGCGTGGAATAGGTTTAAGGCTATCCTAGATATAAGATAAGGTCAGGGACTAATGAAAGTATTACTTTACTGAGAGGGTAGTGGATGCATGGAATAGCCTTCCAGTAGAAGTGGTAGAGGTTAATACAGTGAAGGAGTTTAAGCATGCATGGGATAGGTATAAGGCTATCCTAGATATAAGATAAGGCCAGGGACTAATGAAAGTATTACATTACTGAGAGGGTAGTGAATGCATGGAATAGTCTTCCAGTAAAAGTGGTAGAGATTAATACAGTGAAGGAGTTTAAGCATGCGTGGGATAGGTATAAGGCTATCCTAGATATAAGATAAGGCCAGGGACTAATGAAAGTATTACTTTACTGAGAGGGTAGTGGATGCATGGAATAGTCTTCCAGTTGACGTGGTAGAGTTTCTAGGGACAGATATACATGGTGGAGTGTAGAAAACCAACAAAAATATAAAAACTGAGCTATACATTGTGTTAGCAGAAATTAATGGAAATCCATAAAATAATTGAATTATATGTTTTATTTTATTTTTTGAATTATATGTTTTAAAATGTGTCTTATGTTGATGATGTCACCATGTGACCTGATATGCAAATTAACTATTATCAGTGGACTATCTTTACACGCAGGTGATGTCATAAGCAGGAAACACCAAGTAAACATGTAAAACCTATATTTCTCTTACTGTATGCATGTACATGACATTCTGCTAACAGTGGTTAGATAATTTTTCATTATTTTTTTATTCTCTGCACTCACAGTATAAGCATTGTTAGGGTTGACAGCGTCCCTTTAATATAGAGCCACACACATAAGGTTTTGGTACCGTGGCACAATTACATTCATTACTGAATAAAGACATTGTTTAAAAAAGGAAATTCTATAATTAAATTGCAATACATTGACACACATGGGGGTCAGCTTGCACGGTTTAAAAAGAAAAATGAAAGCTCCTCCCGTGTCACTTTTAGGATGCTGAGGTAGTGTGGGGGTCCCTAACCAGGTTTTGGTGTGGTCAGTAACATCATACATATTTGCCAATATCGGCCATGTTTCCAGGGACATGTATTTGTGCCACATGCTGCAGAAAGAGCATGCAAAGTGCAGCCCGACAGTATGTAGGATGGATATACGCACAGACAGAATCCAATTAATTAATCGGGGTGGAGATCTCATAGGACCTACCATGATTAATTAATTGGATTGTGTCTGTGCGTATATCCATCCTACATACTGCCGAAGCTTCACTTTGCATGCTCTTTCATATGTGTCCCTGGGAACATGGACGATTTTGACAAGTTAATCTATGCATCATACCATCACAATATTCCAAACGTGGTATTCGGTAAAAGGGGTTGGGGCTTAGGTATTTTTTCTAAATTTTAAAAAAGTGAAAAAAAAACAAAAACTCAAATACTGGACATAAAAATATAAATAGATATGTATTCTTAAAGGGCAAAAAAGTTCTGCATAATAGAAAGATTGCATCAAGTGTAGCCATTTTAAATATAAATGCTATAAAGAAAGAATACAAATAACAACCTTATTGTCTTTGTTCTGTATAGTTCTGTCAGGGCCATTTATAGGGGAGAGCCAAGATTCTAAACAAAATGTCCGCCTCCTGATAGAGCAAAACAGAGCAAAGACTCTAAACAACATGTCCGCCACCTGATAGAGCTATACAGAGCAAAGACTCTAAACAACATGTCCGCCCCCTGATAGAGCTATACAGAGCAAAGATTCTAAACAACATGTCCGCCCCCTGATAGAGCTATACAGAGCAAAGATTCTAAACAACATGTCCTCCCCCAGATAGATGTGTAGCATAGTTGCCAACATCGGCCATATTTCCAGGGACACATATTTGTTCCACATGCTGCAGAAAGAGCATGCAAAGTGCAGCCCAGCAGTATGTTGAATGCATATACGCACTGACAGAATCCAATTAATTAATCAGGGTGGAGATCTCATAGGACCTACCATGATTAATTAATTGGATTGTGTCTGTGCGTATATCCATCCTACATACTGCCGGGCTGCACTTTGCATGCTCTTTCTGCAGCAAGTAGAACAAATATGTGTCCCTGGAAACATGGTAGATGTTGGCAACTATGGTGTAGAGAGCAAAGACTCTAAACAACATGTCCTCCCCCTGATAGAGCTATACAGTGCAAAGATTCTAAACAACATGTCCTCCCCCTGATAGAGCTATACAGTGCAAAGATTCTAAACAACATGTCCAACCCCTGATAGAGCTATACAGTGCAAAGATTCTAAACAACATGTCCTCCCCCTGATAGAGCTATACAGTGCAAAGATTCTAAACAACATGTCCGCTCCCTGATAGAGCTTTACAGAGCAAAGACTCTAAACAAAATGTCCGCCCCCTGATAGAGCTATACAGAGCAAAGATTCTAAACAACATGTCCACCCCCTGATAGAGCTATACAGAGCAAAGATTCTAAACAACATGTTCGCTCCCTGGTAGAGCTATACAGAGCAAAGATTCTAAACAACATGTTTGCTCCCTGGTAGAGCTATACAGAGCAAAGATTCTAAACAACATGTCCTCCCCCTGATAGAGCTATACAGAGCAAAGATTCTAAACAACATGTCCTCCCCCTGATAGAGCTATACAGTGCAAAGATTCTAAACAACATGTCCTCCCCCTGATAGAGCTATACAGTGCAAAGATTCTAAACAACATGTCCAACCCCTGATAGAGCTATACAGTGCAAAGATTCTAAACAACATGTTTGCTCCCTGGTAGAGCTATACAGAGCAAAGATTCTAAACAACATGTTTGCTCCCTGGTAGAGCTAACTGGAGCAAAGAACACTCTATAAGATACACACCTGTGAAATTCCACAGAACCTAATAATGTTATGTTCCTTTAAATAGATAAATATCTAAAAATAGAAACGGTATGTACGTGACCAGAGACACTGAGGCAGGGCTAATATCAGTATCTGTAACAGAAACACATTTGCAATCTACTGCAGGAAACAAATATATAAATCTGGCTGGGAATGACCCAAACATGATAAAACTCACTGCATTTTTAAAAAGTGAGATAAGCGCGAGTTATAAAATAAGTGTTTGGGGGTGGGCTTGCGGATTACCTTCAGTTACGGCTGTGCCCCCCCCGCGCTGCTGATGAACTACATCTCCCATAATGCTCTTTCAGCTAAGAGGCTGGCAGAGGAGTATGGGGATTTGGAAAAATGTTTGTTTATTTATTTATTTAATTTTTTTAAATAATGGGATTTGGGATATAGAAGGGAAGCTGGGTTGGGGACGTGCATATTATCCGAGCAAACATTTTTATTTATTTTTTTCAGGGTACCCATGCCTTGCCCACTTCATTCGATTTCTGATGAATCTGCCAAGGAACAAACCCGGCAAGTGCGGGTAATTTATTTACTAAAAAAAAAAAACAACAACAACAAAAAAAAAAAACTTACTAGAAATTAAAATAATTCTTTATTCCATAAAATTAAATAATATATATAATCTGCGCGTGCATGTTTCATCCAAAATCGGATTATCTATTTATATGATGGAGACACCGATTGGCTGGAGTGGGATAAAAGTGACTGCAACCTATCGGCTACCAGATTGCTATATCTTGTAATCGTTTTGGCTGAGAGCCAAGGTCACACATCATATATCTCATTGTCCTTTGGACAAGGAAGTCAAACACTATTAAATGCCTGTGACAGGTATTCAGACACAAGAGCAGTTAAATGTATACTAGACTTTATTTTTTATTTTTTTCCCAATACCCTGTTTAAGAGCCAATTTGTAGAAACTTTTCACATTTGTTTTTTTTTTTGTTTTTTTTGCAGATTGCAAGAACTTTTCTCTCGCTTAGGTTAGTGGGTGCTTGGTTAAATCCTTGAGTGCAATGTGGGTGCTTGAGTGCATTCCTGGTTCTGTGAGTGCAGTTTGCTGGGGTAAGTTCTGGGTGCTGGGGCAAGCACTGTGGATGCAATGGGGCTGCTGGAGCAAGTCCTGTGAGTGCAATGCGTGCTGGGGAAAGTTCTATGGGCACAATCCCGTGCAGTGGGTGCAGTGGCAAGAGATGTAGGAGCAATAATGAAAGGAGGGCAGGAGAATTAGAGTGAAGGGGCAGAGGAAGGAAATAAAATGCAAGGAATACATTAAAAAAAAAAAACAATTTGTTTATCTGATAACTATATCTAACCACCACCTGTGAGGGGGAAGGGTTGAGGAGGGGAGGGGGGCACTGAAACCCTAGGCCGGCTCTGACCACTCCTCCTCGCTTCCATGTGCGTTGGCTTCCTGTATAATAAAACATTATTGCATTAAGATAACGGGGGGGGCAATTAAACCACGTTCGGCAACACACTGCGGCTAAATAGAAACGGAAATGCCCTTTGCTCACAATCATATAACAACGTTTCTAAGTTTATATACTTATAGGGAGGGCGTTGTGTCAAGTGTAGTTTTCTTTTTAGGTCAGTGACCCCTAGCTATGCCTGGAAATAAAGCTTAATTATTCCATTTTATTACTCCTAATTTAATCTCTTGATTCAGGTGAGGCTTTCCTCCCCCCCCCCCCCGCCCCCGCCGCCATTCCTCCACACCTGGATTTTCTGTATTTGGACCAAGCTGGGGAGTAAGTGTATGCAGGTAGGAGAGCATGTCTCTTCCTATGCAACCTACAGGGGCTATTCACAAAAAGGTGAGTTGTCGGTGAGAAGAACATGTCATCTCACCATTAAATGACCTGTAACTCACCACTTAGTGAATAGCCGTGTGTATTGTAATCTGAGCAAAATGTAATACCTCTCAATCTCCTCCTGACTCTCCAAAAAAAAAAAAAGCAGATCAGGATATCTGTGTTGGGGGGTAGAGGATTCCAAGGGAAGGTAGAAAATGGGGAGCGGAGCTGCATTTTGATTGGCTTCTCAGTGTTCAGAACCAATCAAAACACAGAATTCAAATCCTGTTCCAAATTTGAATCAACTAATGGCAGCCACCTGTCTGCTACACAAAAAAAAAAAGTTCCTAAATGTATTTGGTGAGAAAATTGTTTTTAACTTAATGACACACAATCGTAAATTGAGTTGTATTTCCCAATTTAAACAATTCAATGTTGTAAAATAGCGGCTAAAGCAATATTGGTGTCAGATTTCATAATAATGGAAATTCTAGAATGTACTTTTTATCCGTTAATGAGTTTAATGAGTAGCAGAGGTCTGGATTTACTGCCACGTAGAGAAATATTGATTGTGATCACAGATAGGCACCACACGGCCCCCGTCCATCCCGCCAAGCGTCTATTTATTATACTCCCGGACAGTCTTGTGCACCTTACCCAAATATAATATTATAAGATTCTATCTGTGTCCACGCACTGTACTTGGGAAACTTTTTATTTTCCAAAAAATACAAAAGGAAATCTATTTTAAAAAAAAAAAATGTTTTATTTTTTTTTATTTTTCAAAGAATTTGTCAGATATTACATCATCTCACGTACAGGCAAATGAAGCAGGTGAAGCTCGGGGAGCTGATTGGCTGCAGGGTTAGAGGCCCCGCCCCGCAGCCTGACAGTTAATTAGCTGGTGGAACAGGTAGAGTACCACTCACCTGTGTAGTTCTTTCTTAGACATCTGCAGGTCACCATGAGACAAGACAGCCACCGGCATCCTGTAGAAGTTCAAGCTGTAGGACTGGTGCAACATGGCAGACAAAAGGTCAGATTTCCGTTAACCCTTAGCATCAATTGCTACAGAGCTGCAGGATAAGAGTTTTTTGGTTTGCTAAGACTTAGCAGCCTCTTACTCGAAAAGATGCTACGGGCTGCAACTCCCAGCCAACCAGATGCTGCAACTCCCAGCCAGCCAGATGCTGCAACTCCCAGCCAACCAGATGCTGCAACTCCCAGCCAGCCAGATGCTGCAACTCCCAGCCAACCAGATGCTGCAACTCCCAGCCAGCCAGATGCTGCTCAGGTTGCTAGGAGATGCAGTCGGCGTTGTGTGTATTTATATAGATTTTTTTTTTTTTTTAATTATTGTTCATAAATAAACCATATTTTTACAAATCTACTCAATAAAGAGGGAACTGAGACGGGAATTTCAAAGCTTTCAAAGTGAGCATGCTGCAAATACAGTGTGATTGGCTGTACGATGTATACAAAAAAACAAAACTTTATTAGGGTGAGAAGCGCAGACAGTTTTTGGTTTTTTTGTATACATATTAAGTAGATGCCAATGGTTTTTGTGGCAAGATCAACTTAACTTCATTTTTTATAATCTTTTTTTTTTTTCATTCTATTTTTTTTTTTGTTTTGTTTCTGTTTCTTTGTTTTAACAGATGTACATGTTTTCCATCCTCTGGTCTGATCTCAACAATGTACTGATCTATAGGACTTTTACAGACTTCAAAAAGTTCCAGGTAATTGTCTATAGAACATGGGGAGATTACTGGGAGATAATATATATAGTAACTGATGTTATTAGCAGATGATATTTTAAATATTCATGGATAGTGCTTTCAAGTAATGTCATCTATAGAAAATAATTTACATATTGGTGAATATCATGCTAGAAAAATGGTCATCTGCTATCTTTGACCCTACCTTTTTTATTTTTTTTTTTTAAATTTAAATAAAGTGTAGGTTCAAATGTCATCCTTTTTGGAAATAATTCACCATCCTCTTGAACAAGATGGGCTTTGGTTAAAAATGGGTCGTAGGGTAGAGAGGGGTGAAATAAAAAATAATTGAAGTATTGCTAAAATACTAAGAATCTGAACCAAACATCTAATGAATTCATTGTGAGATTTGATGATTTTTTTTAAAAAAAAACAAACAATTTTTTATATTTTTTTTATTTTATTTTTTTACTTGAATGTCACCAGATTTGGTTTTAAAATATTCATGCAAACTTTCTGTCTTTGTGCCTTTTAGAGAGAACTTAAAAGACAATTTCCCCTGGAAGGGGGTGCCTTAAAAAAGTCAGAAAGAACTATTCCCAAACTGAAAGGTAGGAGAGACGGAGAGCAACGATCAATTTTCTAAGAGATTGTGACTGTGTCACCTAAGCAGTGCTTAAACTGGGCATGTAGAGAATAAAAAATGATTGAAAATGATCTATACATTGTGTTAGCAAAACCGCGAGCAAATGTCTAAATTAGGAGAAAAATGGGTTTAAAATGTGTCTGTGGAGTCTCCAGCTTATGACATCACCTGTAGCACGGTATGCAAATGAACTGCTTTTCAATGGGAAATGTGTCATTTGCATATCAGGCCACAGGTGATGTCATAAGCAGGAGACTGCCACAGACACATGTAAAACCCATTTTTCTCCCAATTTAGACATTTGCTTGCAGTTTTGCTCATACAATGTATAGATCATTTTCAAGATTTATTTTTTTTCCCTCTACATTCACAGTATGTCATGTTTAGGTGATACTGTCCCTTTAAGCGATGGCACTGATTAATCTGATTTGAATAAGGAGAAATCTCTCCACCTCATCCACGCTTTAGTAACTGTTACCAAAAAGTATCCGTTAAAGCAGATGGATATTAGAACGAAATTGCACATAGCCCAGGTACGCCCCCCACTGGCGGCTCCGCGTATTGATTCTCAGATCCTTTTTGCAATCTTTTGTTTACATCAAGTATTGGAAAGGCGTTATGAGCTGGTGACTCCCTCCTAGGAACCTCGCTGCACGTGAGATGGTGGAATGCGTTGGGGAGCTGCTAAACATTATTCCGAAAATACCACCTTAGATCATTTGATTCCGCATGTAGTTCCTTGTTTTGTTTTTGCTTGCACGGTCCATTGCCTGCACAAACCGTTTTATTCGTGGGTGATTGTGTACAGAAGGTGTAATAACCTGTAATACAACTAGGAGGGAGATCGTTGCAAAAATGTCAATTAGCAATTAGAATTCCTTTCGTGTATCATTCTGACTGTTTGTTTCACACAGGAACACAAGGGTCTACTCAATAAAGAGAGCATTGGAGGGAATTGAGACGGTAATGTCAAAGTTTAGGATTTTTTTCTAACTTTGCTACTTTGGCCTTAAAGGGACAGTCTAGTCCCCAAACCCACTTGCTTGTATAGAGCACAGGCTTTTTTTCCCCAGTGTGATTTGATGCAGGCATTCTGCATAAATCACATTTTTAATATTTGACTCAAGCCCTCCCTCCAGCGATTACTCTGCATGTTTACGGCAGGTGCGGCAGCACTGATTATATAGACACTGAGGATATAAAGTTTTTGTTTCATTTAGTCACTTCCTGTGCTGCTGTAACAGAATACAGTGTGTGGACTGTGATAGACTTTTTATTGTACACAGTAGGATCTCTTAAGAACACAGATGACATCAATAGAGAGACAGGAAATTCCATTCAGTTGAATGAAATTTACATTTACTCCGCTAGTGTGGGCAGTCCTGGTTTCTTGCAAACTGCTGTAATTTCACCTAGCTGTAAGTATTTTACATTTTAAGCAATGCAAAATATAAAACATGCATTTTAAAGTACCTTGAAAGCACATTAATATGCATTAACATTTGGAAGATGCATCCCTTTTTAATTTCTCTATTTATTGAGTAGACCCTACAGTGTCAGTTTCCAGCAGGGCACAGCTCTGGCCGTCATCCTTGCGAGGTCGACACAATGAATACCTTTAAAATATATATACCTCTATAAAAAAAAACAAAAAAAAAACATTAATTCCGAAATGGGACATAATGTCTTGCGGAGGATTGGATTTTATTTGTGGGAGTAGTATACAATGTGACCAGTAGGTGGCACGCATAACACATACAAAACACATTTTTTTACCCATGCTTTTTTTTTCCAGATGCTCCCAAGCCCTGGTCGAAAAAGAAGCCTTCCCAGAAGTCTCTGCAGGGGCTACACCGGCTGGAAACCTATTCCCAGATGCTGTTGAATCTGGACGCCAAGATATCCCAGAGCCAAATTGTTGTGCATTTCTTCACCATCCAGAAGCATGATCTCAATCCATCCTTCCCAGAAAGCAGGTGATTTTCTTAAACTATGGAACAGACCTTGTTTGTTTGTTTGTTTGTTTTTATCTTACCGTGTCTGGAAGCTGCTCAAGATGTTCTTCCCGGGAACTCAACGCAGCTGAATCCGCAAATAATTCCTTCGACGGTGGCAACTTTTTAAATGTTTTATGGGGGGTTCTAGATCGAACGGAACCCAGAGGACTTCCTTTGTGAACCCAGAACACGTTAGTCCCAGGATTCAATCTGTGCAAGCCCAGACTGACAATTCTGGGATTGGCAATATAATTAATAATAATAATAATAATAATAATAACTCGTATTGATAGAGCACCTTTCTCCCAGTGGGAATCAAAGCGCTTTTTGTGTGCACACTCTCAGATTTAACCGGATCGGTAGCTGAATAACAGATGTTATTATTACCCAATTGATAGTACTTATTTATCATCCTCGGAAAGGAGGAGTTGATCCTGTTTGGATTCGAACCTGTGTCTTCTTTCCCTTCCTAGCGAGACAGGAATGTTGTATTTCTTTCTTTTGTGATGCCTATCCGGTCTCTTCTGAAGAAACAATGCTTAGATTATATCTTTTGATTTCCCACTGACATAAGGGAACCTTATTCCACAGTTAAATCCTTTGGGGTGAAACGCGTTGGGGCTGCTCCAACGCATTTGATTGAACTAGAGAGGTTCTTTTACTACTGTTCATAAACTGAATGAGATTATTATTATTATTATTGTTTTTTCTTTTAATAATGTCCTTGCCTAAACCCGGATAAGTGCTAGCAGGAAATTCTCGAGTTCATATGGATATGAGTTCCCTCGATGTTTATTGGCCACGCCCCTTACTTAATTTATGTCAATGGCGAGAATATTAATCCAGGTGGAACTTCCTTCTAAGAAAACGCACTGTATGAGCCAGTTGCCACATCACTGCTTGTATTCAGGGATAGTAAGGAGATTTACATTTGTCAAGGCTGTGTGTGTTTTGATTTTTTTCTTAGCATGCTTGATTTAAAATGACATCCGAGGACAAACTCACAATCTGTCAAGATGCCATGTACTTGAGAGTTAACGTCTGCATATCCCATGAAGTGATATGTTGTTCCCAAACCTCTGAAGTGCCAAGGTTCACCATCACTGGCATATTTTCGAGTGTATCTGATGTCCAGGTGATGTTTCACTTCCGTTTTGGGTGGTTTGAAAAATTCGTATTTTTAAAAAAAAAAAATTCTAAAATGGCAATAAAATGTTAAAAAAAAAATTAAACGAATAAATAATTAAATTAAAACATAAATAAACACATTAATGCCAGGGAAATAAATGTATCTTTTTTTACCAAGCTGTAAAAGAAAAAAAAAAAAAAAAAAAGAGAATAAGTCTTTGCTTGATGTGAAGACCCTACCTCGTTTGAAGCAGACATATCATTGATTCAATTTCCTAACACTGTCCGTTATTCTCGTTACAGTCTGGTAATTATGCCTTCACAGAAGAAGGAAGAAAGAACGGTCTCTGTGCTCCACAATCCAGCTGTCTCTAGACCTTTGGTGGCCCACAGCTACCTGTGCACCGATGACTTTGAGACCATCGATTTGAAAAACAAACCGTTCATCGTGAAGAAGAACCAGATCCTAGACGTGTTACTGAAAGAACACACAGGTAATCATAAAAAAAAAACGTAAGGTTTTAATACACTAACGAAAAGGCAGGTATGAACAATTTTTCAATGTGGCTTACCACTGCTCCTCATGGGAGGGGCCAGCCAGAACCAAGTCCACATCAAAAGATTCCACTGCCCTGCCAAGGCCACCACCTGAAGGATGTTGCTAGCTCATCCATTGACCCATATTCTGCTACCTAGAACTAAACCAAACCCCGGTTTTGTTCCACCTAACTATCTCTAATTAAAACATGGCAATATAGACCGGTCCGGGTATCTAATCTGGGTTTCCGGTTGTATTATAGGTTGGTGGCTTGTGGAGAACGAAGATAGGCAACTAGCCTGGTTTCCCGCTCCTTACTTAAAGGACCTCCGAGATGATGAGGGGAGTTCCAGTGATGAGGAATGCCCTACTGAAGGTAAGAGTAACATATCTTTTGTTTAGGCTTTCGGCAAGCTTCCCCTTACTTAGCTTGGCTGTTGCAAAATTATAATTTTTTACTCTGCAACACTATGTATGTATATCATAATATATTTGCTATTGCAAGGAATATTATTATCAGTTAACACTTAAACGTCATTGTTTTTTTCAAAATGAGTGGAGTGTCTCTCAATGGAACAATATGGTTACTGACTACCAAGGGAGGAAAGGTCTGTACCATTGATGACACAGACCTCCCACTCCTTCGCTCTAGAACCAAGGATGTCTGACCCCCTCCTTTAGTAGAATTCCAAGCAGATTGTGACCGGCTCAAGCCCCAAGTAACAGTGGAGTGAGTAAGATTGGCTTCCAGGTGCTGTAGCACAGAAAAGGGGTCTACTCACACCCCAGGCAGACAACAGGAACAAACAGAGGTAGTGCCAGCTGAAGTCATCCGGAAGGTAGACAGACAGCATCAATCCATAATT
Source organism: Pelodytes ibericus (assembly GCA_036172795.1). Lineage (NCBI taxonomy): Eukaryota > Metazoa > Chordata > Amphibia > Anura > Pelodytidae > Pelodytes > Pelodytes ibericus. The sequence continues at coordinate 9,955,513 of CM069860.1, read as the reverse complement.
GGTTTGTAAAAAGTAACTTTATTAAATCAAAGAAAGAATAATAAAAACTATCGAGCAGGGAGACAGGTACAAAACAGAAACGACACACGCTTGACGCGTTTTGCACCAACTTGCGCTTTGTCAAAAGCAGTCTGGACTGCTAAAAGAATAATAAAACCATCGAGCAGGGAGACAGGTCCAAAACAGAAACGACACACGCTTGACGCGTTTTGCGCCAGTTGGTGCAAAACACGTCAAGCGTTTGTTGTTTCTGTTTTGCACCTGTCTCCCTGCTCGATGGTTTTATTATTCTTTTTTTGATTTAATAAAGTTACTTTTTACAAACCAATTATGGATTGATGCTGTCTACCTTCCGGATTACTTCAGCTGGCACTACCTCTGTTTGTTCCCCTCCTTTAGTACCAAAGTGATGACAATAATTTTATTTAGATGGCCAGATACTTCTTGCGCTACTTCATGGTGCTTTCTGCAGGGTACCACATTAACCAATGAGTCACTGGTGCCGCCATATTCCCGACTCTCTCAATCATACTTGTCTCTAGGACGTGACATACCAGCGTGTAATCCCAGCTTTTTTTTCTAGGCGCATGTTGTGTGGTGGTAAAAGCGTACGAAGCTCAGAATTTTGATGAGGTTTCGGTTTGCGTCGGGGCGCTGGTGGAGGTCCTGAAAAAATCCAACAACGGCTGGTGGTTGATCAGGTGAGGAGCTGGTGGGAAAGCAATTCCAGGGGCAGTTTACGCGGAAAAGGTAATTTCTGGGCCAAAGTGATGCAGTCAGTAGGAACATCCCATTGGTTTCCACAGTGATGCTCCACTTTTAGAAACTTGCCCCACATATACATACCACCCCCCCAAAATCCCCCCCCCCCCCCAAATAAAACAAGACCTTTAGGTTTGGTCTATGACCATTTTATGCAGTATGTCGAGCTCAGTTTGTTATATGACAACTGTTGTCAAATACTTTGTATACGTAATTGTATTTAATCAAGTGTAGGCAATTTAAATAGAAATGATTTAATGAAAGAATACAAATTAAGTACCTTATTGAGCCCTCTTTGCTCCATATAGCTGTATCAGGAATAGGACATCTTGGGGGCAAAGATTCTAAACAACATGTCCTCCCCCTGACAGAGCTAAACAGAGCAAAGATTCTATACAACATGTCCGCCCCCTGACAGATCTATACAGAGCAAAGATTCTATACAACATGTCCTCCCCCTGACAGAGCTAAACAGAGCAAAGATTCTATACAACATGTCTGCCCCCTGATAGAGCTAAACAGAGCAAAGATTCTATACAACATGTCCTCCCCCTGACAGAGCTTCACAGAGCAAAGATTCTAAACAACATGTCCGCCCCCTGACAGAGCTAAACAGAGCAAAGATTCTATACAACATGTCTGCCCCCTGACATAGCTATAGAGAGCAAAGATTCTAAACAACATGTCCGCCCTCTGACAGAGCTATACAGAGCAAATATTCTAAACAACATGTCCATCCCTGATAGAGTGATATAGAGGAAAGATTCTAAACAACATGTCCTCCCCCTGATAGAGATATAGACAAGTCAAAGATTCTAAACAACATGTCCTCCCCCCTGACAGAGCTATACAGTGCAAAGAGGGCTCAATAATTTACTTTTTTTTGCTATTAAATCTTTCTATTTAAAGTGCCTACACTTGATACAAACTTTAAATTAAAAATAGCTTAATTTTTTGCCAACATTTGTCCAATTGCACACCATGGAAAGCCTAATATATGATGTTCTTTGTGTATCTTACATTACTTTAGCTACAACAGGAAAACAGGGTTCATACCGTCCATCTTCCTGAAGCCATACACCAACCCATGTGAAAAGTTTCAGAACATCCTCAGCAGGGGCCAGTATCGCTCAACTCCAAACATCTACGATGGCCTGCAGAACTGGAATGCCTACAGCCAAAAAGAAGACCGCGGCAGTCCAGGAAACAGAGAGAGGTTCCCATCAATGGGTGGCGTATCACTGGGATCTGAAGTTGCATCTTATGTCAGGCCAGACGTGGAATGTTTGGTGGGGAGCCGGTGGAGGTCCAACGCTGGATCTGATGACGGCTCCTCCACTGGCAGCTCCAGCCATTCCAGTTCCATTTCTAGTGCCCCAAAGATCCCGGCAAGGCCGAACCCGGAAGATATCATCCAGAAATGTAGCACCATCACCAAGAGAGCAGTGGAGAAGTCTATAGCAAGGCTCCATCATAGAGAGGCTGAGCCAGCTCAGCAATCCGCAAAAGAAGAGAAATAAACCATGACTAGGTTCTGATATAGATGTCTAGTGCCTTCCATGGCTGCCAAGAGCCTTCTGCTAAGGCAGACTCTAATCTTTGAAGGGCAAAACGCATGTTAGTCTTGTTTTTAGAGATTAGCCATGTGAGAACCTAGAAGACGGCTTGTTACAAGTTCATTTATTGTGCTTTGTAGGCATAATTACTCATAGCGGTAATGCTATATGTGTAGTAGAATTTACTCTACCTGTAATGTTTTTTTTTTTTTTTTACAATGGAGCCAATTCAGTCCTCAGGATTGCTCGATTGACTCCCTGCAAAGTCAACTCAACTTCTCGACCTTCCAAGGTCGACAAACTGGCTACCACGGAGTTGGCCAACAATAACGCCTATTACCAGCTGCTAATTTAGTTGAATCCAAGAATGTACCGATCTGACCCACCCTGGAAGGAAAAATGTCATGTAAAATGAGATTTCGATTTAAATATACTGGTGATAATATTACTATAATGGTACTAGAGTACTAACCTCAGTTTCTTTACCTTTTTTAGTTTTTAGGTTATCAAGAAAAGTTGTTGTTTTTTTTATTTTAGAAAACTTGTTACAGATTGTTTTACAAAACTCTCCACTCTGTGTTTATGTCTAAATGTATTTTGTATCAAGATACCGTACTTCATATATATGTTTTATTTTTTAAGTATTATCAAGTGTTTTAAAGAAAGAGGTGCATTTGTAAAGCATAAAATGTTGAAATAAAATAATCAAAGTAATTGTTTTGCATTGTAGTTTAATATTAAAAATGTAATACGTTTTGTTGAGACACAGGGAAGGTTGGAGCTGAGAGGTGTGGACTTCAAATCACAGGATGCACAATTTAATGATCGATTGACATTCACTGACGTTGCCACAGACACCTTTTTTTTTACAGACACTTTGCCTTTCTTGGTCACCAGGAATCCTGTGCAATGTAACTAATCTGTACTAATTATTGTCTGTTTTTTTTTTTTTTTTTTAAGGATCTTTTCTATTTTTATTTCTGAAAACTCTGTATATTGTTTTTGACGACGTGAGACATTTTCAGAATCAATAATTATTATTATTTTTTATTGGAAGAAAAACAAATGTTCAGACCACAAAAAGAAAAAAAAAATCAGGTTTAAGACAAAATAAAGAAATAAATAAACCTCTACTATAAAACAAACTTGTCTTCAGCCATATATGTTTCTAAAAATTTTTATTGTATTCATTTTTTTTTTTTTTTTTTACTTTTTATCTATGCTTTCTCAGATCAAAATGAAAAATGAACATAATAAATAGATCTTTCGCGGCTAAACATTGTCAGCGAACATCAACCCGCCTCCAAATAAAAATCCACAATGAACAGCAATGTAAACAAACGTTGCATATATACTTGAAATAAATACCTATGTTAAGATTTTTCATAACGTGTATATCAAGCCAAATGGGGGGGGGGGGGGAAATGTTGGGGATACAAACTATGTACATATATTTTAAAGTGAAGCATTTATTCTCTTTTCATATCTGCCCAATCTCTCCACTCTATACTAGAACTATAAAAATACCCTACTGCAAATCTATTACCAACTTAGTATACTCTCTACCTTACCGTATCCGCTCCCTCCCTGACCCCAATTTTGCATTAAGAGCAAAAATAAGAAAGTCTTTCAACTTTTGCACCTAGGTTTATTTCATTTTAAAGCCTCTAAATTGGATCTATTATGTACCCCCCTACCCTTTAATAAGTGTCCCTTTAAATTTGGAGCAATCCAAAGGTAATAATTAGAGGGTGCATCCAAGGACAGCCAGCCTTTCATGAACTAACCCTCAATCTGCAAATCCACTTATTTTTTTTTATTTTTTTTTAAAGTATCTTTTGCATGTTGAGTAAGAATTTGGTGTGTGATGGATTGCGTGTGGGGGTGTTTTATTCTAAACTGTGATTGGTGGGCTCCTCCTTTGCCCCGCCCTGCATGAATTCCTCCGTTTTGCACAGGTGCAAGCTCACCTGTCATTAGTGCATGGGAAAGAATAAGAGAGAAGGGATTATGGACACGTTTCGGTACCCCGTGGAAGCTACGGCCGTGGGCCTTGTGGAGAACGAGAAGCAGAAGGTAAACTATACTAAACGTTTCCAAAATATGGGCACCGGTGGAAGGACAGAGAATTAAGGGGATAAAAACAAAAGGCGTAGTAGGAGCATGGAACTGCCCTCCAGTGGAGGTTCTAGAAAGTAAAAAGGAGTTCCAGAAAGCTGGGCTGTGAATGAAGTTAGTACTTCACAGAAAGGGTGGTGAAGGGATGGAACGGCCTTCCAGCAGGGGTGGCATCAAGTTGAAATGTTAGTGTGAAACCCAATAATATACACTAAAGGGTCTGCTCAGTGAGGAGAGAATGGCAGGGAATTGAGAAGGGAATTACAAACTTAAGGCCAGTGTAGCTGAGGTGGACCATTTCTCCCGTTCAGCTGTGTTTTGTTGGTCGTTCTCACAGACGTTCAGGGAATGAATTGGAGGCAAAGTCAATGTTTGAAATCATTCACTTTGTCATCAAATCTGCGTGTGATCGCTGTGATTGGTTAGTTTGCGTGTGATCGCTGTGATTGGCTAATCTGCGTGTGATCGCTGTGATTGGCTAATCTGCGCATTATCGCTGTGATTGGCTAATCTACGTGTGATCGATGTGATTGGCTAATCTGCGCATGATCGCTGTGATTGGCTAATCTGCGTGTGATTGCTGTGATTGGCTAGTTTGTGTGTGATCGCTGTGATTGGCTAATCTGCGCATGATCGCTGTGATTGGCTAATCTGCGTGTGATCGCTGTGATTGGCTAATCTGCGTGTGATCGCTGTGATTGGTTAGTTTGCGTGTGATCGCTGTGATTGGTTAGTTTGCGTGTGATCACTGTGATTGGCTAGTTTGCACGTGATCGCTGTGATTGGCTAGTTTGCGTGTGATCACTGTGATTGGCTAGTTTGCATGTGATTGCTGTGCTTGGCTAGTTTGCGTGTGATCGCTGTGCTTGGCTAATTTGCGTGTGATTGGCTAGTTTGCGTGTGACCTCTGTGATTGGCTAGTTTGCGTGTGATCGCCGCGATTGGCTAGTTTGTGTGTGATTGCTGTGATTGGTTAGTTTGCGTGTGATCGCTGTGATTGGCTAGTTTGCCTGTGATTAGCTAGTTTGCGTGTGATCTCTGTGATTGGCTAGTTTACGTGTGATCACCGCGATTGGCTAGTTTGTGTGTGATCGCTGCGATTGGCTAGTTTGCGTGTGATTGGCTAGTTTGCGTGTGATCGATGCCATTGGCTAGTTTGCGTGTGATCGCTGCGATTGGCTAGTTTGTGTGTGATCGCTGTGATTGGCTAGTTTGCATGTGATCGCTGTGATTGGCTAATTTGTGTGTGATCGTTGCGATTGGCTAGTTTGTGTGTGATCGCTGTGATTGGCTTATTTGTGTGTGATCGCTGTGATTGGCTAGTTTGTGTGTGATCGCTGTGATTGGCTAATTTGTGTGTGATCGTTGCGATTGGCTAGTTTGTGTGTGATCGCTCTGATTGGCTTATTTGTGTGTGATCGCTGTGATTGGCTAGTTTGCTTGTGATTGGCTAGTTTGTGTGTGATCGCTGTGATTGGCTAGTTTGCGTGTGATCGCTGTGATTGGCTAGTTTGCGTGTGATTGGCTAGTTTGCGTGTGATCGCTGTGATTGGCTAGTTTGCGTGTGATCGCTGATGTGCCTCAGTTGTGGGTGTTATTTTTATTTATTTCTTTTTATTATTGCAGTTTTACATGTTGTCCATTCTATGGTCGGATCATAATAACATTATCATCTATCGGACCCGTGAAAACTTCAAGGATCTCGCAGTAAGTACCTGAATGGAGCAGATACTGCACGTTACTACCTCTTCAAATCAAGGGTCATTATAGTATGGTCTCTATTCATGAAAGAGGGAATTGACAAGGGAGTTTTAAATTTAAGGGCAAAGTAGCCGAGTTGGACCAATTCTCTCATTCAGCGGAAGTTTGCACTTCCCTTGTCAATGCCATCTTTCATGACGAAAGCCTTATGTTGTGATACATATTATTAAAAGCAGGAAGTTCTCACGAGGGGTCCCATCATATCAGCAAATTAAGCACCTAACAGAGGGGAGGCGGTTATGGAGAGGGGGCAAATAGCTGATGGGGGGAGGGGGTTTAGGGCCCCTATAAAATCCTTGAAGCCCCTCTGATCTGTCGAAGCCAATAGATAAGCAAACTATACGTTAAAGAAGCACATGAAATGGGATCAGCCCACCAAACAATGGGGGTTTGTCTGTAGCTTTATGGCTTGGAGCCGTGTAACCAGTTGGTTATTTAATTTGCCTCCCTAGAAAGAAATCCGAAATAAATATCCCCTGGAGTCTGGGCTGGTGAATAAATCACAGAGAATCCTCCCCGTACTGAGAGGTAAGTAGAAGTGGAGGAAAGGGGGTGTGGGGAGGAGAGGGAGGATTGTATTTGGTTCCTTTTTTGGGGGGGGGGGGGAGGGGGGGGAGAGGGGTATAGGAGAATTAGGAGATTGAGATCCAGATATGGACCGAGAAATTTAATGGGACAGCTTCCCAAAAAAAAAAAAAAAAGACAGGACTGTCCTGGAAAATTCTGGAATGCTGACAACTATGACAACACTTTGCTGTGCAATCCGTGGCATTTCCAATGAGTGGTTGAGATGACCTTGCTAGACGAGCTGAGAATGTATCTCGATCCATCGCTCACTATTATAACCCTGTAATATTAGAAATGAACGGGCTGCAAGCCGGCATCTTGAATCATAGGATACTGACTAATTGACGGGAAAGGTCTACAATTAAATGTTACAAAGGCAATTTGTCAGTAAGTTGAGTAACAGATGAATGGAATTTAAACTCAAATTTACCCGGTCAACTAAATATGGTTTGTACTGTGACTGGAGAGGCGTGAAGGAGGAGAAAAACGTGTGTGTGTGTGTGTGTGGTGTCACCTGTTTATGACATCACCGTGTGGTGTCTCCTGTTTATGACATCACCGTGTGGTGTCTCCTGTTTATGACATCACCGTGTGGTGTCTCCTGTTTATGACATCACCGTGTGGTTTCATATGCAAATGGAACTTTTCAAAGTGAAAGTAGTTAATTTGCGTGTTGTGCAAGGTCTTGGCTGTAGTACACAGTGGTGTATCTTGGTTTTGTGCTGCCCTAGGCAGACACAATTCGGGCACCCCCCCCCCCCCCCCATGCCTACCTACAACATGCCCCATCATCCACTAACACACCCACAACATGCTCCATCACTTATGTTGCACACACATTAAATGCCCAATCACCCCATTACATACCACCATCACCCTCATTACATACCCCCACCACGTCCATTACATACCACCATCACCCTCATTACATACCCCCACCACGTCCATTACATGCCACCATCACCCTCATTACATACCCCCACCATGTCCATTACATGCCACCATCACCCTCATTACATACCCCCACCACATCCATTACATGCCACCATCACCCTCATTACATACCCCCACCACATCCATTACATGCCACCATCACCCTCATTACATCCCCCACCATGTCCATTACATGCCACCATCACCCTCATTACATACCCCCACCACATCCATTATATGCCACCATCACCCTCATTACATACCCCCACCACATCCATTACATGCCACCATCACCCTCATTACATACCCCCACCATGTCCATTACATGCCACCATCACCCTCATTACATACCCCCACCACATCCATTATATGCCACCATCACCCTCATTACATACCCCCACCACATCCATTATATGCCACCATCACCCTCATTACATACCCCCACCACGTCCATTACATGCCACCATCACCCTCATTACATACCCCCACCATGTCCATTACATGCCACCATCACCCTCATTACATACCCCCACCACATCCATTACATGCCACCATCACCCTCATTACATACCCCCACCACATCCATTACATGCCACCATCACCCTCATTACATCCCCCACCATGTCCATTACATGCCACCATCACCCTCATTACATACCCCCACCACATCCATTATATGCCACCATCACCCTCATTACATACCCCCACCACATCCATTACATGCCACCATCACCCTCATTACATACCCCCACCATGTCCATTACATGCCACCATCACCCTCATTACATACCCCCACCACATCCATTATATGCCACCATCACCCTCATTACATACCCCCACCACATCCATTATATGCCACCATCACCCTCATTACATACCCCCACCACGTCCATTACATGCCACCATCACCTTAATTACATACCCCCAACACAACCATTACATGCCACCATCACTCTCATTACATACCCCCACCACGTCCATTACATGCCACCATCACTCTCATTACATACCCCCACCACATCCATTACATGCCACCATCACCCTCATTACATACCCCCACCACGTCCATTACATGCCACCATCACCCTCATTACATACCCCCACCACGTCCATTACATGCCCCCATCACCCTCATTACATTCCCCCACCACGTCCATTACATGCCCCCATCACCCACATTACATACCCCCACCACGTCCATTACATGCCACCATCACCCTCATTACATACCCCCACCACGTCCATTACATCCCACCATCACCCTCATTACATACCCCCACCACATCCATTACATGCCCCCATCACCCCGATTAACTGGAAGGAGCTAAAGCTTGCTGAACTGTGGGGGAGGGAAAGAAAATGTCTGAAGCCCCAGGAGTGTGCTTTAACACCCTCTGGCAAAGGGTCGCCCTCTGGCAAAGTGCTGCCCTAGGCCAGTGCCTTGTTTGCCTTGTGGAAGATACACTGCTGACCACACACACTCATCTAAACACACTTCTCTGTTAATGTTTTGTTTGAATTGTGATAACACAGTGTATAATTCAATTATGATTATTTTTGAATCTCTACATTTGCACTGTAATTAATGTTTGGTAGCCGGTAATCATTCCTTTCAGGGGACTATTATAAACATTTTTAAAAAGAAAGTTTTTTCAGAAAGCTGGTCCTTTAACTTAGGGGCATTCCTGAATTTTGTAGAATTTTTATTTTTTCATTTGCATTTGAGGTAGAAATTAGCTAGTCATTAAATATATTCTCCTGAGATGTCAAAGCTAGTTATTAAATGTTCCCCAGTTTATTAAGCACTGACTAGTCCTATATCTCCAAACCAAAATAAATGAAACCCAGAAATAGAAATATTTCTTTATGCCCCTGGCTCTGATCAATTTAATGGATGAAAACTGTTTTTATAAAGCTTTTTCCTTTAAAACTGGTCTGGTAAATTCCTACTTTTATCATCTATTCTTGTTTGCACCTTTTGACTGCATTGGCAATAAAAATGTGTTTGTTACACAATTTAAAATAATAGCATTTATTCTCTCTTTTTTTACTGTCTCATAAAATCAGCCAAAAAGAAATCCCCTGCCTTTTGTAAACAAGGAAAGATTGTTAAATATTTGCCTTTCTGTCTTATAAAAAATAAAATAACGTACAGTTCTATTTAATTCACCTTCTGTTGACACGAAGTTATATAAGATTTTTTTTTTTTTTTTTTCTTAATTGTGGGTTTTTTATTTATTAATACCGTATTTGCTCGAATATAAGACGACCCTGATTATAAGACGACCCCCCAAACTTTGGATATTCCTTTAGGAAAAAACCTGAATATAAGACTACCCTATAGGAAAAAAATTAACTTGTATATATTCACATGTAAATTGCTTTTTAATATTTAATAAAAATTATGATATTAAACAAATGCATTTCTTGTTTTTATTTCCTTTTATGTGCCAATGCTGCCTCCCCCCGCCCCCCCCCCCCCATGTGTTGTCTCTCTCTCTCCCCCAGTGTTATCTCTCTCCCCCTCCCACATTGTCTCTCCCTCCCCCCAAACGTTTATCTCACTCACTCCCCCCTCCTTCCCCTTGTTTCTCTCCCCCCTCCCTCCCCTTGTCTTTTTCTCGCCCCCCCCCCCCCCCCCTCCCCTTGTCTATCTCTCCCCCTCCCCTTGTCTTCCTCCCAGGTAGCTAGTGGGGCAGCCGGGGGATGTCTGCACGATAAGTGCAGACATCCTCCATGCTGCCCGGCACTTCCGCCGGGACTTTTATGATGAAGCCGGAAGGACCTGGCTTCATCATAGAAGTCCCGGCGGTCGTGCCGGGCCTCAGCGGAGGATGTCTGCGCACATCGCGCAGACATCCACCGGCTTTTAGCGAGGGGGATCCAGGTTTTGAGGTCAGATTATAAGATGACCTTGAATATAAGACGAGGGGTCTTTTTCAGAGCATTTGCTTTGTCTTATATTCGAGCAAATACGGTATATAGAGTTGGCATTTTTTCCTCTTCTAATGCCTCCGGAACGTAATTATTATAATTATTATTTTTTACCAACCTGCTGGTAAAATACCAGCTTCATGGCAAGTCTATTTACACACCCTGTCCGGATAGAAAATTGTGTAAGAGCAGGGCAATGGAGAACTCTATCAACTCTACTAGTGATACACGGGAGCCAGTAAGAGAGCAGGGGAGTATTTTATGACATCATCATGCAAGACTCTGGCCACAGTTGTAAAGTGAGACTTTCTGGAAGTTTTTGGAGAGTGTTGCATCATGGGTAAAATTCTCAAAATGGATGCTGGAGACAAACACCTAATTATTTTTTTTTATCTTTTATATGCAATTAATTCGAACATAGAGAAAAAATGCTCAGGTAATCTAGTTACAGCTTATGTAAGTGGTAGTGTCCCTTTAATTCCTGATTGTCCTAGTCAAGATGACCAGATAGCTTGGTTGTCTAGACAGCCACTCTTGGAATGCTATAACAGGGTTAAAGGGACTCTGTCTACCGAACATTGCTTAAACTGGGTATGAAAAAAAATATTTATACATTGTGTTAACAGAATTGGCAGCAAAGGGCTAAGATTAGAGAAAAGTGTGTGTCTCCGGCTTATGACATCACCTGTGGTTTGATATGCAAATCAACTTCCTCTTTCGTGTTCCATGGGGAAGTGAAAAGGTGACATGACTTGACCTCTGTTACACCGACATTTCTGGCATGCATATGGAATATTATGTAAATATAAATACTGCAAGGCATAGGAAATAACCGTGATGGAGCAGGTGTGTCGACGCTGAGACAGCGGAGTTGTCACACCTTGCTTCAGGCAGGCCTGATTTCTGATATCTGCTTTTTTTTTAAAAGATGCTCCCTTGCTTGTTTGGGGCAGGACCTCCAGCCGTTTCATGGAGAGACTTCAGCTCCTCGAGGTTTATTCCCGAGCTTTGCTGCGGACAGACTGCAAGATCTCCAAGTGCCAAGACGTCGTCCAGTTTTTCAGCCCAAGGAAAGAAGACCTCAGCCCTTCCTTCCCTGAAAACAGGTCTGTTGGTAGACCCCCCATGCCACACGTGGACACGCCCTTTATGTAATCAATGTAGTCGAAGACCTAGGATTTGGTAGACGGCTCTTCCGCTTCCTTTATGCCCAGTGCTGGCTTAATGCACGGTCACACTGGGCAGTTGGCCAGTGTCCCCACGATGCTACATGCCCACGCCCTGTGGGGACTTTATCACCAGCCTGCGGTGGCTTCTCATGATCCCCTTCAATTAAAAATTGCTAGTGTCCATCACTGGAGACGTTATACCATGTGAACGGCACCAGCATCAGTCGCATGCAGCTCTGATTGCTCTGGAAGCTGCACGCCACTTTTTTTTGGTTCCTACTGGTTTTGGTGTCAGCACATGTCCGGCACAGTCTGCGCGACTGGCCTATGAGAGCAGCGAGCGAGGATGGTGTCCTTGATCACTAGCGTTGTTGGAGATACATCCTCCCTCGCTGCCTTGCACGGCCTGCACAGACAACCCTGCTGCCCCCACTAGTGCAACATGGTGCAGTGGAAAAGGATGTGGGGGAAAATGGTGGTCTAGGTAGGGTTATAGGGCAATCTCCAAGGTGTGCAACCTGAGGAGGAAAGTTTGCAACAAACGTGGGTTTAGTCAAGCCTAGGGCAGCACAAAACCTAAATACATCACTGGCTATGTTGTACCATTTTTGTCAGACATTTTATCTTTGTTGATGGTTCACCGTATCATCCCCTGCAGCCTGGTTATTGTGCCTTCAGAGAATGACCAGCGACGTAATGAGGTGACAACCGCTCACCGGTCACAGGATCAGCCAATCACTCAGCCAATCATCTCTCAGAGTTATCTGTGCGTAGAAAACTTTGAAACCAAAGACATCAAGAATCGGCCATTCATAGTCCAGAAGGGCAAGTACATTGATGTCCTAATTAAAGACCCAACCGGTAAGTGGACAAAGTAAAACATCTTTACTTTCTACTATTAGTTCTTCACAAGATATTTACATTTTATTTAAGTACTTATTTCTGCCATGTTTCCCTTTTTTTTTTTTTAAAAAAAAGTATATTTCTATCAGAGAAAATTTCCTAACCCTCCCCGTGACCTTCAGCAATGTTTCAATATTTACACCTTCAGCTCACTGGCATATTTGCATTTCAAAGACCTATCCACATTCTTGTGCATCATGCTTAAAGTTGTGGATTCTGATACATTCTGAGTTCTCCTTTAGTGTTTAAAATTTCTGCAGTAAAATGCCTTATTATCATTCTCTATAATAAACAGCCCTTATAAATTCCAATAAGGAATTTAACACTATTTGCTAACCTATTTATTTTTACCTATAAATTGATATTTTGCTATATTTTATTATTTTATATAGTTTTATATAAGCATCCAATTTAGGTATAATATAATTAAAAATAAAGGGGGGTTTATATTTTAATAATCTGTGTGGGAGGTGCTGCGGTGAAGGAATTATATTTATGTTGGTGGGTTATGATGGGGGTAGGAACTGTAGGTGATGGTGGGAAGGAGGGTCAGATTACTTTTCCAGTGATACCCAGCCAGCATCATGGAATTCCCCAGCTGACTTTGTTGATACCCTAAGATGGACATAACCTGCATTTTGTCATCCCTGTGGCTGGCAGACTATTTTATTAACTGGATTTTAACACACCTGTGGCTGGCAGCCTGTTTTATTAACTGGATTTTAACACACCTGTGGCTGGCAGACTGTATTATTAACTGGATTTTAACACACCTGTGGCTGGCAGACTGTGCGTTATTAGCTGCCTAGAAATCCATGGCTTTTTTTTTCATTACAAACCCCTTGTGTGTTTTCATTATCTATGAATAATATACTCCTCAAATGTGCTTGAAAATGTATGTGATCGATAGCATGATGTTATAATGACCACTAGTTATTGGTTCTCTTACAGGCTGGTGGCTGGTTGAAAATGAAGAGAATTGTCTTGCCTGGTTCCCTGCCCCCTACCTGGTCAGACCCCACAACATCATAAAGTCACTGAGTGACGGTGAGTTGCGATAAAGATGTTTGATCGGGTTAACACAACCTGAATTGTGTTTTGGATCCGAGAAAGAATTATTATTATTATTGCATTGCTTTGGGCGCCGGTGAATTTCTTGTGTTTTGTTTTTTAAAATAGGAATTGGGAACAGTTAAAATTGTTCAGGGCCGGTTGTTTCCATTTTAGGGTATGCGAGACACCCATTTTGACTCCTGTGGTTCTGCTAAAATGGCCGCCGTCCTAGTTAGCGCTGAATTGGAGAGCCGGCCCTGTTGTCATCCTCAAGCAAGATTTATTAGATCCAGTACGTTATAACTCTAGTTCTCTGTGACCCAGGGACGCCTTACTTTGCCGCGAAAGGCTACGAGGCTCAACATGCCGATGAGATTACCCTCCAAGTTGGGGTGGTTGTGGAAGTGTGGGAGAAATCGGACAATGGCTGGTGGCATATCTGGTGAGTACCCCTTACTTCCCCCACCCCTGTCTAGCGTCTGGAAACAAATAATATATAAAATGCTCTTTGTTGGCAGAAAAAAAAAATAGGTGGAGCTTGTTGCACAAGTAGTCGTCATTGTAAAGCTCTATCCAAATTCTCCACTAAAAGGTTTTTGTCCATTTATTTATTTTTAAAATCATCATTTGAGAAATATGATATAATCTCTTGACATTATCAGACTATCATGGTTTCTGTGTGGAGTCATAAAATTAGTGGGTAGCTCTAATCGCCACTTTCCAAAGCGAATTCGGTTCAGAGGTTTGACCGTGACCCATCAAACTCAAAACCGAGAGGGACGAGTAGAAGATGTACCTATCCGAAGATATTTGAGGACAGCCCTGATGATAGATATGACGATGTACTGAACCAATTGCAATTTGTCTCCTCTATAACCTAGCTCTTACATAAGGAGGGTTGTTAGATCGAATGAAGATAAAGTTCTTGAAAAACTACCTGCGTTTAGTTTTCTTTCTATTTTATGCTCTGTTAAGAACTTTAAATTTTATCTAAACAGATTGCTGTGGACCATGGAAAGACATTTTCTACCCACTGACCTATTTGGGGAAAACTTATTCTAAATGTTGTAACTTGTAATAAATTCACACATAGAGCAAAGAAGCAAGTTGAATGCCTGCAATGACTCATAAAAGTCAATAAACTTTAAATTAAAGAAAAAAAAAAGAAGGAAATCTACCATTATATCTGTTCAGGTGTTTCTTGTTGCTATAAAAAAAACACACACAAAAAAAGCTCCTCCCCCTTATACTGCCAATCACTTTTTAGAATGTTGCGACACTGTGAGATCGCCGACCAAGTTGTGCAGCATTGATTGGTTAAAGCAAACTTGCGCAACCTGAACATTCTAAATGTGAAACTCCATCCATAAAAGGGGAGGAGTCACTGTATTGCTCCACATACAAAATTGGAGTGGATAACAGCTCTGAAACTTCACATTGTGATTATTGTGGTGCATCTCTCTGATCCAGATATTTGATTTTTTTTATCTTTGATATTTCTTGTCTTGTAGTTATAATGGGAGATCTGGATACGTTCCATCCATGTTCCTCAAGCCGTATAAGAATCCCCACCAGAAATTACAGGCCAATAATTTAGATGCCAGGTTTGTCTCCACACCCAAGCTCTACAAGGGTGCGAGCACTCTAGAATTCAACACGCAGGTGGGGTTGGATTGTATAAGAGAAAACCATTCCAGTAAGGAATGGGAGACTAGCCTACCGTCGGACAAGAGAAAGTCCCGATCCTTGAGTGGTCTTCTAACCACGACCGAAGCTTCTGTAACGGAATCATTGACGTCAACTACCCAACTGAGATCTGCTGGGGCATGGGATAGTGCCGATGTGGAAGACTACACAATGACCCCTTCTATAAAGAAGAATCATGGTTCTCCTGAGAACTCCTCGGAAGGTTCTTTGAGTTTGTATTTGAGTGGGACTAACAAACAGTCTAATCTCCAGACGTGGAAGTATTCTAGTTTTGAGGAACCTCCGTCTAGAAATTCCAACTCCTCTACGTCCGTGCTTGATTATGACTTCGTTCCCACCAAACCTCGGGTGCCACCAAGGCCCTTAAGCCAGGAGATTAGCAGCAGATGTACCTCCATCACCAGGAACACTGCTCTCAAGCCTAGTTTCTCAACTGATTTAAAATATTTACCTGCTAGAAGATGATTCCATCTGAAATCAATATATGTTTCATATATGTTGCGGTAGCACATGGATTGCCATTTAAAAAAATACTAAAAAAAAAACTTTATAATATCTCCTCTATCTTCCATTACCTGTCTCTTGTGCTTTGTATATATTTCCCCAGAACACTTCTAGCCTTCTCTTTCTGATAAATTGTTTATTTTGTATCTTTTTTTTTTTTGTAATTATAGTTGTACACCGTTTGTGTTTTTTTTTCCGTTTTTTTTTTTTTTTTTAACTCATGTGGGACTAATGTGGTTACGTTTATTGTTCCAAGTGCAAAATAAAAATAAGTTTAAAAAGATAAACGGTGGGCTTTTTATTCCAGACTTGGGTGCCCGAAAAATGCTTTGGTTGGACCGAACCAAATTTGGTCAATTTCGTCGAAAAACGACCTTTATTAGGTGTTAGACTAAAGCTTTCATCTTGGGCTGGCTGACTGTGATAGGAGTTGTTACCCAGAGTGCAAGCTACCTTTGGTGACCTTCTACTAAGGTTTGCAATGATTCCATAGAGGCTTTTTTTAATGTTGAAATGTGTGTTTCCCTTGTCTGCTACCAGTACCTACCCAGGACATAAATCATGGATTCTTCCTAGTTAAAAACCTTAGACATAAGTAAAATAAATACGGGTGTCCATTAATATTTCACTAGAAGAGAATATTTCACTGATGACCTCATGTTGTTACATGTGGAATGCGTTACCTGTGTCTGATCCCTATACAGTTCTGTATAACTATATATGAGTGCCAGAGGGGAGGTGATAAAAGCATTATTGTGAAATTCTCTATATAAAAGCTGTACGATATTATAGTAGACTTTATACATTAAGGCCATACAAGTCCCACATGGTGTGTTTAGCTCCAGCCTAACTCCTGTATAAAAATGACATGATCAGTGTAGACCACTTCTGCCAAATCCATCCGCGTGAAGAGGGACACGTGTGAGCTATGTTATTGCTGTGGAGTCTGTGATATACTCACACGCTGCACATTACTGTGAGTTTTATTGCTGTGGAGTCTGTGATACACTCACACACTGCACATTACTGTGAGTATTATTGCTGTGGAGTCTGTGATACACTCGCACACTGCACATTACTGTGAGTTTTATTGCTGTGGAGTCTGTGATACACTCGCACATTGCACATTACTGGGAGTATTATTGCTGTGGAGTCTGTGATACACTCACACACTGCACATCACTGTGAGTATAATTGCTGTGGAGTCTGTGATTTACTCACACACTGCACATCACTGGGAGTATTATTGCTGTGGAGTCTGTGATACACTCACACACTGCACATCACTGTGAGTATTATTGCTGTGGAGTCTGTGATACACTCACACACTGCACAATACTGTGAGTTTTATTGCTGTGGAGTCTGTGATACACTCACACACTGCACAATACTGTGAGTTTTATTGCTGTGGAGTCTGTGATACACTCACACACTGCACATTACTGTGAGTTTTATTGCTGTGGAGCTCAGTGACTCACACACTGCTCATTATTGTGAGATTTATTGCTGTGGAGCTCTGTGACCCTCACACTGCTCATTACTGTAAGTTCTATTGCTGTGGAGCTCTGTGACCCTCACACTGCTCATTACTGTGAGTTTTATTGCTGTGCAGCTCTGTGACTCGCACACTGCTCATTACTGCAAGATTTATTGCTGTGGAGCTCTGTGACCTGCACACTACTCATTACCATGAGATTTATTGCTGTGGGGCTCTGTGCTACAGTCACTTGGTATCTCTACAGCAGGGGTCTCAAACATGCGCCCCTCCAGCTGCTGATGAACTAAATCTCCCATAATGCTCGTTCAGTTAAGAGGCTGGCAGAGGAGCAGGGGTAATGTATATTGAAGACCCATTTGATACAGTCAGGGGGGTCTGTAACTGCACCCACTCTTCCACCATTCTTTCTGGACCCCAAAACAAGAAAATAGCAAGTTTTGTTTAAGGGGATTTTGTATTTGTACATGGGGGGCATTAGTGATATTTAGCATTATAATTTAGTGCAAGCACCAAGGTAACACTAATACAGTAAAAATGGTAGAAATACACTGGGGGGGGTAGGGTTATCAGGCTTTAAACACGGGATATTTTATGGGACAGAACGAGAAATATATACAGACAGTCTAATAGACCTTTTGTCCTGAGGTTAGTAACTAGAATTTGGCACCTGGACATAGTACCATTTGTTTATTCTTGACCTACCTTGTTACTGCATTCAGTAGGGCTCCTAATATTTATTTTGGATACACAGTAGACATTCTGATGACTGGACGAAGTCCAAAGACAGAGGGAAGCGATTTGTCCTAAAATAAATTTCTGTACGAAAAAAAAAAGAAAACATGTTGGCGGATAGATAAAGAGATCATAATCTTTACCTGTAACATTAACTAGGCTCGATGGGGGATATGAAGGGGCGTACAAGGTCATGGTGACTAATTCTGGCGCCCATGTGCGTCAATGTATAACGCTAGCGCCTTACAAATGTGTGCCGACCCAATGCTTTCCAGTGCCAACCATTTTGAAAAGTTTTGGACAACCTACGGCAAACACTGGTTGACCATATCCTGAATACAAAAGCCCCAGCCCCCCCCCAAAAAAAAAAGGCTAAAGGAAATTGCCGCTGTACATAAGAAACATCAATTGCGTCTTTTTTTTTTTTTTTTTTTGAACTTGCTGACACTATCTTGTGCAGGAGTTTTTATGCATAATCCAAGATGAAGGAAAATCTGACCCAAACAACATGTCCGCCCCCCATAGAGCTATACAAGCCTTATTTTATTTATTTGTGACCTTTCCCCTTTATAAATCATTGCATTGCTTGAATAGCTAGTTTTCATCATCGGGGGACCTTAGAATAACTGCATCATTAAAAGAGTCAAACAAATTAAATGAACCTTTTAATCTGGATTTTTATTTATTTTTATTTTATTTTTTAACTACATTTGTCCGTTTGCAAACACGGATCAGCGGTGACTAGGGTTGCCACCTTTTCTTCAAAAAAATACCGGCCTTGCTACTGTCTCCATAGACTTAACATTGGCCTGATGCCAATATTTTACCGGCCTGCCGGTAAAATACCGGCCAGGTGGCAACCCTAGCGGTGACATACTGAAAATAGGAATGATAATTGACATTCAGCCTGATTTCTAAACTTTGGATTTTGACCAGGAAGTTTTATTTGCCTGTGAGGTAATAGCACAGTCAATTTGTAGTGCTGTATTGTGCAATCTGTGTGCACAAACACTGCCCATTTGTTCTATTTTGTAGTAACTTTTTTCGGCCTCACTGAACTTTTGGTATTTACCTGTCTGTGCTGATAGACAGGTACAAAAAACATTGTCATTTTGTCAAAACAAACTCATTTGAGGGACATATTTGTCCCCTATCTGTTTTTTTTTTTTAAATTTAGTTCAGGTATTTCCTAAAAATGTTGACTATTTTGGTACATGTTAAATCACATTTTTACTCATCTAAAAAAAAGTCAACAACCTTGAAAAAGGTTGCTTTTGGCTCCCGAGGATTACAAATAATTGCCCCTCCGTCAATATAGTTTTATCGCCGTTATTTGCAGATATATCAAAGCCAGTGCATAAAAGATTGATGTAGATAATCAGCTCCTGGCAATAAATAGCAGGAGATTTGGTGGTGCTATATAGCTTGCACTGGTATACAGTTATCCAGACCTACACAGTGTTACAGCATAGCTCTCATTGGTATATAGTTAGCCAGATATTAACAGTACTGTCCAGGGGTGTGGTATAACACAGCTCCCATCAGTATATTGTTAGCCAGATATTAACAGTAGTGTCCAGGGGAGTGGTATAACACAGCTCCCATCAGTATATAGTTAGCCAGATATTAACAGTAGTGTCCAGGGGAGTGGTATAACACAGCTCCCATCGGTATATAGTTTGCTAGATATTAACAGTAGTGTCCAGGGGAGTGGTATAACACAGCTCCCATCGGTATATAGTTAGCCAGATATTAACAGTAGTGTCCAGGGGAGTGGTATAACACAGCTCCCATCAGTATATAGTTAGCCAGATATTAACAGTAGTGTCCAGGGGAGTGGTATAACACAGCTCCCATCAGTATATAGTTTGCTAGATATTAACAGTAGTGTCCAGGGGAGTGATATAACACAGCTCCCATCAGTATATAGTTAGCCAGATATTAACAGTAGTGTCCAGGGGAGTGGTATAACACAGCTCCCATTGGTATATAGTTAGCCAGATATTAACAGTAGTGTCCAGGGGAGTGGTATAACACAGCTCCCATCGGTATATAGTTTGCTAGATATTAACAGTAGTGTCCAGGGGAGTGATATAACACAGCTCCCATCAGTATATAGTTAGCCAGATATTAACAGTAGTGTCCAGGGGAGTGGTATAACACAGCTCCCATTGGTATATAGTTAGCCAGATATTAACAGTAGTGTCCAGGGGAGTGGTATAACACAGCTCCCATCGGTATATAGTTTTTCAGACATTGACAGGACATAGCATAGCTCCTATCAAAATGTGTGTATAGAAAAAAAATGTTCACGATAAGAGTGTATATAGTTTTTCAAACAAAATTAGCAGAAAAAGATAAATTCTAAAAATATCAAAAATGCCTGTGCAAATAGGGGTCAGCCCAAGTCAGGGTACCCAATCAGAGTCACAATTTATAATCTCTGAAACCCATCAACCACACCTCCCAAAATGGCCAAAGAGGGACACTTTTTTTTGTTTGCTTTGGGGGTAGTGACCTAGAGGGCCCAGACTGAATGTTATAAGTGACTTTCTTGACAATTTGATAGCTATTTATGTTTAAAAAAAAAACATTTAGAATAATATTTATTTTTTTGAGGTAAAATTATTTGGTAACTCATTTAGAATAATATTTATTTTTTTAATTTACAAACTAATATATTAACACGTAAAAAAAAAATTGTGTTTTTCACTCCTGTGTAGCTCTGTGATGCAAAAATGACGTGCTGAGTGGAATAGAGGCACAGAGGGATTTGGGTAAAAAAAAAATAGGGATGGTCTTTAATAAATAGAGACAATTGGGAGGTATATGCCTCAAATGTGTTCCAGTACCTCATCCCAGACCTGGAAAGAGTGTATAACTTTACTAAGTGTGAGAAGATTACCTAAACTTGCAATTATCTTGTCAGTTTGGTAAACAGACCTCACTGTATTCTCGTGCGTTTTTATTTTCCATATGGGGGTGGGGTAAACATAATTAGTATATTATCGGCCAATCAGGAAGGGGTGGCCAGGGGCATGATGGGAAAGGACATAGTATGAGCACAAAATACATGTGATGTAGGTGGAAATTCCTTCTAAAAATAGCCGCACCTCACCTGGTGACACATGCATTTTTGTATTATTTTAATATAGTTATTAATATTTTGCTTCCTACTGGAATTGTATCCAATACGTTTCCTTTTGCTGGAACTGATATAATAATTGATTGATTGCAATAATTCAATAATAATTAAAAAAAAAAAAAAATCTTTACACTGCTGAAATATTAATATTACCTATAAATGGTTCATTAACTGTATTAATATAAATAATTTTAAATTTTTATTCCGGCGAATGGAGAATAGTTTGTAGAAAAGAAGGGGGGGGGGCGGGGGAAACAAACAAAAGCGACCAAAGATAATAATAATCGAAGTATCGACCAAGAGAACTCCCCGCAAATTATTTAATTTGTGGACAATGTCTGTCATATAAAAAAAATATAGCTTTTAACAAGAGACAAATATCCACGTAGAAACATGGTAGAAACGCGCCCCCCCCCCCCCCCCCCCATTGTTACTCCCGACAATGGGTTGGTTGCGTAATGCGCGGTTTTAAAAAAATATGGTCGCGATAGAGCACTTGTAAAATAATGGAAAATGTGCACCAAATCCCAGCACCCGAAAAATGTCAGAATATATATATATAATAATATTTTTAAAAATGGTGCAATTAAACATAAGAAATGTCAGTTGTACATATTTGATACCTTCCGCCATGTTCAAATTCTGGGGGAAAAAAGTCTAAAAGTGAAACAATCCGTAGGAACATTCCATTGGTTTCCATTGGTGACAGGTCCAGTCTATTCAAGTAGAATATATAAATATATATCTTTTTTTTTTTTTAAATGCAAATAATTTTATTTTGTCATGTGATTTTTGCAATAAAAGAATGGTAAGATCCATCATTCTGTTCAGAAACAGAAATACAATTGTACGTAATCAAAATATCCAACATTGCATGCATCCTATCATATCATAAACAACAACATATAATCATCAGAAAAGAAGAGAAGAAAAAAAGAAAAAGCAATGGAAAAAAGTGATTAAGAAAAATGGGGAAAATAGAGGGGAGAGAATAAGTGATGAGATAAATATATATCTTTTAATAAAAAATAAATGGTTTGAAAACAAAATAAATCACTTGACCCGCAAAGAAAATATTTGGAGAGCGAAAGGGAGGGGGTGGGGGGTAATAATTACACGGGAAAAACCTGTCTGGATATTAAACAAGAGCAGAGTTTCCTGTTGGGTGCCACAAGGTGTAAAATACCTAATGCATCAAGTCGAGTGAGTCACCCGTCAAGCTGATCAGCCAAGTATTTCCAGATCCAGGTGCCTTGTATAAATACATCGGTGATCTCGGTTTCCCCAACTCACAAATCCCAGAAAGTTGAAAGATGCCACAGCGGACAAGAAGCGGTAGTGATCGGCATCCCCTGGAAGCCAAAGCCGTCGGAGTTTTGCAGCATGGGAAACTCAAGGTACTCTCGATTTTATTCAAGTAGGATTCCCAAGGACCGATCCTCTTTCTTTGTACTTATTATTATTATTATTATTTTTTTACATGGATATGTAAAAACGTTATAACCAGGAAAGTGTCCGTACAAGTACACCAGTATCCGTCGCCAGGTCTGTGAAGGTTCCATAGAAGATCGTTCAATTGTCCGACCATGAGTAATTCTTATAACGGCCAGGTTTACATACCCAGAGATGGGATGAGTTGGCCTCTCCGTGGCTGGTGATGCCACAGGTGAATTTGTATGCTTACCTATTGCAGAGCAGAAGATCGATTTGATTTATTTCCATCACCCAGTCTCTAGAATTAACGCGAAATGAGTAGGATCTTCTCATGATGGAATAGGATCTTTAAGGATCAGGCTGTCATGATCCTCTAATCCCAGTTATTCGAGCTTGGGAAACTCAAGTAGAAATATTACTTTGAAGTATTTTAAAAATCCATGTTTTGATTTATACTAGGTCTCAACCAAAATGGCTAACATTTCGACTGTACACATCCTTTTTTTTTATTTTATTTTTTTATTTTTTATGCATTATACACTTTTGTTGGCAATTTTTTGGCAATGTGTATTTTTGTTTTTCTCTGTGCAGTTTTGCTCTGTACTTAAATTATTGCAATTTGTTTTCCATTCATTTTTGGGATGAATGGAAGAAAAGCTATCTGACCATTACAGTGTGAAAATATGCGACAAACCATTGTTGGAATTCCAAATATGTAGTTTATTTTGAAAAAAAATTTTTTAACCCTTTTTTTCTATAAAGTATAAAAACTTTAAAAAAAGTATGGTCCCAGTTTTTGTTTTTGTTGGGGAGGGGGGGGGGGGGGCATGATGCTGACCCTTATCTAAAAATGTAAAAAATATTATTTTGTGAACATAAAACAATTAGAAATCCTTCCTATATCAGCCTCATATTTGAGTTGAATTTGAGGTTTTTTTTAACCCAAGGAGAATAGTGTTGAACTCGCTAGTTGTATAGAAGAAGGTAAAGGGTTAATACACAAAGAGCAGCTCTGGGGCAAAGTTGTACATTTGGAGCAATTAACATAGAAACATAGAATGTGTCGGCAGATAAGAACCATTCGGTCCATCTAGTCTGCCCAATTTTTTTGAAAACTTTTATTAGTCCCCCGTTCCCGGTCTTATAGCTAGGATAGCCTTGTGCCTATCCCACGCATGCTTAAAATCCTTGACTGTGTTTACCTCTACCACTTCTACTGGAAGACTATTCCATGCATCCACTACCCTCTCAGTAAAGTAATGCTTTCATTAGTCCCTGACCTTATCTTATATCTAGGATAGCCTTGTGCCTATCCCACGCGTGCTTAAAATCCATGACTGTGTTTACCTCTACCACTTCTACTGGAAGACTATTCCATGCATCCACTACACTCTCAGTAAAGTAATACTTTCATTAGACCCTGGCCTTATCTTATATCTAGGATAGCCTTATACCCATCCCATGCATGCTTAAACTCCTTAACTGTATTAACCTCTACCACTTCTACTGGAAGGCTATTCCATACATCCACTACCCTCTCAGTAAAGTAAAGTAAAATTACAATCAGCATTCCACTGATCTCCCTGGTGATTGCACTTCCCTTAGAACTATATCCTAGACAGGCTCTTTCAATTTAAAGGGACCCTGCCAACCTACACATTGCTTATGCTGTGAATGTACACACACACACACACACAAAGTTCTATCTTTATTGAGTAGACCCTATTGTTTTAGCACATGTGCAAGCAGATGCATAAAAAAAATGAGAAATCTATGTTCTTAAATGTGCCTCGGGGAGCTATTGCACTGCTTTCTGATGGTCGGAGAGCATCCTGCGTCTGTATCTCTCAGGATAACATGTTTATTTATTTTGTTCTCTATTCTTTCAGCATAACATGCTTTCTATCATCTGGTCGGACTGTAATGATATACTGATTTACCGTACATTTGAGGATTTCAAGAGACTCCATGTAAGTTTGACACAAAGCTTGGTTAGACTGTTGCCCCCAGAATACATCTATTTATTTATATATATACTTGAAGGAACAATTCCGCACATTTTTTTGGGCAATCTGTTTAATTGAATGATTGCCTAAAGTGCAGGCATCTTAAATAGAAATGATTTAATGAAAGTATACAAAACAAATACCTTATTGAGTCCTCTTTGTTTAGCTCTGATGTGATTTAAACATTTTAAAAAAATCCATCGTTTTTATGAAGTTTTTCGTCCTCATGTGAGATTTAATATACGCATTTCATTGGCAATTAATATAACTATTCCACAGTGGTGTTTGTCACACAATATTCATATTATTTTATGGTGTATTTCAACACATTTAATAATTGTTTTATGTGTCTATACACTGTGTGCTTTGGGATTTTTACATTACAAATATTTTCGCCGGGGCTCCTAAATTCACTGACATTCCAATACTAGGGGCTTAAAGAGATAGGCGGGGCTTGGAGAGAGAGGGATGGGCTTAAAGAGATAGGCGGGACTGTTACTATACGTCAGTGTAGTTTAGAAAATAACACGATAGGGTAAGAATAGGATTACTCATTTCATAAATACTTCGTTTTTATCCGTTTTACAGAGAGATCTGAGAAAAAGATTTCCTCTCGAGGCTGGATTCTTCCGAAAATCCGAGAAAATTATTCCCAAATTTAAAGGTAATTTATCTTAAAACAATGCTCCCACTTGAACAGGGATTTGGCCCAATGGTGTATCTTGGTTTTGTGCTGCTCTAGGCAGACACAACCTACTCACGTTGCACACCCAGGACATGAGCCATAACCCACGTTGCACACCCAGGACATGCCCCATCACATGCTTTATCACCCACATGCACACACATTAAATGCTTCATCACGCTCATTACATGCCCCCATAACAGGTTTCTCTGTGCTGCCTGTTTGGCTCCCCGTGGAGCCTGCCTACAGGCAGAGCGGTGGTGAGGGGAGATCTTCGGATCTTCCCAGCCACTGTCTCTACCGGCAAGCAAGTTTTTTTTTTTCCTTAAAGGGGTAGCTTTTTTTCCATTTTTTTTTAAGGGGCTTTTTGTGCCTCCCCTTAAAGGCATAAAAGGCAAGTGCAGTTTTTTGCACCAGGGGTCTTTAATGGTCACCTTCTGCCTTCTCCTGTGTACATCTTTAACATTACAAGATTGGGGTCTAAATCCAACCTCTGAGGGTCTAGAAGCAGAAGACGTGAGACTCCCATGTCATACAGGTTCTCCTCATTCTTCCCTATCAAAGTGCCTAAATATGAAACCTTCAGTCCCTACTAGAACAGGAAAAAGAAAGATGTTGGTGAAGCTAAGATTGTTGCATATATATTATTTGAGCCCGTGGCTATCTTTGCTCACGGACATTATTCTTGCACCGAGATTAATTGAGAATCAAATCATGGTCCTAAATCCTGCCGAACTGTACCTCTGCCCCGAAAAGCAGGACTGAGGTAGAGCTTGGTGGAACAGCCCCACGAAAATCGTCACTGGACTGTCCCATTCAAACCCAGACACATTTAAAAAGATTTTGCTAGCAGTATATACTGCTTTGTGTGTTTACAATATAATAGGTGAGGTTGGGTTCTCACCCTATAGTGAGTCTTTGATATGGCGGGCAAGCTTAGTTATTCTTTGGCCAATTCAT
The DNA here is from genome assembly GCA_036172795.1 of Pelodytes ibericus. Taxonomy (NCBI): domain Eukaryota; kingdom Metazoa; phylum Chordata; class Amphibia; order Anura; family Pelodytidae; genus Pelodytes; species Pelodytes ibericus. Next base: position 9,929,086 of record CM069860.1, on the reverse strand, counting down.
AAAACCAAAACCTCTCCTTTATGTTCTGTTTACACAATTGTTGCCAACTTTATTCGGGTGACAAGTGCAGACCATTTTTCTTTTCTTTTTGGATACCTTGCTCGAACAGAACCATAATAGGCAGCTCAGAATTTCCTGACATTAGACCACCAGGAAATCAATAGATAAAAGGAACATAACCCAGAACACAGGAAGAATATGCTGTGCATTATGTTAAACGACCAGCGTTTTCCCAGTCGTCAGACACATTCCATTCATATTTTCCTAGTGACTTTTTTCAGATTTGATTTTGGGTAGCAGCACGCCTCCTAGACTTCCTCATATATATCTCGTCACCTATTTCCTTGCTTCGAACAAAACCAGTTCCAAATTGAATATAATTGTCGACTTGGGAGATTCCCTGTACAATTACACACCCTTGGGTCATAATGCTAAAGCTAATCACATTTGCTGTCCCCCAGATGTCCCAGTCTTCAGGCTGAACCGGACCACTAACCGTTTTATCGAAAGGCTTCGGCTGCTGGAGAATTATTCCCAGGAACTCATGAAAACCGATGAGAAGATTTCCAGGTGTGAAGTCATCTTGCAGTTCTTCAGTCCCAAGAGCCATGACCTTAACCCGACCTTTCCCGAAAACAGGTCTGTTGGCCCTTTTTATAATTCCACACCTAAGTTCTATTTGTAAACACAATGTGTGCACGGTCCTACCGGCCCTAGAATACCATAGCCTGTGCTCCCAGAATGCTTAGCACCCCACCACGTCCAATAAGACCTTTTATAATAACATAATAATAACATAAGTTTAATGCTTTTACATTACCTTCATTGTGCCGGAGACAATCTCTCTCGTAATAATAATTAACCAGGAAAAGGTAAATTGACACAGTCTCTCTTTTTCAAGTATTTCCTGGTGATGTTACTGTCAACCAACTTAATGGTACTCATGTTTGCCACCCCAGAAGGATGAAGAGCTTTGTCAACACTGTCCTGAATTGAACCTTGAATCATTTCTACAGTTGATGCATTAGGCCCACTCTGCCGTGTCACCCACATATTGTGCATCGTTTAAGCAGGTATTGCTTGTATGTGCTAATTAATGTTATTCTCCTTCCCCCCCAGCTTGGTGATCATGCCACCTGAACCCTGGGAGGTGAGGCGAGAATTGGTGCCGAGCATTCCAAAGCCCCCCGCCAATGGCCCTATCATCTCTCAGCAGTACCTATGCATAGAAGACTACGAGACCAAAGACACCAAGAACAGGCCCTTCAAAGTGAAACGTAACGAGCCTCTAGGAGTCCTAGTCAAGGAGAGCTCCGGTAGGTTGCTTACTATTTCCAGTTTTACCCCTCATCATTTAGACCCTCGCCGGCTACTGTAAAATTCCCAGATCAGGGAGCCATGTTCTTGGGTGTACGGTTTGGATTCAGACTGTGAGCCGGTCTGCTTATTAGCAAAGAGCTATATAACCAATTATATGTCTATGGAAGCAATAGCAAGGCCTATAATTTATTTTTGTTTTTTGTAGAAAAGGTGGCAAGCCCATCATTGAGGAACCTTAAATATAGGCGCATAAGATTGGCTTCCGCTAGGTATGATATGTCACCATTACATTGGCAAAATCAACGCCAGTGTATAGGATTAGAGATACACCGCCGTAGCATACTTCCCTCTTTCGTCCAAGATGGCCGCCAAAACCGGTGTCACTATCCTTCCTGTTTGACGTCCTGACCATTTGGGAGTCAGATGGATACTAGTGTGTCCATTTTTGGTGGTTATATTTGCGGTGGCCTACTACAAGTAAGGTCACCAGCCTAATTGTAGGCAGAGATTTTTGAAAAAGCACAATATATGGGGAAAATGTGTCGGGTACAAGTCAAACTTAAGTTAGAGCATGTGTATCAGGGGCTCTGAAACAGATACCACACTAGCTGTTGTGGCCTAGGCTTATTATTAATAGGCCATGCCATCCTGGAGGTGGAAGGGTACCAGAAATCTACTGGTACTCTGACCCCGACAAGTATAGTCACACTGCTTTTTTTTTTTCTCTACAAGTTCAATATTTTAGATGTGTATGTGTATCACAGAGGTCCAAAGTATTAACATTATATAGTGTTTTATAAAGTTTTTATGTAAAAAAAAAAAAAAAAAAAATAAGTAAGTAACTGCCCCCATTTATTTATTTATGTATTTTTTTTCCAGGATGGTGGCTGGTGGAAAACGAGGAGAAACGTGTGGCATGGTTCCCTGCTCCGTATCTTAAGGATGCGGAAAATAATGAGGACGCCAGTTCGGGATCGGATTCGGATTACGATGGTAAGTGGTGTAAAACCTCAAGGAACTCCCTTGCTATCGTTTACCACTTTTAATCCCCACGCCTCTTTTATCTAAAACAAGAAAAGGGGTTGAATAGTGGTCAATCAAACTGTTTCTTATTTTGAACTGTTACATTTAACTTCGCCTGCCGATCTAGGGCCCCACATCGTTGATACAATATTTGGGTTCTACCCCAAGCCTTGCAGAGTTGAACTAATACTTAATTTTGATCTAGCGCCTGTTTGTCCTCCAGATGTTGATAGACTACAAATCCCTTTATCACCAATCCCCCCCCCAAAATTTTTTTTTACTAAGGAGGTGTTTGTAGCGATAAGATAATACGCTGCCAAACATTGAAAGTTTATCCACCATCTTGACATTCTGCCCTTATCCTCACAGGAATCCTCTATTACGCATCAAGAGGCTACGAAGCTATGAGCTCAGATGAGTTGTCTATGAGCATTGGGATCATAGTCGAGGTCAGAGAGAAGTCCAACAATGGTTGGTGGCTGGTCAGGTAAGATGTACGAGAAATGCTATAGGGGGCCTCTCATTGTCCAAAGTTATTTACAGGTTATTAAAAATACATGCACTTTTTTTTTTTTTTGCCTGTCTTCGTCCCATAATATTTCCCAGCATGCAACTGACCTTTCTGATTTAAGAGGCATTAATGAGAAACATTTCACCTATCTGAACCTGATTTTTAAAAGGCTTTTTAAATGTTCTTTCTATTGCGTTTTGTTTGGAAGATATCCCTGGCTATGTAGGTAAGAAACTCAGCACTAGGAGATTTGCTTCCTTCAATCTGTCCCAGGTGGTGGTGTGTGGCCTGTCACGGACAGACAGACTAACCCCACCCTCTTTTAGGCTGGTCTGTCTGTTAGTTTAACAGACCAAGAGTTGATCGCCTGCACTGCCCACGCTTACGAGCAGACACTGGAAGAAGGACGTGTCCTAGTGCTTGATATATCACAAAACTACAACGAGATTCTCTTCTTAACAAAACATGGTAGAAATATAATTTAAAAGGCGACTCAGCCAGCATAACATGGCGCATTTATACGTGGTTCAAGATGTTCTGGATCATGTTTTTCTTTTTTTAGCAATACAGTATTAAATGTAATAGAATATGATTTTGAATTTAACTTAAATCTGTGCAATCTAAAGTAACACATTCTAGGTTAATTAGACAGGTGTCTACCGTTAAAACAATGTATAGTTCTCCTGTAGTTTTACATTGAATATAATATCACCGGGCCCTCTAAATTCACGGACATTCCAACAAGGAGGGGCTTGGCGAGATGGGCGGGATTATATTATAATTTATTCGCCATTTTGCAGAGACAGGAAGGGTTGTGGAAACAGCGGATTAGAAAGATCCCTTTCTTTACTTTCCGGACACTGTGGGTGTGGCTTTTTGTTTTTGATGTCGTCTCAACCTCTGTTGTATTTGTTTTCCAGATATAATGGAAAAGCAGGATATGTCCCATCGATGTACCTAAAACCGTACAGCACTTACCAGCAACTCCAAAGCCGGATAAACCAAGGCAAATTCGCTTCAACCACCAACCTATTCAAAGCATCCAGTTCTCTGGCCCTCAACACCGTGACGGAGGAGTGGCGATCACGGGAAACTCCCCCCGCGGATCTCAGCGACAGCCACAACAAGAAAGCCGGCATGAACTTGAACAGAAAGAAGTCCAGGTCTCTGTGTGGCCTGTCTTCAAACATGCAGCGGGAGTTGGCCAATTCCCCAACCAAGTATGGAGACCTCGCTCTACCCAGTAGCACAGACCAGAAACCGGTTCCCAAGCAAAGAAAAAACGGTGTTCCGACGCCACAATACGAACCTGCAGAGCGGAACATAATCCCTTCGAAGCCACTGAATAATCGACTGGGCGCCGATAGCAATAAAACCATCACGTCTACGATAACATCACTCCCACAAACCGGAACCCCGCAGGTTCCCAAAAGGCCCAATAAGCAGGAAATTCTTCACAAATGCACAAGTGTTACCAAGAATGCTCTGCTGGTATAAAAACCAGAAGGAGCCCCGGTCTGTATTAAAACTACCGGCAACAGACTTACAGAGACTAATTTTTTTTTTTTTAAAAAGAACGTCCGTATTGTATTTATTCTGCCATTTTTCCTAGACAATCAGCGAGTGAAGCTTTTACAAAAGGATGGACCAGCAAGCTCCAAAATGGAAAATGGCAGTCCGTTGTAGGCAAAGATTTCTGCAGCCTTGCGTGCTCTGATTTGGTGTTATTTCAAAATTATGCTTTTCATAAAAATATATAAAAGGAAACGCAGAATAATTAATAATGCGTTAAGTTATGCAGCTAAACCAATCACAGCTGACCTAAGCAAAAGGTTTTCTTACCTCGTCCAATCAAAAGCTAAACCCCCCTATTCAGATAGAACATTCTGCTTGCTAGTCTATACCATTGAGCCAGCACGGGGGAGTTGAAATTACATTGTACGTACATGTTACGGGGGCAAAATTCTAAAAGTGGATCAGTGAGTGGAAATAGCCCATCGGTTCCCACGGTGACTGCTCCGCTTATAGAACTTCGGCCCAGAACTGCTCTTGAAACTGCTGAAATGCCCCAGGTGGCTTATCCCAAAGACTAGTGAATAAAACCCATCAGTGAACGGCTCATCAAGCCGAAATAAATATTTATATGGCTGAAAGCCCTTGTACTAATAACGCTCGTTGTGATCTGTCATGTTTTATAAATTGTTAATAAATATTTTCATATTTAATGTCCGCTGCGGAAATTCTCTTTTCCCCCCAACAAAAATCAGACTGGGTGATACAAAAAAAAAAAAAATGCTTTTGTATATTTATAAAAGGTCGGTGTGAGATACAAATTCTACTGAACTGGTTTATTGCATCAGACTTGGCAGTTCAAATATGTAGTTTTTTTCCCCAAAAAATTCGACAACAAAAAAAAGTAACCGAATGTCCTATAAAAAGGCATCAGAAGAGGTGAAAGCACGATGGGGTCCCAGTGTGAAATGGGCATTGGAAATAATTAGATTGCGCATGTAATTAACTGTCTGTCCACTTATATTGGCTGGCTTGGACTGTACATGCGCGGAGTGAGACTTCCTTTGGAGTTCACGCAAGTGCCTTCCGCTGCGTTTCCAAGATGTCCTCACACGGCAGCGTTGGATTGTTTTCTCGCGGTCTGATCCGCGCTTGTGGGGAATGACACAGCCGCCGTCGCCGCCTCCTCGTGCATTGGTAGATCTGTCAGTCGCATGTGTTGCCACATGAAATCCACAAACATGGAGGCCTGGAGCAATCTCCCCATCCGCTGCATGTGTCGATCTGGATAATGACAAGAGCGCAAAACTGTAATTAACACACTTCGCGGCTGCATTACTTTCCAATATTTTTAAAAAAATCCTTCAGTTCCTTTAACTTTTTTTTGCTAGAAGTAGGGGAAGTCCTGCTTTTCCCCACAGAAATCACACATTCACAGTGCTACCGCCACTGCAAGGGATTCTGGGTAGGCATATGCAAATCCAGTCAACAATGATCACCTTTTGACCTTTTTAATCCATTTTAAACATGGACCCCTTGGAGAATATGTACACTGTACGGGACAGCCTTTAAAGACAGCTCAGGACTGAGTTGCTGAAGGAAAAGTAAAAAATCCTGTGCAACTTGTCTAGAGTAAACCTAATTGTCTGTTTGGGTTCTGAGTGTGAACAGTGAGTCCTCTGTCGCATGCAGAGTTAAGACCCTCCCTATTGATGGCATGTAAAACAGATGCTCCCTCATCTGCGCCATATCAGCCTCTCTGCTCAATATAATAAGCCTATAGAACACTGCATGTAATCCCATTGCTGACACCATTCTTTTTAGGGAAGAATTATTTTGATGAATAAACTTAGGCTCGGAGGAGGGGTTATGGAAGCAGCCATTTATCAATTAAAAAACGTATAACTTTTAGTTTGGCATTAAAGAGATTACAGTATCCCTTTCTCTTTTACCCTGTATTAGACCAATAAAGATATTATAAGTATGGTAGTGGGTATAATTTATCCTTAAATTATATCAATATTACTTATTGCTAAATTTTATGTCTTGTTAGAAATACATATTTGTCCTGGAGGCATGTGCCACTATTTTCTAACTTACCAGTGTATGGTATCAGCGACTCCACGGTGCCACGTATGCCGTTGTACTGCAGAAGCGTGTCTGGAGTTTCTTGGGTCAGGAGGATGCTCAGCACAGACTGAGCCTCGTGGCAGTTGCGTGAGTTGGTATTCCACACACTGCAGTAGCGCAGAACAGACTCTGCCGTGGCAGCGAGAGAGAGAGCAGAACGTGGGTTACTTGGGAAAAGAATTACAGGAATGGGCAAAAGAAAACACAACAACAAATACATAACTAAGATAACTAGACTGACACTGAGCATTGCTTAATCATAAACCCTTCGTACAATAGATTCCTCTCTTCTGTTTTCATTGGAAGATTATTGTTTCAGCTATCTCTCTATGAACCACACTAGACAGACTACACTGTACAGAGAAAAACAGACATCCCAGCTCCGTGGGAAAGAAAACCAACCCATCTCGTTATGGGAGAATGAAGGTCACATACCTTTCTGATCCTGGCGTAACTTCTGTATGTTTTTCTCCAGATCGTCTTTGCCTTGTGGCTCTTGGAGGATAGCTACGTGGTGGAAAACAAAAATACCCGTGTATAAAATGTGTAAGCCGGGGTGGAGGACGTATTTCCAGTGCCAGGAGGACACAGTGTAGACAGAACTATCTTTAATGGCCACACTGCGACACGTTAGGACTGATAGGAGTTGTGCACGTCAGGGAGTGGAAAAATCTTGGGAGCTAGGGAGATCCCCACTGCAGCCTCCCAAGGGGAAGTAGTGACTGCACTAAGGGGGGTAAACCAGGCTTCCTGTACGTATCCCACTCACCTTTTATGACTGTGAGCACGGTGTGAGGATGATCCAAAGAGATCGCCAGTCCTAGAGCCTTCAAGAACCTCTTCTCATGGAGAAGGTTGGACAACTCTTGCTGCCTAAAAAAAATAAAAAAAAAAACAAAAAAAAAAAACATTAAATAAAAATATTCACGACCAGAAAAATAGGAAACCAAGTTGGATGACAAATTCTAGGAGCAAAGTAAGTTTGAGGTTAATAGATGGCTCCTAACATTATTGGTTGTTTTCAGGGCATGCGCCATTCTGTTGGCTTCTAAAACTAACTGGGCTGGCTCTTGAAAAAATTGGTCTTTCTGACTCCTTCCAAATGTTTACAGACCTCAACAGACACATTTAAAACACACACTTTTCTCTTATTTTAGGCATTACATGCAAGTCTGCTAACACAATGTACAGATCATTATTTTAATCATTTCTTTATTCTCTCCCATCACAGTGTAAATGATATTTAGGGGGCACAGACCCTTTAGGACGTGTTACCAATTGCACTCACTTCAGGATGTCTTCTTCTTGCTTCGCCTGCACTTCAGCCAGCTCTGTCTCCGTCACGTCCTGTAAAATTAATAATCGGATGGGGAGCATAGGCTTAACTCTCTAGAAGGCTGGGGAGCATCGGCTTAACTCTCTAGAAGGCTGGGGAGCATCGGCTTAACTCTCTAGAAGGCTGGGGAGCATTAGCTTAACTATACAGGAAAAAAAAACAAAAAACTGATGGACAGATCTTTATCTTTACAGGATGCACTTTTTCCAGACACCAGTAGGTGGAACTGTCCCTTTAAATATATTGGATGGTGGATAGATCATATGGGATCTTATCAATACACTGATTCCAACACAAACCTGCTGGTAAACAGGCCCCTGATTAAGCTGACTGATCACTTCACCCCCCTTAGCTGACGAGATGGACTAATTTAAATTCCTCTCTCATGGGACGGTCTAATCTGAGTCCGTGAAATGTTCCGCTCACCTTCCACAGGACGATGACAGAGTCAGCGGAGCCCGTCACCACGGTATCATCCCGACGGTTGCTGTGCAGGCCCCAGACCTTATCCTCGTGAGAGTCCAAAGTCTTGACGCATTCATTGGTTTTAATGGTCCACAGCTTCATCAGGCCATCCGAGCCACTGAGAAAGACCACACGGTTACGCCCACCCAACAAAATAGCCCTTACAAGATGGACGCCAAGCTCGAGAGAACGGTGTGAGGATTACCTGGTAAGTAACTGCGTGCCGCGACTTACAAATGTCACCTTCAGCACAGAAGCATCGTGGCCCTCGAATGTCTGCAAGACAGGAACATTGTATGAACCCAAACATGCCTGAGGAAGCCATCTTGATTTTCTCTCATGATTAAAAAAAAAAAGTTTTGAATTTCTTATAACAGGAGTGCGAAACAGCCGAGCAATGAAAAATGCATTGCCAAACGTTGCCACAAGATATTAAAACAGTATATGATTAACTTTTGAGGTTTTACACTGAGGCCAAAAACATTTCCTCATACTGGCTCACACAAAATAGTCAACTTTTTTTTTCTTATGCAAATGTGTAAGACGCACGTAGGGAAAGGTATAATAAAAATGGCAGCAAAAACCACACACATTTATTTTTAAAAATGGTAATTAAGCCACGCCTTAGCAAATTATTTATGGTGCGTTTCCCTGACTCATGCGCTCATCCGTTTCTGTATTAGGCAAACAGTAATTACCTTTAGGCAGCTAAAATCCTGCAGGCCCCACAGTTTCAGGGATCCGTCTGCCGAGGACGTGGCCAGAATCTGGTCCGCGGGTGAGAACTGCACGCACCAGATGCCCCTCTTGTGCCCTCGGAAGACGCCCACAAGGGAGCAGTTGGCCGCCGACCAGAGCTTGGCCGTCCGGTCCTGGGAGCCCGAGGCAATGAGTTTGTCATTGGGCGATACAGCAATGCTGTTGATGTCCTGGGGAGAAGGGGGGGAAACAGGAATGGTGGGATCACTGCGCCAACCTTCAAAATCATGTACTGGGATTCTACAGGCGTAAAAAGAGATGCTTTAAAAAGGGCCAATATAACAAAATAGATTTATGGAGACAAGCTGACCACCACCCAACGCTGCGAACACTATAAAGTAGCTGAATTCACAAAGTAATCTTGTATCCCACAATACAGAAAGTAATCTTGTATCCCACTGGATACATTTTTACTCTTAACCAGGGGCCCCAACCTTTTGACCTAATGCCCCCTTTCCATTAAAGTCTCCCACCCTCTTTGGCCTTTAAAACCTTATTGGATGTTGGTCATCAGTGACTTGGACATTAGATAAAAACCCCTCGATCAACGGTGTTAGGCGTTTCTGTGCATTCCTTTCCCCGTTTGTAGCCCCCACTGTTTGTTTATAAGCCTCTCCCTGGATCAATAAAAAATGTGTAGACACTCGGCCTGTAGTACTCAATAAGGTTGGGAACTGCTTATAATGGACTACAACTTCCATATTGCCTTTCCAGTTTTTCAGGGAATTAAGGTAGTTGTAGTCCAGCAGAGTAGCCTTATGGATAAAGTCCAAGACATCGAAACGCCAAGTTATTTTATTCTTTTCCCAGTCCTCACCTTGTCGTGGCCCTTCTCGGTCACACTGGCGTGCAGGGGTTCAGGCCCGTCAGATTGCTTCGCAGAAATGGATTCTGGGAGTTTCCAGATCTTGATGGTGAAGTCCTGGCTGCCGCTTACCACAAAGGATTCCTTCATTCTGTAGAGGGGTAGAGCGTGAGATCAGGAGGGGGGGGTGAGGTGAGGAGTGGGGGGATAGCACACATACTGCGTATTAGAAGCGCTTGAGCCCTGTCTGGCCACCAGCCGCGAAACAAACAAGTGCGTTACCTTGAACACGAAATTGCGCCCACTCCGTTTGTATGTCCGCTGCCCTGAGCCACGCAAGCTACCTTTCCAGTCGCCTTATTCATCCTCCAAATTCTGACAGTCCTGTCCTGAAAGCAGAAGGTGAACACAGTGATTTAACATTCTCAGTATAATCCCCCAAAATGCGGAAAAGAGTGTATGATGCACATATAACATAGTATAGAGCAGTGATGGCTAAGCATGGCACTGACGATGTTTTGGGAACTACATATCCCATGATCGGTCATAATGTGACTGAGCATTATGGGGTATGTAGTTCTCAAAACAGCTGCACTTCCAAGGTAAGCCATCACCATTCTAGATCAAGATAACCAAATTTAAAAAAAAAAAGTAAGGAAGACACGTACCTTGGCACAGCTGGCAAAAAGGAGACCTTTCTTAAACACGTCCAAGGCGAGGACAGTCTCTGAAATAAATCAGCCAGACCACCATGTTTAAAAAACCTCTGTGCAGACACCATGTACTACAGCAGGCAGAGCTTTCTACATTACGAGACATCTCTACCTCTACTGCGACATTGCGAAACACTGCCCCCTTTAGGAATAAGCAAGTAATGCAATCACTGCCAAGATCCAGCAGCAGGGCTCAATATTGGGGGGGGGGGGGGGGAATCTGTTTATAAGAACAATCAAATATGATCGATAGAGAGGATGGAAAATCCATACTGGTCTCCGAGTCTGTGCTTAATGAGTAAAAGCCAGCCGACAGGGAATAAATATTGAATAGCTCGAACACTGGCTCTATAGTGTTTTTATTTCTAATCGAGAGAGTTGGCGAGAGCTATGTGTCTTTACCTGTGTGCCCGTACAGTATCTGGCAGTCGGATGTGGCCAGCTCAAACACTTTGATTTGGGGGCTGTTTGTGGCCACCACAATATGAGAATCTGAAGGTCCCAGGAATTTTACATCCAGCACCTCATCATTGTAAACGGCAAACTGGAAGAGTAAAGAAGGGGAGCGTGAGATCCAGGGGGTGGAATGGATATATATATATATATATAATCTATATCAAGTGGCTACACAACACTGCATCACTGGGTACAGATGAACTGAGCCTGGCTCTTCCTTCAAATCCAATGCAGAGAAGATTAATGGAGCAAAATAATCATCATAAAATTAAAATCCAGAATAAAAGTGACTTCCATTTACAGCTATAAAGATACTGGTTCTTCCGTCAGATACACTGCAGAGAAGGTTAACAGAGCAAGAATCTAATAATCATAAAGATAAAACAAACAATAAACTCAATAAAACGCATCAAAATCACAAACAAAAAAAAATTCAAAAAGTCAAATATAAACAGCTAGAAGGAAACTTATGTATATGTGGGGATTTAATGCTACTCCCAATTAGTAGCAGGTTTACTTTTTTATGAAGTTTATACGTTAACGGGGATCGGTTACAAAAATTAATTCCAGGGTTAAAAGTTCTGAAAGTGGGGCAGTAACCATGGTAACTTTGCCGTAGAATTGTCTTTTTAAATAACTCCCTATTGTCGATAACAAAAAAACATACTATTGCCCTGGCCAATGGAATATTCCTAACTTTATACCCTACACTCTCACACATCACCTCGGTTTGCCCTGTAGTTTGATATCCCACTAATAAAAAAAAAAAATGATTCCTTGACCTATGGTTAGCAGAAAGGATTATGGGAGTTTTAGCTGAACCTTAGAGCAATGTACACATCTAAGCTCCAGAGAGTGAGTTGTGGGAGTTTAGTGGCCTACCTGCTTTTTCAGATCCAGGTTCTGCAGATCGTAGATCAGGATGTTGTGTTCCACGGTGACGGTCAGAACTTCGCTCTGATTAGGTAGGAGAAGGCAGTGGGTCAGGCTGTGTTCGTTGGCCTCTTCGTCGGAGACTTTCTCTGTGTGATGAGGCAGGGTCTGGCTGTGCACACACTTTGCAGAGACTGCATCCCAAACCCTCAGTATACCTGCGTGCAAACGAGCAAAAAAAAACTTTCACACGTTTGAATAAGGGTTGGCAACCTTTAAAAACTAACAGTAAAGACAATATGCTTCCTACAACCTTCTCTTGGAAGCACAATCTTAAAGGACAACTATTGGCAAAAATTAGTCATGTTTAATTGAAAGATTGCATCAAGGGTAGACATTTTGAATAGAAATGCTTTAACGAAAGAATATAAATACAGTACTTTATTGAGCCCTCTTTTGCTCTGTATAGCTCTATCAGGGGGGCGGACATGTTGTTCGGAATCTTAAATCAAATGGAGGAAGATCTGACCCAAGATTCTAATCAACATGTCCGCCCCCTGACAGAGCTATACAGAGCAAAGTGTGCTTCATAAAGAACTTTAATTTGAATTCTTTCATTAACCCATTACTGTTTAATATTACCACACTTGATGCCATCTTTCAGTTAAACAGAACTTTACCGGTATCCTTGAATGTTTGTCCTTGAACGTTAGAAACACTGACCTTTACTGCCGGCTGTAAGAAAGAGAACAGATTGAGTACCATCTCCTCGGCCAACTGTGTCAGGAGAGTCAGGGAGAATGACGACCGTCTCAACGCTCTGTGTGATGGAAGAAAAGATCATTATATATAACGACACCAAGAATGTTATCAACAACTTTATTAATCCGTCTGTCCTGCACACACAGCTCACCTCGTATACAGGTACGGTCCTCTTGGCACTCTTGGTGTTCAGATCCCATACAGTGCAGATTTTATCCCGGCCTGAACTAAAAAAAAAAATAATCAAACAAGAAGATATTGTCAGGGCCAAGGAACTCAGTTTTTAAACTGTTTTGAGGATGGTTCAACCTAAGCTGATGCAACACCTCCCAGTGGCGCAAGCCTTTTGAAACGATACAGGAGAGAAGGAGCGTTACCTCCTTATAACTGCCGCCAGTTGCGGATTTGATGGTACAGTCCTGTTTTTTGGGGTCCTATATCGTAATGACTGCTGAATATGTAACAGATTTAAATGATGTATGTCTAGGAGACTATAGTAGTCTAAAAGAAGTGAGTTACAGACTCCCAGTACTTGCACCAGTCAAGCTGGATAGAATGACTTCACACGGTCCCTGCACCTGGCCCCAGGTACGCAATGGGGGGGGATGCATGGCGCAGGAAGTGTGCGGCAAGCAATATATTTACAGATCTGCACATTGACTGAACTAAACACGATTAAAATCCGCCTCGCTCACCTGATCATTGTGTTCCCATCGGGAGAGAAGCCCAGCGAGGTCACTGCGCTGTAATGCGTATCCAGTATACACAAACACTTGCTGGATTTTAAATCCCACACGCGGATTTTGTAATCCATGGAGGAGGAGAAGAGCTGGAGCCGAGACATGTCCGGGTGGAACTGAACCAGACTGCGGGGAAGACAGAGACAGGGACCAACATCAGCGACACAAAAGACACACCCTCGCACCTCACCTTACTCTGTATGTTGTACATGTGTCTAATATAGGTGCAATGCACTTAGATTTACTTCAAAAAAATTTGTATATCCCCTGTAGTTTTACATTCAAAATAATTTAACCGGGGCTTCTAAATTCAGTCACATGCAATAAAAAAGGAGGGGCTTAGGGAGATAGGCACGATGGTTGCTATAGCAACAGTAACAACTACTACACTTTATACAAAAAGGAAAAACAAGTTCTGTTTTGGTTCCTTTATTTAACATGATGAAGCACTTGTCAAAGTGTAGGTGGGACTGGCCCTTTAATATCAGGCAGCAGGAAGTAGAATGGATCATGTGACACACACACTGATAATAAACTGATAATAAAGGGATGATGTACATGTGATCACTTACTGTACAACCCCAGAGGATCCTTTCAGGTTGTGGGTGCAGTACTGCTTGATTACATCCCAGATCTTAATTGTGCTGTCACAGCCACCTGCAGAAGAGAAAGTGTTAGGGTTCCTGGTCCAGTGAGAAGGCTCCCCCCTCACCATACGGGATAAATCGGCATAATGGGGTCAGTTTAAAAAGGAGAGGAATTTAGAACCTTCCTCTCCAGCTGGAGAAAAATAGGCTCAATACATAAAAAAAAAATAAAAAAATGATACTTTTGGCATTTTAAGTCAACCTTTTTCGCTTTAAGTCAAATATTTTTTATTAAATAAGGAACAATAATAATCTGGAATTTAAAAAAAATAAAATGCATGGAAAGGTTGGTCTCAAGCAGCTTATTGAAGCTGCCACCTGGGAGATGGTGGGACAGAGAGGAAGCAACAAGTGATAACAAACTAAAGCCTGTTACCTGTGACTAGTAGTGTGGATGTGGGGTCAAAGGTCATGCTGGCCACTGGGGCAGTGTGGATGGCCTTCCAGGTGCGAGAGCACTTGCCCTCTTTCCATTGCCACTGCTTCAGTAGAAGAGCACGGCTCCCAGTAACCAAAATCTGCAGAAAGGAACGGAGTACGGATTGTTACTGACGATGGAAAACATGACTCTCAATCAATACACAGGCTTCTAGTAAAGCTCCCTGGCTGGGCGTCCTGAAGATCTGCTGCAAGGATTCGAAGTTAAATATAGGGGCTTGCTTGCCCCCCCCATACCCTCCCCCCTGACAACAGTGGAATCTGTTCAAGCTGAAGCGTTGCAGGTTCGGTTCCGGACAAGGTCAAGTCGGCTTTCCCCTCTTTTCGAGGTCAACAAAATGAGTGCCATTTCTCCTGGGCGATTGTACAATCTCCAGGACGTACTTGAAAACTAGAGAAATCTAGTAGATTGAGCTAGAAGATTAAAATTCTGATGCTAATGGTTTGTTATCAGTTTTATAGTTTTTGTTTGAAAGTACTTCTTGCATATATTCCTTCATAATGTCTATTTACCTCATCATCCGGACTCAGCGCAAACGATGTGATATCTTCTTGGTCGTCCTGAAAAACATGAAACACGTTGTTACCAGACTGTACGCCGCGCGTTTTGCCTCCCTACAAACTGTACCTGCGCGTTTTACCTGCTCGATGGTATAACGGACAGCTCCAGTCGCAATGTCCAGTATGTTGAGTTTATTTCCGCAAGTGCAGAACATATAGGTTCCATCTTTATTAACCTGATAGAGCAACCGATGAAAGAAAGGACACATTTGAAAAAAAACACAGACTTGAAACCAATTAAGGAAAAAAAAATATATGGGTCATTTTATATATATATATATATTTATTTATTTAGAAATGACGATTATCTATGTGTTTTACATTTTAAAAAAAAAAGTTACACAACGGAAGTAAAACATTTGTAAACCAGTAATGCCGGGCTTTGATAAATCCCAAGAAAAAAATCCCCCCTAAAATCTACACATAATAAACTAGCAAATTTAGCTGCTTGAATATTCAATGGATTTACCTGGATTTTTCCTCCTTTGTAAAAGGCCTCAATCTTTCTGGTTACCGCATAGCTGTGCACAACATAAAAGTACAGGTTAGAACACACAACAGAATACAGCATTATATGTCAGACATGGTGCTTGATTCATGAAAGAGGCAATTGCAAATTATAACCGATTTGGAGAACTTTTTCAACTCCGCCTTAAAAGGACTGCCTGGTGCCAAACATGCGTATTAATGTGCTTTCAAAGTACTTTAAAATGCATGTCTTACATTCTGCATTGCTTACAATGTAAAGACAACAATTATCTATTGAAGCCTGACATTCACCTGTGTTTGTGAGTGTGATACTGCACTTTACCATTATTATTATTTTGTGTTATACTTATTACACTATGATTTTCTTTATGTTAATTTTATGTGTAATCCACCACTACTTCACCTTTCAAACATTTTTCTACACATATGTACTGTGAGGAGTCCACGCAATGTATTCTATTCCAGCAGCACAGGAAGTGACTAAATGAAACAGAACTTTCAGTGTCTATATAATCAGTGCTGCCGCACCTGCAGTAAACATGCAGAGTAATCCCTGGGGAGGGCTTGAGTCAAATATTAAAAATGTGATTTCTGCAGAATGCCTGCATCAAATAACACTTGTGCACTATACAAGCAATGATCTTCACCTTGCACCAAAGTGAGTTCGGGGGACCAGACTATATCTTTAAGTTTCAAATTCCCTTCTCAATTTGCTCTTTCAGCCATTTTATGTGAGAAACGTCAGTATTTGTTGGTGTAGCAGCCCAGAGTATTTTGCAGTGACAGAGGGCACCGTACAAAAGTGATGTCTGTTTAGTTTGATTTAAACTGGTAACCCAGGCTCCCATATTCTGGACCCGAAGCTCTGTGACATGACAGCAGTGATTAATCTGCCTCTCCAGATCATTACTTGTAGACAGAATGCACCTGTAGTTTATTCAGCGATATATATATATATATATATAGAAAACAATCACTACTAAAACACAGACCACTAATCAGTCTTCACCTTATTCCCAAAGTAGACTCAATACCTCCAATGTACAAGAAGAAATAGTCAGGACTTCGCGGGTTGGCCATAGAGATCTATCAACAAGCCATGCATAATGACAGAGGTGCAGTGTGATAGACACTAATGTACATGCAACCGCGCATGCAGTGCGCTTAATCAGTCTGCACACAGACTAACATATAACATTTGCAGTATGTAGAAGTCCTACGTGACCAGAAAGAAATCAGTTAACTAATCAACGTGGTTCTATCACTACTTGATTAGGTAATTCATTTCCTTCTGGTCACATAGGACATCTACATGCTGCAAAACTTATATGTGGCTGGACACTGACATCACCAGAGCAATTCATTGCATCACACCTCCCTGATTAATATCCCTTTAATCAATGATGAATATTACAGTGTGGGAGTTATTACTGCACATGGCTGGTCCAGTATAGACTAAAATACATGTATTGGACTCACAACAAAGTAATTCCCATTCCAGGAGCCAGGGAACCCAGACTTATATAGGTGACTATGGGGGTGCCCTATCCCTGGCTTCTATGAATGGCTCTAATTGACTAATACATAGTATGAGCAGTTGTCGCCTCATGGGTTAATTCATTGCATTGGCCCATTGTGCAGTTAATGTTAACCCTTCCTGAGATCACATAGGGCAAGCAGCTTTAACCCTTGGAGTGCCATGGGGGGTAGGGGATGTTTTACTAAGCACTGTCCCAGCAAGCTGTGGGTTAACCAGGGGGGGGGGGGGGGGGGGTGGCTGCCCCAGTTGGAATAACACGATCTTGTTTGGTTATTTCACTCACTTGGTTTTAAATTGTACCCCAGCCATGTTTCTTTTTTAACCCGTCAGTCTCCAGTCCTTTTCCACACGCGGAGACCCACCATCCATGTGTTTCCTGCTACGGATCGTGGCACTTCCGGCGCCGAGGTTAGACGTCACGCGGGTAAGCGATGCCAGCCTTGCGGCCATCTTGCTACACCAGAGAGGGACTGGATGTGTTTCTGTGTGTGTGTGTGTGTATGGTGGGTAGATCAATTGAGACAGATGTGTTTATTAAAACCTTTCATGGTTATTTAAATGATAGGATGACTACAAGTAATTAATGTGCTAGCAGATATACAGTGAGAGATTAACAGCATAGTTGCCAACATCAGCCATGTTTCCAGGGACACATATTTGTTCCACATGCTGCAGAAGGAGCATGCAAAGTGCAGCCCGGCAGTATGTAGGATGGATATACGCACAGACACAATCCAATTAATTAATCATGGTAGGTTCTACGAGATCTCCACCCTGATTAATTAATTGGATTGTCTCTGTGCGTATATCCATCCTACATACTGCCGGGCTGCACTTTGCATGCTCTTTCTGCAGCATGTGGGACGAATATGTGTCCCTGGAAACATGGCCGATGTTGGCAAAAATGCTAACCGTAAATATGAAAGTCAACCTAATCATTCGTTGTTCATACTGGGAATGTTGGCAGAATTACTTACAAATGCATAAAATAAGAGAAATATATGTTTTTGTTGTGCTAGTGGTGTCACCTGTTTATTACATCACCTTGTGGCGTGATATGCAAATGAACGCATTTTCAATGGGGAATGTGTAATTTGCATACCGTGCACGAGATGATGTTATAAGCAGGAGACTCCGCAGACACATGTAAACCATATATTCCTCTTACTTTAAGTATCTGCACAATGTATAGATTTATTTATTTTTTATTCTGTACATCCCTTTAAGTGTGTCTGTTCCAGTGAAAGCTAACCTTGGCACTGCAGATGTTTGGAAACTTCATAATCCACGATCTTTTCACTGACTAACTATCATAGACCATGTAACATTTGGTTATAGCTTGAATAGATAAACAGACAGATTTCAGGACAAAAAAAATAAATATTTATTGAGTATAAATAATCACAGATGGCTTCACTGCACAATTTGTCTGTCTGGCATTGCATATTTCAAATCACAAAACTCTAGCACCACTCCACTGCGTAATAATAATAAATAAAAATCTTTAGATAAAGGCCAACTTTGGCCATGTTTCCAGGGACATATTTGTTCCACATGCTGCAGAAAGAGCATGCAAAGTGCAGCCCGGCAGTATGTAGGATGGATATACGCACAGACACAATCCAATGAGAGCACTTATGATTAAAGGCTCTGTATCACCTACACATTGTTTTTACTGTGAATGTAGAGAATACAAAAAATATTGAAAATGATCTATACATTGTATTAGCATAGCTGCAAGCAAATGCCTAAATTAGGAACAATGTTACTACATATAAGTAATTAATGTGCTAGCAGATATACAGTGAGAGATTAACAGCATAGTTGCCAACATTGGCCATGTTTCCAGGGACATATGTTTGTTCCACATGCTGCAGAAAGATCATGCAAAGTGCAGCCCGGCAGTATGTAGGATGGATATACGCACAGACACAATCCAATGAGAGCACTTATGATTATGTGTCTGTGGCAGTCTCCTGCTTATGACATCACCTGTAGCTTGATATGCAAATGTACTGCTTTTCAATGGGAAACGTGATTTGCATACCGTGCCACAGGTGATGTCATAAGCTGGAGACTGCCACAGACACATTTAAAACACATTTTTCTCCTAATTTAGGCATTTGCTGGCAGCTTTGCCAACACAATGTATGGATCATTTTCAATTCTCTACATTCACAGTATAAGCCGTGTTTAGGGGATACTGTCCCTTTAATTAATTGGACGTTGTTTGTTCCTACAGCTAAGCCCCGCTATAATGCAGGGCTGGGGATCCACGGATATCCATTGCAATATTAGCGGGATGGCAATGTGAGTCTGGAGAACTCGTTTCCCATTAATGCTCAAGTTAAAGTGAGATCTGGTGAGTGGATGGCTTCATTGGAGTGCCCAGCTCTACAGGAAACACATTATAAGCGGGATTACATGTATACACATCCTATATACTGCCTGTGGAACACATACAAATGACATTGCATGCTAAATACATAGACATTAATATGTAGTTGCAACTTCAACAGCTCGTCTGGGAAGGTTTTCCACAAGATTTTGGAGTGTTTCTGTGGGGTTTTGTTGGCCATTCATCCGGTAGACCGTTTGTGAGGTCAGGCACTGATTTTGGATGAGAAGGCCTGGCTCCCAATCTCCATTCCAGTTCATCCCGAAGGTGTTCGATGGGGTTGCGGTCTGGGCTCTGTGCGGGCCAGTCAAGTCCTTCCACACCAAACTCATCCAACCATGTCTTCATGGAGCTAGCTTTGTACACGGGAATAGAAAAGGGCCTTCCCCAAACTGGTCCCACAAGTTTGGCAGCATAGCATTGTCCGAAACATCTTGATATGCTGAAGCATTAAGATTTCCCTTCACTGGAAGTAAGGGGCCTAGCCCAACCCCATTCCAGCATGACTGTGCCCCAGTGCACAAAGCAAGGTCCATGAACACATGGTTGGATGTGTTTGGTGTGGAAGAACTTGACTGGCCCGCACAGAGCCCAGACCTAAACCCTTCCAAAAACCTTTGGGATGAACTGGAATGGAGATTGCAATCCAGTCCTTCTCATCCAACATTAGTACCTGACCTAACAAATGGTCTACGGGATGAACGGCCAACGAAACCCCACAGAAACACTCCAAAATCTTGTGGAAAGCCTTCCCAGAACAGTGGAAGCTGTTATACTGCGAAGGGGGTGGGGGACGACGACAAACTACATATCAATGTCTATGTATATAGAATGCCATGTCATGAAAGTCCTTGTTGGTTTAATGGACACGTGTCCTGATACGTTTTGTCCATATAGCGCATGTGTACCTGGAAACATGGGCAATGGGTTTGACGCGAAATGCGTTGTTTTTCAAGGTATCCGTAAAAATTCCATGAGATATGTACAGGTGATTACTCTAACTCAGGCAGATATGTCTCCGCTTGCTCCCTCCTCTCCAGACCGTCGCTGAGTAGCTGTATCTGCCTGCTTAGCTGGGATGAGATCGTTTCCACGCGCCGGGCCTTCTGGCGTATTTTATTAAGCTGCGCCGCGTAGTTTTCTTTAAGCTCCATGTAGCAATTATGCTGGTCCCGGTTACCTGGGCTCAGCGTGGTTCCGCAACCCATGTGGCACATCTCCCTCCAGAACTCACAGGTTTGGGCATGCTCGCAAACGTCCTTCCGGAGGACTTCAGTATGGCAGCCTTCGTTGGAGCAGCCCACCAGGCCAAACGCGCAGGTGTCGGCGTGCTCTTCGCTTCTCAGCAAAGGGAAGTGCGCGGGGCAGCCATTCTGCTCGTTAGGACACTGGCAAAATAAAAATATGTATACGGCCGCATTACAATCCATCGTCTAGAGTGGAGCGTGCCGGCGTCAGTTTAAAACTTTACCACATTGGCGTGACCCTGGCAAGCAAGCATATCCCTGACACATTTTGCACAGGATACACCTAGGCCAATATACCACCCAGACACATCATGAATATTTAAAACCACTGTAATGAACACAACTTTTAATAAGAGGCCGTCTAAACCTATAGACAGAGGGTGACTGGAAATAATTTCATATAATTCCATCCATGCATTATCATCATTACCTTGACTTGCAATCTGTTGATTTTCCTTTTTAGTTTGTGCATGAGGACAAACATTTTACCCCTCACCTCTGTCCTACAGCATGGGCACGTTTGCTGCCTGTAGGAAAAAGCTGGTTAGTAACCAAGTTTATTTCGTTGAACAATGTTTGTTTTATAGTGCAGTGGTGTTATTTTATAACTTTTTTTTTTCTTTTCTTTTAGGTTTGTGTCTGGCATTCCTCTGGGTGGATTTAGTGTCTCGATACAGTTATTTATACATCTGGAGAGGACTCTGGCCCTCATAAAACAGGATTGAGGATTTTTATATATTTTTTTTAAATCACCTACCCAAAGGCGCAGCAGGTAACTTACCTCTTAAGCCACTGTAATATGCATTTGCGGCAGAAGATATGGCTGCAGGAGATCATGACCGGGCATTTAAGCACCCCACGACAGATGGAACATAGCAGGTCGTAATCAGGACTCTCGGTGAAGATATCAAGGTCATATCCACCACCCTGTGGGAGGGGGAAAAAAACCCAACCTATTATTGGTTGTTCTCCAAAACATCTCTGTAAGAATCAACCAGCTCAGTCAGATTTATGTACGAACTGGGTGGGGGTTCAGGGGCTATGTCGATACCAGCAGGTCCTCAAGTTGATGGTATCGCCAGGAAGTCCCATCGTAGGTGAACACTACCTGATTACAATGCTAACTTGACTCTCCCTTGGAATTCTGAGTGGTCACTTGCATGGTTGGGCATTGAACTTATATCTAAGGTTCCTGAGAAGCGAGGGTCCCGGACCATGACAGACCCCCGAGACCAGAATTCAAAAGTGCAAATTCTGTCGTTTTTCTACCGAGCACTAAATTCTTGTCTCTGCGTGTCAATGTCATTTCTTAATCTGGAATTATTACATAGAGCCCGTCGAAGACTGCAGATGTTTTGCTAACTATATGTCCCATGATGCTCCCTAAGGCAGACTGAGCATCATGGGACATGTAGTTAAAAAAAAAAAAAAAACATGCCAAGGTTAGTCATCACTGATAAAGAAAGATCAATTGTTATTGATATCCAATTATCCTTAATTGGAAAATATTTTAACAGGAAGGATATAATATTAATAATTCTATTTATTCCCCCCTAATAATCCTGGAAACATTACAGTAACCCAGCTTAAAGGAACACATTTTATTGACCGCAAAAAGATGGAAGGCAGATTTTACCCTTCCAGGACCCCAACCCTGAGGATTAAATAGATTCTATAGTTGGGGGGTGTTCAACCCCCTGAGTGATCTCACTTGGGTAGTTTAATATAATAACACAGGAAATCTATGGAAGAAGTTCTCAGAAAGTATGAAAATCAGTCATTATTAAGGGGATTTGGGTGATGCTGAAAACTCACCATTTCTCTATCCACAGTCATCGGCTACTGAACCGCTTCTAGATCCACACAACATTCATTGCCCACTGATCATGTGCTACTGGGGGATGTGACCAATGGCCGTGTCCATCTCATGCCCTTCCAGCTGGTCAGCACTATTACACCAGGACAGTGAACTCTGTGCCAGTATTGGCTACACATGAATAGTATATATAGGGGGGGGGGGGGGGGGGGGAGATGTATTATACATAGTGCAACACAGAAAGGACATGCAGGAGGACTGGGCCATTAGCCCTACCCATGTTGCTGAACTATAACTCCCAGGATGCCAAGCTAGCTTTTAGGACCCCCAGTTCTGTGGGAGTTTTAGTTGCCTGTAGCTACTGTCCAAGGCTGAGCGAAGGCTACATGCATAGAATTACAAAAAAAATAGATCCCAGCAAGTTGGTGTTACGCATTTTCCAGCATTAGTAAAATAAATAATGGTCAGCAAAAACTGAATTCCTTGCTTTCATGTTGTTGCACATATTAACCATGACTGTCCACCAGTGCAGCAAATTTTAATTTGCTATACCTCTGGGACTGAAGGGGTTAAAGACACTGACCACAGACTGATTGGAACCAGCCCCCCCCCCCCCCCCCCCCATGCAGCACCCCTGACTCCCACACCCCTTCAGGTACATTTACTTTTCTAACTGGATGGATTACACTTTGGTTTGCCACCTTTTCTACAAAATAAAATACCAGCCCCACAAGCCAATGGTCTCAAGCCAATGTTTGGCCGGCCAGTAAAATTACCGGCCATGTGGCAGCCCTCATTACACTACCCATGGAGGATTAACCAGTCCAGGAAAATAACCAACATGAGAAATCTCAATGTATCCTTTCTGGTAAGATACTTTATATATAATAAGTGTTCTGTGCATCCTAGAGCATTCGTTGGGGATCTTTCTTGTAAAGAGCAGTTTCCAGGACAAACGTGCAATCAGTAGAATGAACAGGATAAACATGGACTGCTAAACCTTTAGAACCTTACCCCAGAACCGATGTACGACCCCCTGTATGTCGGATTAGAACGGTCTCTCGGGGGTTTCATTACCCACGTGCTGCCTGATACCAGATCAGCATTGGCCCTACGCACTCACTCACTCTTCCCTTCTAGACTCCAAGGAACCCAGATCAGCACTCCCACCCACTGGACCACCAGAGGGTAGAGCTATTGAACCTTCCCATCAGTGAGAGGAGAGAGATACAGGCACCCCCAGCCATGTGGACTACTTTTCCCATGATGCTCAGCGGGCAGACCATTGGACGAGTAATCCATACAGCTGGGACTAATGTGTGGCCTGCCAGCTCACGGGAGGGCATCATACGGAAGTCCCATGCTGCAGGGAAGGAGGGTTACCCCACAGCTTGGAAATAACCATTAGTAATTTCTGGCTTGCTGTCTCACATCATGCATCTTAGAAGTGGCACAAAAGTTTTACTGGATTTAATCATTCCCCATCAAACAAAGTGAAAGACTAAAAACATACAGCCGATTTCGAAATCTGTAGGACCTTTATTGAAACATAATACACAGTACAAAACATACAATATACAGTAAATAAAATTCAATTATAAAATATATATTTAAAAAATCCTGTACATTCCACGTTGTCACTTTGGTTCTCTGCCATCTTGAACCAGTTTTTTTTTTTTTTTTTACCCAAGTATAGGCAAGTTTTTACTTTATATCACTAATTATGCCATCCAGCCCTCTGAAACATAGTAATGAATGTTTAAACGGTCGCCATCTTCGAAAAAATAAAAAAAATAAAACTACATCACGTCCACAAAGGCTTTCTTGGAGCATGCCGCCATCTTGTATCGGTCCTAGAAACAGAGATTCAGAGAGTTAAATATAGACGATCATAGCTGCAAATACGTAGGAAACTTTACACTAAATGCCAATAAGCTCAACTGTAGGGGCATGGGTTTCATTACACACACATTTGATTTATGGGTAATAAGCTTAATGCTCCAAATCAATATTGGCACATGTATCTCACCAAAGGCTATGGAAGAGGCCAAAGGTAATTTTCAGTATGTGCCGACAGAAAAAAAAAAGCAGATTTAACATTTTCTAGTTACATTATTGGTTATTAAAACAAATATTTTTGTAATATAATCTTCCAATAAAGGGTTATATTTTGTTGCAAATTCCAGTGCACCCTCTACACTTAGAGGGTGCACTTACAAGTATGCCGTTTTAGTTTAACAAGCAAATAGATTAAAGGGACTGTATCACCTAAACCTTGCTTACACTGCAAATGATACAGCCCCTTTAAAGCAAGGTAAAAATAATAAAAAATACACCCTTACATCAACTCTTAAACTGCCAGCAAAACTTTGTTTTAATTGAATGACTGCATCAAATGCAAGTATTTAAAATATTCGTGCCTTAATGAAAGATTACACACATAGAGCTCCTTATAGTTATATCAGGGGTGCAGACATTGTTTCGAATCTAGGGAAGATCTCAGCAAATAGTCTAAACAGAGATCAAATACAGTGTTTAATGTGCATTTTTCCCCCTAACATTAAAAACAGTCTACACTGGACAGTCTGTCAATTAAGCAATTTAGGATCATATAGGATTTCTTTATTATTTTAGATTGCAAGCTCTGCAGCAAAGAGGTCAGAGAAGAATAAACCACTTCATGTATATAAACACTTATGAGTGGTAAGGATTATAAGATATTAAGCGATTTAGGATCTTATAGGATTTCTATTTTAGATTGCAAGCTCTGCAGCAAAGAGGGCATAGAAGAATAGACCACTACATGTATATAAACACTCTATAACAGGGCTCGACAAACCCCGGGCGCCAGGTCGCCATGGCGACCAGGAAATCAGACCTGGCGCCCAGGTATCGTGAGCCCCGCATGGTGCCTTGGCAATAGGATTTTTTTTCTTCTTCTCTTTAATCTATCGGTGCGCGAGGGAGCAGAGTGAGTGCACCGGCTGCACAGACTTCGTGCTCCGCCCCCTCGCGCACCGATCACCGGGGAGCTCAGCAGGAAAGCAAAGCTGCTCTCTGCCACTGGGCTGGAACACGCGCCCCCACCCCCCTCCCTGCATTGAGGCTGGAACGCAACCCCCTCTCTCCCCCCCCCCCCCTCCATTGATGTGTTATAGCAGGGAGGGGGGACATTAATAGGTGAGCTTTTTTTTTTTTTCTTTTCTTCAAAAAAACAGAAAACCCTGCTGCCGTGTGTGTGTGTGTGTGTGTATATATATATATATGTGTGTGTGACTGGATGTGTATGTGTGTGTATATATATGTGTGTGACTGGATGTGTATGTGTGTGTATATATGTGTGTGACTGGATGTGTATGTGTGTGTATATATGTGTCTGACTAGATGTGTTTGTGTGTATATATGTGTGTGACTAGATGTGTTTGTGTGTATATATGTGTCTGGATGTGTTTGTGTGTATATATGTGTCTGGATGTGTTTGTGTGTATATATGTGTCTGACTGGATGTGTTTGTGTGTATATATGTGTCTGACTGGATGTGTTTGTGTGTATATGTGTCTGACTGGATGTGTTTGTGTGTATATGTGTCTGACTGGATGTGTTTGTGTGTATATGTGTCTGACTGGATGTGTTTGTGTGTGTATATGTGTCTGACTGGATGTGTTTGTGTGTGTATATGTGTCTGACTGGATGTGTGTGTGTATATATATGTCTGACTGGATGTGTCTGACTGTGTGTGTATGTATGTGACTGACTGGATGTGTATGTATATGTATTAAAACAAGGTGTAGCGGGTTTCGCACTCAGAAGTGGAGGGTGCACGGAGAGGATTTTCACCCTGGTACTCCAAATTAGAATAAATTATCCTTTATTCTGTATGTATATGTGATGGACTATGTGTCTGTGTGTGTATATATGTGACTGACTGACTGTGTCTGTCTGTGACTGCGTGTGTTTATGTGCTGTTGTCTGGCTCCTAGATATTTTAGCTGGCTCCTAAATCTCAGATACATTTGTCAAGCCCTGCTCTATAATGAGTGCTATGCATTATAATAAGATATGAAGCGATTTAAGATCATATAGGATGTCTATTATTTTAGATTGCAAGCTCTGCAGCAAAGAGGGAATAGAAGAATAGACCACTACATGTATATAAACACTCTATAATGAGTGCTATGCATTATAATAAGATATGAAGCGATTTAAGATCATATAGGATGTCTATTTTAGATTGCAAGCTCTGCAGCAAAGAGGGAATAGAAGAATAGACCACTACATGTATATAAACACTCTATAATGAGTGCTATGCATTATAATAAGATATGAAGCGATTTAAGATCATATAGGATGTCTATTTTAGATTGCAAGCTCTGCAGCAAAGAGGGAATAGAAGAATAGACCACTACATGTATATAAACACTCTATAATGAGTGCTATGCATTATAATAAGAAATGAAGCGATTTAAGATCATATAGGATTTCTATTTTAGATTGCAAGCTCTGCAGCAAAGAGGGCATAGAATAGACCACTACATGTATATAAACACTCTATAATGAGTGCTATGCATTATAATAAGATATGAAGCGATTTAAGAACATATAGGATTTCTATTTTAGATTGCAAGCTCTGCAGCAAAGAGGCCATAGAAGAATAAACCACTACATGTATATAAACACTATAATGAGTGCTATGCATTATAAGAAATGAAGCGATTTAAGATCACATAGGATTTCTATTTTAGATTGCAAGCTCTGCAGCAAAGAGGCCATAGAAGAATAAACCACTACATGTATATAAACACTATAATGAGTGCTATGCATTATAATAAGATATTAGATCATCATGCAGTATGCACTCACCATGCTGCTGGACACACACACGTGTTCTCTGGAGTAAAGGAAGAGGAAGCTCTGCTCACAGCTCCTTTATACACATCCAGCCCTGGAACGCGCGTCACGCAGCTCTCTGCCTTCATTCCACACCTACTACGTCACCGCGCCGGCAGCGGTGGGGGGAGATCTCGCGAGATCCCGCGGGGTATATCAGTCCGCTTCCGCCTCTTCTCGGCCTTCTATTTCTATTGAAATCACGTAAGTCATGGCGGCGGCAGCAGCAAGGGCATCCGCGAATATCGGCGCCATCCTGCGCCCTAGCAGTCGGCCAGGGGTCGGGGTGTTGGCTTGGGGGTCTTAGGGATAGGGCTTGGGGGATATTGAAGTGAAATTAAATGATTAAAGGGGACAGTTTGTGTTTGGGAGAGTGAGGCCTGCAGCCAGGCCTTGTCCCTTTACACACCCTGGGGAATGATTAATACTGTGTCCCTATATTAGGAAGGAGGGTACATACAGCATGCAGAGGCTATATATCTGTGTATATTGAGATCACAGGATATTTATGTGTAATTTCTGCTAGTTTGGGGTCTGGCATGTTTGATTTATTAATATTGGGATCTGCACAGATCTCTTTGTGATCAGAAAAAATAGCCAGTCTGAGAAATCTCCTGTCTGATTAAACTGGGGTCAGATAATGGATGACACAGAACTTTATTCTGCAAAATAAAAGATCATATTAACATACTGGGCTGGTAATGGGCATTTCCTCATCTGTTCTGCTTGTGCCGCATTTATACATGAACCCCTAAAAGCCCACCCCCTGATTAAGCCCTCCTTGCTCTGTATAGCACAGGTGTCCGGTTAAGTAATTGATATGAGTGGATTTAATAAGATCAGTATATTAAAAAACATTCTTATTTGTGGTTTAATTCCCACGATTAACGGCTTCATTTCTCCTTCACAGCAAATGGCGGACGACGCCGGTGGAAACAGGGGAGGGTTCCGTGGAGGCTTTGGCAGTGGCGGCCGAGGTCGTGGCCGCGGAAGAGGCAGGGGCCGTGGTAGAGGCCGCGGAGCCCGTGGGGGTAAAGCAGACGACAAGGAAGTAAGTTATTTGATTCCCCCCCCCCCCCCCCCCCCCAAATTGCCCTAACCATGTTCCCCTTTTCTTCCAAGAGCTAGCAAACTTATCTAAATTTGTGAAATAATGGAATCGAGATGGGAATTTCAAATTTTAGTCCAAAGTAGTAACAAATTCTTAACTTGGCTCCTTGAGAATTTCAGATTGAACGCCGTGCTCAATTTCCTCTTTAAAGGGACACTAAACTTTATTTCTCACTTGTGAGAGCCCCCCGCTCTGATTGGCTGTGCGTGCGCTGACATGGTCAACATGCGCCAACCAGGAACTGCTGTCTCTCATGCGAGACACAGCAGATAGTAAACTCGCGGGTATCTTAAGATACAAGTTGGGTTACTTAAGTCCCGGGACATGTTTTGTTTAACCCTTGCTTCCTTCAAGGAAGGTTTAATGTTCCTTTTAATGAGTAAAGCCCTTAAAGAAACTTCTATACACAGAATGCTTGACGGGTTCTCAAAGGGGAATCTTGATCTATTCCTGGAGGATTTATTGTGGAGAAACCCCAGGAGATATGTGCATAGGCAAAGTCCCTAGGCGCTTAGCACATGGCATTCTGGGATAAGAACATAAAGCATTATGGGTGCTTGCACAGTTGCCCACACCAGAATGCCCAGCTAAACTTCAGTTTTACTCTAAGTTCGCCAAATGTAGAGGCTGCAGAGTAAATGAACTCAATCTGGAGTTATGGAAGAAAGTGACAGTGTTAATTTAAAGAGGACAGGTTGTCTTTGTGTATAGTAAATGTGCCATGTTTTCTGTTGACACTCAGGTTGTATATAATCTTTTATTACACAGTGGGTTCCAGTCACAAAACTTGGTCGTCTGGTAAAGGACATGAAGATCAAGACTCTGGAGGAAATCTATCTTTTCTCCCTCCCCATCAAGGTACTAATGCTCTTTAATTATCCTTATTGGTGGCATAGGAAAGTGTTGGTTGCCTTATTGCGTGTCGCCGAAATACATCTTTAAAGGATACAGATGAGGCACTATGTAGAGCAGTCGGGTTAGAATGTTCAAGGGGATTTTTGACACTAAATAATCCTTTATATTTTTTTATTTCCCCTGCAGGAGTCTGAAATCATTGACTTTTTCCTGGGTACCTCTCTAAAGGATGAGGTCCTTAAAATCATGCCTGTGCAGAAGCAGACACGAGCCGGTCAACGAACCAGGTTTAAGGTATGTATAGTCTCTGAAACTCACTCATATTACTTAACCTTGAGAATAAACATTGCTTGGGGGTAAATATGAACCATTTGGCCCATCTAGTCTACCCAATATCTCCCCAAATATAAAATGTTTCTTAATCCCGGGCCTTGTATGTAGGGTTATGTTTATCCCACGCATGCTTAACTCCTTCACTGTATTAACCTCTACCACTTCTACTGGAAGACTATTCCATACATCCACTACCCTCTTAGTAATGTAATACTTTCATTAGTCCCTGACCTTATCTTATATCTAGGATAGCCTTATACCTATCCCATGCATGCTTAAACTCCTTCACTGTATTAACCTCTACCACTTCTGCTGGAAGACTATTCCATGCATCCACTACCCTCTCAGTAATGTAATACTTTCATTAGCCCCTGACCTTATCTTATATCTAGGATAGCCTTATACCTATCCCATGCATGCTTAAACTCCTTCACTGTATTAACCTCCATTTCTACTGGAAGACTATTCATACATCCACTACCCTCTAAGTAAAGTAATACTTTACTGAGAGGGTAGTGTATGTATGGAATATTTTCATTAGTCCCTGGCCTTATCTTATATCCAGGATAGCCTTATACCTATCCCATGCATGCTTAAACTCCTTCACTGTATTAACCTCTACCACTTCTACTGGAAGACTATTCCATACATCCACTACCCTCTCAGTAATGTAATACTTTCATTAGTCCCTGGCCTTATCTTATATCTAGGATAGCCTTATACCTATCCCATGCATGCTTAAACTCCTTCACTGTATTAACCTCTACCACTTCTACTGGAAGACTATTCCATACGTCCACTACAATAACCAGCAAGATTTCAATCTCAAACATGGCTGCTACAATTGTATGCACAGCTTCTGCATCCCATAATGCCTAGCATGCAAGGAATAGTCCAGTTATTAATGGATACCATGTGATGTTTATATCCAGCAGAGGTTATTTAAATTCTAGATTAATGGGGTCTCTCTTTAGCCCCAATATAACCCTAATACACTGGATGTGTTTACAATATTCTGATCACTTTTTTTTTGTCCATTAGGCTTTTGTGGCTATTGGAGATTACAACGGTCATGTGGGTCTTGGTGTGAAATGCTCCAAGGAAGTTGCCACGGCTATCCGTGGAGCCATCATCCTGGCCAAGCTGTCCATTGTACCCGTTCGTAGAGGCTACTGGGGTAACAAGATCGGAAAACCTCACACTGTGCCCTGCAAGGTATGTATCCTGATCAGTGAGGCGGGCCTCACTTGTGTCTTAGGGGCTGTTTGGGACTCTTGACATATGCAATATGGAAGAAGTGTTGACATCTCTCAGCTGTACTGTAGTACTAGTCACATGCTGTGGTCTTCCAGTCAGTCCTAGATTGATGTGCACACTTGTCACCTTACAGGCCAATCAATGTGTGAATTAAAACAAAATAGCTTGGTAAATATTCTCCCAGCTCTGCTCAGTTACACTGTATATGTAGTGTATCTGTCGTTACAAGGGAGAGAAAGCATCGAGCTGATTAATGCACGGCAGTCTGGCCTGGTTATATGGCCTGCTTGTTCCTGTTTGAGGCTCTACAGCTGTACGGCTAACCTGCACATGTTTGGGGGCTACGTATCCCATGATTTCTAAGGGTGGATGAGCATCATGGGGTATATTGGTCCAAACATCTGCATTGTCAAGGTTTCTGGGCCCCACAGGTGAAGACTTGCTGGGATCTTCTCAGTCTTGTGTTTTACAGTAAATTTGCTCACTGCACAGTGTATATGCAGAGATGGTAAGGGTTAAATTATGTATGATTGGCCATTACTTAAATGCACACAATTGAATTATGTCTGCTCTATTTTAGCAGAGGTGCATGGCATTGTCTTTAAACTGAGGTTAGCTCCAGGAATCAGCGTAGTTGTAATGGCTGTTAATGGAATTAATCTGAGATCCAGTCTCATTGAAATGATCTAATGGATTCTCTGTTATTCAGGTGACTGGTCGCTGTGGTTCTGTGCTGGTACGTCTGATCCCAGCACCCAGAGGTACTGGCATTGTGTCTGCCCCTGTTCCCAAGAAACTGCTGATGATGGCTGGTATTGATGATTGCTACACATCCGCTAGAGGCTGCACTGCCACCCTGGGTAACTTTGGTAAGTAGCCCAAATCTGGCTCTGAGAAGAGAACAAAGGGTGAGGGGCACATGGCTTTCCAATGTATCTTGTATTGTGTGATCCATCTAGATTAGTGAAGCCCTAGTCGCCTGTAGACAAGATGTAAATCACAATCTTTACTGCAATATAGTTTCAAACTCCGTGTTAGAGTTGCTTGGTAAATATTCTCCCAGCTCTGCTCAGTTACACTGTATATGTAGTGTATCTGTCGTTACAAGGGAGAGAAAGCATCGAGCTGATTAATGCACGGCAGTCTGGCCTGGTTATATGGCCTGCTTGTTCCTGTTTGAGGCTCTACAGCTGTACGGCTAACCTGACCTTGCACCTGTTTGGGAGCTACATATCCCATGTTTTCTAAGGGTGGATGAGAATCATGGGATATGTAGTTCCAAAGATCTGCAGTGCCACAGTTAGCCATCCCTACACTAGACCATGAATGTCACAAGTTAGATAAAGCTGCTCAGGGGACAAAGTATCTCACAAGTTGACTTTTTTTTTTTTTTTTTTTCCCCCTCTTATAGCTAAAGCCACATTCGATGCCATCTCCAAGACTTACAGCTACCTGACTCCTGATCTCTGGAAGGAGACAATATTCACAAAGTCCCCCTACCAGGTAAATACAGGAATCTAGGGTATATTGCAGGAAATATGATATATAAATATATATGTGTGTGTGTGTGTGTATATAGGGTGACTGATCCACATTGGTTCCTTTCTCTGTAGGAGTACACTGATCATCTGGCAAAGACTCACAGCAGAGTGTCTGTACAGAGGACCCAGGCTGCTGCGGCAGCTCTTCCTGCCCCCTCCTAAATATTTTCTAACGTAAGAAAATAAAGCAAACGGGATGTTATGACAATGCTATGTCTGTGTCCAATTTAATTCCACCATGCATGATCCTATTCCTTTAATGAAAGGTAATCCAGCGGCATGACTGTATACATGATGCTCTACATAAACCGGTCTGACCTCACAACCTACATTGTCCGGTCATTAACCCCTTCGTGACACATGATGTGCCTGGCATGTCATGTGTTAAAATGAGTCTGAGGAGATCAGGCTGGTGCCACAATGCCTTCATGTGGAGTGAAAAGTAGGTATCCAAACCAGACATGGTGTGTTCTGGGAGCAGTAAATCATGGCTTCTGTTGCTCTGTAGTCTGCAATATTACAATTAAAAACAAAAAAGTTGATAAAGTTGGGTTCATTTTCAGGGGCATCAAAAGGTCACTAGGGGAAACTTGTTCAGGATAGGGTTAAATGCTACTTTGGCTTATTGCCCTATAACTTGCACAAAAACGTAAACCTGGCAGATTTCTAAACTCAACAACTTACAAACTGTTGAGATGGGGTCCTTAATGTTTTGTAATTGTAAGATTTTTCAGGTTAAAGGGAAACTTTACTTTTCACTTGTGCATCTAATATAGAGGCAGAAGTGACAGGTTAGTTGTCCCTTGAATGAGGATAAACTGGCAGGTACTTCCATGGGAAGCAGGCAGCCCGATCTAGTCGGCAACTGTCCTTCAGCTAGTGTAGAGACCCTTACCTAGGTCTCCTTTGCTTGCCCCGTGCAAACAGTGTCTGCAGACTGCGTGGGGCAAGGCCCCTGCTCTGACACGAGAGCCTGGGCCTGATCTCTGCAGAGTAAATATGGATATTAAGATTCACAACTATTAGAGCAGCTGGAGTTATTTAACCGATACACCTGTCAAGTCTTAAATTATTTTTTCATATGATTTTATAGGAAGTTGAGATGATGGTATAAGAAAGCACTGATGGTGCTGAGCAGTATATAATGAGTAGGTACATTAAATGAGAAATTTGCACACGTAGAAGTAACTAAGGGGTTAAGTCATTACCCAAAAATGTAATTTCTGAAGCCATTTATTCCACACGTTATACAGTATCCATGATATAGATCTATACTTTTCAAAACCTGAAACAAATGAGCAAGCTTCACAAAATGAACAGAGCAGTAATGTCCGTGAAAGTGCTAATGAGCTAAAACCCCCATAAAATAGTCATTGATAACATGAGGTGAGTTAGAACGAATGGGAAAGCTGGGGAGGCGTTTTTTTTGCTCCTGATAGGGGTCTGAAGCTTTGGGAGGACAGAGAACGTGTTCAAGGTCATTCTGGTTCTATATTTTGTCTATAGCAAGAGCTGAGAAGAAACGGATACATTTCTTTACCCTCCCAAAGTCATTTTACCCAGGTCTTTGAATATCATGCCAATGATTTAAATGCACCTCAGGACATGCCCCATAACCTGCATTCCACATGGCCCCAATACCGGTCATTGCATATCAAAGGCTTATTTTCCCATTAATATGCCACACTGTGCCCATTAATGCCACTCTGTCCCATTACCTCCATTGCACATCCAAGACTTGTTTGTCCATTCATTTGTCACAGCCAGTTTCCCCCCTTCCCCTATATTATGCGAGACAACATCCCGCCATGCTGCCTCTCTTGCTCCTGCACCCTGATTGGAGCACCAGGTCACATGACTGACGTCAGATCAGTGCGTGTGTCGTGAGAGGCAGCATGAAGGATGTTTGTGCATTCAGCCAGCGCCTCTGCAGGCACTTTTTTTTTCTTTTTAAAAGAGCCAGGTTCCGAGCAGGCCATGCTGGTCCGTGACCGGTGTATCGCCCATCACCCCCTTCAGATAGTGAATGCAGCGTGTGCTGGTTATTGTTAATCTCCCCAATAAAAAGTAACTTTCTGAGTAATCTGAAGCACATTGCAGTGACTCGTGGAGCTACACAACCGAAGTACCAGCAGTGTTACTGCATTGGAGGTTGTGTGTAACGGTGACACTTTTACATAGAACCCAATCTATCAAACTCTTACCATGATGCCTGTCGAACAGTAGCAAACATGTACATCTCCAATCTGCGAGCAATAAGTGCACACGCAGGTCACGCTAGGGACACAGCTCCTGATATGTGTCCTAATGGCTGTGTGACATATTATCCCTGCATATGGCTGCCACTCCTTGAAGGTAAGTAATGCAACACTGATCCAGAAACCATTCACAGCTGCCAACCACTGTTTTTGTTAGTGATTCTTATGGCTAGAATGTTATACCTATATTACAGTTGCACTCCTCCTCATCCTCTATCAGATCTATTCTCACTGCTTGGATTTAAAACCAAAATCTCAAAACATTGGCCAACATATCAGGCAGCCATTGGCTTCTACTGCACTTCAGACTAGAATGGCTGGCAGCCCATTAACGCTCTATAAAGAGGGGGGGGGGGGGGGGGGGCTATGCTGGCTATGGTGTAATAATACTGCTTTGCCATCCTTCTGAATCCTTTTTAACACAGAAATGTCCCATGTTCCCCTCCCCGGTGCAGAGACAATATCATATAAAAACAGAGTGCTAATAAGGTTTCCTCCTGTCTGGATATCCTGGGCTTCATAATACACGGTGACTGCAGAGCTAGAATGTGTCATATATTACCAGATCCCCTACAGATGGCTAGTGACACTGTATGGGTCAGTACCCAGCATATGAGGCAGGGGGCTGTGTGAATAAGAGGCTGGGGCTGTCCTTACTGTAGACAGCCAGGTACAATGCAATGCTCAAACACATGGATATTAAGGTGAATGTTTTTAAAATGTAGGTTATGCTCAGATTAAATAATTCAACCTCTCACCAATCACTGTATAATATTTATTGTTAGGATTTAACTTGTCAGCCTCCATATTGAAATATAAGACATAGCAAGTGACTAATGTACATGGATCTGCAGGTTATTAAGAAGATTCTTCTTCTGTGGCAGCGGCGGCGGCTTTCCTCTCCGCGATCATTCTGTGTTTCTGTTTCATCAGGCATTTTCTGGCGTTGCCATAAGCGCCAAGGTCAGCGTCTAAACAGGAAACAAGGCCGCCCGTCATTAGAAAGCCAAACACCTCGCCATGGTCGCCCAGTCACCTTGTCCCCCCGGGCGCCAGTCACCTGGTACCCAAGCATCGTCACCTTGTCTATAGTAATAAGCAAGGCCAGGGAGTCATGTCTGCAACGCTATGCCGTCCTATTCTACTGCGCCCAAGAGACGCTAGGACGGCATAGAACTTCCTGCGTTTAACAGCTCTTCGCGGCTCCCCGTGACGAGCTGTGCTCGGGTCCGATCCTGCAGATGAGGACACTTTGAGTGGCCTCAGACTGACAGGGAAAATGTAGCCGATGCTCAAAGCGACATTGTACCTAATCGCGCTATGCCTGAACTTCCGGGAGGAAGTCTTTTGGAAGGGTCTATTGAGACCCTGATCAGGTCGTTGCACCCGAGTCCCAGCCCCAGTAGAGATTAGTAGTGGTTACGGGACCCAGCATTGACTAATTACTTTTTTTAATTTCAGGAAAAATTCGGTTATTTCAGTAATAGCTGGATTGGTCGTGAAACGAGTCTCGGTCATCCCACGGAATCAGGGGATAGAGGCTATTTTTGGTTCCTGTGTATTTGTTGTCCGCTTTCTGTTTCTAACTCACACGGCGTGTCATTTTCGAATCTTTCCGAACTTTGGGCC
The DNA here is from genome assembly GCA_036172795.1 of Pelodytes ibericus. Taxonomy (NCBI): domain Eukaryota; kingdom Metazoa; phylum Chordata; class Amphibia; order Anura; family Pelodytidae; genus Pelodytes; species Pelodytes ibericus. Next base: position 9,892,674 of record CM069860.1, on the reverse strand, counting down.
TGAAGTTCAGCCTATATATAGTGTAGACCCTTTAGGATTTAGACCACTAGGCTAAGACATACCAATAACTACAGACGACCGGTTCACCCAGAAAGCATTGCAGTGAACAAATACAAGCAAAAAAAAAAAATAAATAAAATGAGATACTCAACAAGCCTTACATCGGGACTGGTAGCCCTTGGCAGCTTCAGTAAACTGGGCCAGCTCCTTGGCACAGTTCTGCACATAGCTGTGCCCTTCCCTCTGCTGGCACGCCCTCATTCTCTCCTGCAGGATCTTTACAATCTCCTGGTCAACTTTGCTGCAAAAGTCAATTGAAAGCAATTAAAGTTAAAAATATGTAAACCAGACGTCATCCAGGGAGAGATTTACTAAAACTGCACAAGTTGGAGTCTGTCAACCTAAACATTGCTTTTACTGTGCGTGTAGAGACTGGAATATTCCCTATACACTGTTATTTTAAAGAGCAATATCAGTTTAAAATGGGCCTGTGGTGTCCATATAGGACATCACCTATGGCTTCATACGCAAATGAACTCCTTTCCAATGGGAAGCCATTTGATGATGTCATAAGCAGAAGACTCCGCAGAGACACCTTTAAACCCTATATTTCTCTAGATTTGGGTGAAGATGATAGGAACACTGGCCGTTATTTATTATATATAAATTCTGAGCATGTCCCAGCAGCTCATTCCAGAATTGAGTTTATTTTAAATAACCTTGTCTCAATTATCAGGGAAATAAAAGCACAAACATTAAAATGTATTCTCTCAAACAGGTACTCACAAGTCCCTCTTCCACTGCATCTCTGCTTCATAGTAACACAAATAGTCCCCGACTTCGCAATCGGTCAGGCTGGGCACGCGTCGGTACTGTCTGTGATAGTAATAATATTTATTCTTTGAGCGCTGTCTTTCAATCCAGTCTGAAATACAGAATATCCAGTGTTCAATATTGATGCAATATATATTAAAAATAAAAAATCACACTCACAATGGATGGCACATTAATGGACACTCTGCTCAGTGATCTGGCAGGCCATATCTTACTTATGGACTTCGTCCTGCATATATTTTAAAACAAATTTCAACACATCACAGAAATGCATTGGTCGACTCATTCACTGAAAGTAGAGATCTTGGTGATAAGACTTGCTTGTAGTGCAAACAGACACACATACAAAGTGTAATTTGTATTAAAAACATTTGCATTCTAAAGAACTAGAATAATGTATATATATATATATATATATATGTGCTTAAAGTTGAATTTGATGATAAAACAATAATAATATATCAGTGTTTAATATTTCTCTCTACACTTTGGAAACATTCCACCTTGGGGCTTGTTGACCCTTTTTGTTGCAAAAGTTGAATGATAATAATTCACAGGCATATTAGCTTTTATCAAATGGTTGGAATAAAATAAAAACGTGGGTGGGTACTTCAAACCTAAGACCTCCTGTTAATACAGTGACTCTCACATTCACTCATATCACACAAAACCTGGATGCTACTGTCACCTTGTCCTGCGACAGCTGCTACGGGGGGCCAGCCACCTTGTGCCCCGGGCACCAGCCACCTTGTCCCCCGGGCACCAGCCACCTTGTCCCCCGGGCACCAGCCACCTTGTGCCCTGGGCACCAGCCACCTTGTCACCCAGGATATGCACCTGTGTCCCTCGGGTGCCAGTCACCTTGTCCCTAAGCACCATCCCCGGGGTGCCAGTCACCTTGTCCTCCGGGAGCCAGCCACCTTGCCCTCGAGCATCGTCCCCGGGGCGCCAGTCACCTTGTCCCCGAGCACCGTCCCCGGGGCGCCAGTCACCTTGTCCTCCGGGAGCCAGCCACCTTGTCCTCAAGCATCGTCCCCGGGGCGCCAGTCACCTTGTCCCTAAGCACCATCCCCGGGGTGCCAGTCACCTTGTCCTCCGGGAGCCAGCCACCTTGTCCTCAAGCATCGTCCCCAGTCACCTTGTCCCCAAGCACCGTCCCCGGGGCGCCAGTCACCTTGCCCTCAAGCATCGTCCCCGGGGCGCCAGTCACCTTGTCACCGAGCACCGTTGCCGGGGCGCCAGTCACCTTGTCCCCGAGCACCGTCCCCGGGGCGCCAGTCACCTTGTCCCCGAGCACCGTCCCCGGGGCGCCAGTCACCTTGTCCCCGAGCACCGTCCCCGGGGCGCCAGTCACCTTGTCCCCGAGCACCTTCCCCGGGGCGCCAGTCACCTTGTCCCCGAGCACCTTCCCCGGGGCGCCAGTCACCTTGTCCCCGAGCACCTTCCCCGGGGCGCCAGTCACCTTGTCCCCGAGCACCGTCCCCGGGGCGCCAGTCACCTTGTCCCCGAGCACCGTCCCCGGGGCGCCAGTCACCTTGTCCCCGAGCACCGTCCCCGGGGCGCCAGTCACCTTGTCCCCGAGCACCGTCCCCGGGGCGCCAGTCACCTTGTCCCCGAGCACCGTCCCCGGGGCGCCAGTCACCTTGTCCCCGAGCACCGTCCCCGGGGCGCCAGTCACCTTGTCCCCGAGCACCTTCCCCGGGGCGCCAGTCACCTTGTCCCCAAGCACCGTCCCCGGGGTGCCAGTCACCTTGTCCCCAAGCACCGTCCCCGGGGTGCCAGTCACCTTGTCCCCGAGCACCTTCCCCGGGGCGCCAGTCACCTTGTCCCCAAGCACCGTCCCCGGGGCGCCAGTCACCTTGTCCCCGGGGCGCCAGTCACCTTGTCCCCGAGCACCGTCCCCGGGGCGCCAGTCACCTTGTCCCCGAGCACCGTCCCCGGGGCGCCAGTCACCTTGTCCCCGAGCACCGTCCCCGGGGCGCCAGTCACCTTGTCCCCAAGCACCGTCCCCGGGGTGCCAGTCACCTTGTCCCCGAGCATCGTCCCCGGTATCTGCCCCCGTGCCCCCACCTTCCCAGTATCTGTCCCCAGGTATCTGCCCCCGTGTCACCCCCTGTATCTGCCCTCCAGTATCTGCCCCCGGTATCTGCCCCCGTGTCCCCGGTATCTGCCCCCGTGTCCCCCAGTATCTGCCCCCGTGTCACCCCCTGTATCTGCCCCCGTGTCCCCAGTATCTGCCCCCGTGTCCCCCCCAGTATCTGCCCCCGTGTCCCCCAGTATCTGCCCCCGTGTCCCCGGTATCTGCCCCCGTGTCCCCCCCAGTATCTGCCCCCGTGTCCCCAGGTATCTGCCCCCGTGTCACCCCCTGTATCTGTCCCCCAGTATCTGCCCCCGTGTCACCCCCTGTATCTGCCCCCGTGTCCCCCAGTATCTGCCCCCGTGTCCCCCAGTATCTGCCCCCGTGTCACCCCCAGTATCTGCCCCCGTGTCCCCCAGTATCTGCCCCCGTGTCACCCCCTGTATCTGCCCCCGTGTCCCCGGTATCTGCCCCCGTGTCCCCGGTATCTGCCCCGCACCGTGGAAGGAGGACACCGGCAGGTCCACCGTGTAGTAGAAGAGTTTCTCGATGAGGAGGGTCGGGTTGGGGAGCCCGCTCTGCTTGTCCGGGACCGGCGTGCGGCTCGGGGGCTCCGGGTACACCTCCTTGTCATGATCGGACGGCATCTCTCAGGTCACCCCGGACCCACAACCTGCAAAGATGGCGGCGGCCGGAGGACCCGCGACGGAGGCCGGGACGGAACAAACCAACTGACCGTGCGTGCGGGGGGGGGGGGATACAGCTCCCAACCCGGCCGGGACAACCCCACAAATACACCGAGCCCGAGCGAACACGGAGAATATCTACACAGGCACAGCCTGGCCAGCCTAGTCAATCTCAAGACCCCCGAACAGCCAATGAGAGAGAGGTTGGCGTGTCAAGCCTCCATCTCAACCATAACCCCGCCCACTACACCTGTCCGTCAGTGCTGTGCACAGAGAGAATGATGTTATATGTCCACAGGGGGGCAGTGTAGCACTGCACAGCTATGGAACATGTCACAGCAATGCTAATGCATTGGGGGTCATGGAGGTCACACTTGGAGCAGGGGGGAAATGCCAAGTCATAGCATAGTTGCCAACATTGGCCATGTTTCCAGGGACACATATTTGTTCCACATGCTGCAGAAAGATCATGCAAAGTGCAGCCCGGCAGTATGTAGGATGGATATACGCACAGACACAATCCAATTAATTAATCAGGGTGGAGATCTCATAGGACCTACCATGATTAATTAATTGGATTGTGTCTGTGCGTATATCCATCGTACATACTGCCGGGCTGCACTTTGCATGCTCTTTCTGCAGCAAGTATTACAAATACTTGTCCCTGGAAACATGGCCGATGTTGGCAACTATGCATATGGACATATCTTTTTCCCTGTAAACATGGCCGATGTTGGCAGCTATGTAGCTTCTATTACAGATTCTATTATAAGTGGTGGGGTTTTCACTCACCTGTACCTCGCCATACGTTATGTGGTGTAGATTCCATTATAGAAATACAAGTGGTCCTAGCATGAGGATAAAGCGGTATGTTGCTTTTTGTATTGCATGCCAGTGTATTCTCCGCCATGGTTCTCCGCAGCCGCCATGGTTCTCTGTTTGGCATTGAGGCTTATTCGACCCTCGTGTTGATGGGATCAGAGAGGAACCTAACTAGCTCCCATGACCGATTATTTGCAAAAACTGGAGTGAGGGAGAGACTGTCTGACAGTTATTCTGCAAAACTTGCAAATGACTTTGTAATAAAATTGATTTGTAATTGGATTATTTTATAACCTTTATTCATCCCGTAGCCTTTCTTTTTTTTCCCATGTTTAGCAACACGAGAGAATCCTTTCTGATGCTCCTTGTAAAGATTGTATTAGATGGTTTCTGATCCGGCACAGTAGCCCTCTCTATACAAATGGCACCTTTGCAATGGTATCTCTCTGGGTTTATGTATCTCCAGTATTAAACCAAAGCCGTGACAGCTGACCCCCCCCCCATGGTACAGTACTGATTAATATCACACGTTCTCATCCTTCCCCCTGGGTCTGAAATTAATATAGAAGGATATGATGCCAGAAGCTATATTTGTGCCGCCAACATCTTAAGTATCAAGACTGGGTACACACTTTGCAAAGTCCTTTTCCCGTCTGCAGTCGGCAACAGGGCAAGTCCTATGGTCTGTATGTCCGTCTCTTTCAAGCATTTTTTTTGGGGGGGGGGGGGGGTGTTCTGATTAACCCTCTAGAGGAGGGAAGGAGGGGTTAAACCTTTCAGTGGCAAGTAATAAAGCAAAAGCATTGCAGACCCCTTTGGGACAGATAGCCCCTCTGCCACTGATTGGGCTTTAGATTTCCTCTAAAAAGGGTTTGCCCCATCACAAATATACATTATTCTTATTATTATTTTGGTGGTTAGAGACTTTATTTGGTTGTTCGGAAATTAAAAATGAGGAAAGATCATGAAATGTTTGCTCGCTGTTGCTTCAAACCCTTACCGTATTCATTAATTCATTATTGATAAGGTTTGTGATCTGGGATCACGTTACCTCTATACTTTATTTGTACTGCAAATATTGAGAATAAAAGAACATGGCCTGTACAATGTGCTAGCAGAAATGCAAACAAATACTTAAATTATGATTTAAAAAAAAGTGTTTTAAACGCGTTTGCTCCTGTCCCCTTGGTTTTGACATCACTTTGTGCAGGGCTGTTTTAATATTGAAGGGATCTTGACCAAGCCCCAGTTTGTGCCCAACAAAGTGGCAAAATGTGACTTTACTGACCCTAATTTTGCCACTCCAGCTGTTATGGACGATGACCTTTACTGTGATAATGCGAATGCTGCCTGGCTGATTCTCTAAAAAATGTAACTCCCAAAAACAGCCAGTGTGCCAGCTGGTCTAGCTATCACCTAATCTTTGGCATGGATCTGCCATGGACTATATTTCCCATGATACTCTGTCGGTTATGAAGAGGGCTAAGCATCATGGAAAATGTAGTCTCCAACACCGGGAGTGCAAAAGAGTAGCAATGTCAAATCTAGGAGTCGCAAAAAATTTAGGAGCCAGTCACAAGTCGCAGAGAATACTGTTCATGTCCCAACTCACATCCACCAAAATACATATACATAAAATATGTACAATAGTTCTATACACCTAAATATACACCTGCTTATACCATATAAAATATATCCCAACTATTAAATGTCTTATTAGTTCACATATATGTCCAACTTCTAACCTTTAGTCAAGTACTAATTAATGTTCTATTTATAATTGTAGGAATAATTTTATTTTGCATAACGAGTATTGTCTTGTATTAATAATCGGTCAGTTTGAGACTAGTTAAGACTCATTGGTATATCTATGCACTGAGATTCAGTGTTGCAGTCACCAATTGTAACTGCTCTGGGGCACTTATCAATGCGATCTTTTCACTGGAGAGCGAGCGATTATTTTTTGAGTGTCTTCGGATTTCCCTTGGCCTGTGACCAAGGAAGACGAGGCTTGGGTTGTTCCCCAAGAATGGTCCATTTGGCCTTCGTTGAACAGGACCTCCAGATGTCTTAGGAATTGGAGCTGGGTTCTGTCCATTTCTTTATAATGGAATCATTAATGACTAAATCAAGAAATCAATAAACATTGGATATGTAATGGATTGGGCTACAAGTCCCGCCGGCTGTGGTCTACCAGGAAAATGTCCGCACAGGGTCTGCAGAGGTCCAGAGAACATTACAACATTATAATTGACACAACACACAGTAAATGACCAATGTTGTTGCCTTCCTCTGCCCCGGTTCATCCTTGGCTGTGTGAATTTCCCATCATCCATGACTAACAAGTAGCCTCATGAGCATAATGATGAAGGAGCAGCACTGACCAACACACAGTTTAATTACATGGACCCAGAGGTTGGTAGAGAGCGTAAAGCCCTGAATATTCAGTGAGTGAGGAGGCTAGAGAGCTCCTAACTCTATTAATTGGAGATGTGGCTCTTGTCAACTATAGTTGCCCAGTTGTGCACCGAGGCTATGGAGCAATGATATGGCCCCAGATCCCTTTGTTTTCTGGACATTGGGAGCACTGATTTCATAGCACAGCTCTCCCTCTGGCTCCATTTACTGCTGGATTCACACGTGTGCAGCTTTGAGACGGTCCCGTGCAGGTGTCTGTTAATATAGATATCACGCAGGGGGATATTTAAAGGGTGATGATCTCAGAGGAACATGTGGATCATTTTACAAGCCGTGTCCAGCTTCTCAGAGCACATACATTTACTAGCCTGGTGATCTACCCCCTAATATCTCAAAGGACCTTGGCATTTTACGGTTAAAAACAATTTTAAAGAAGTTTTTTTTGTTATCTGTCTCACCGGCGAGACCTTTAATAACTTATTCAGTACTGGCCAGACCTTTAATAACCTATCCAGCCACAGCCAGACCTTTAATAACCTATCCAGCACCGGCCAGACCTTTAATAACCTATCCAGCACAGGCCAGAGCTTTAATAACCTATCCAGCACTGGCCAGACCTTTAGTAACCTATCCAGCACCGGTCAGACTTTTAATAACCTATCCAGCACCGGCCAGACCTTTAATATCCTATCCAGCACCGGCCAGACCTTTAATATCCTATCCAGTACCGGCCAGACTTTTAATAACCTATCCAGCACCGGCCAGGCCTTTAATAACCTATCCAGCCACAGCCATACCTTTAATAACCTATCCAGCACCGGCCAGACCTTTAATAACCTATCCAGCCACAGCCAGACCTTTAATAACCTATCCAGCACTGGCCAGACCTTTAATAACCTATCCAGCACAGGCCAGACCTTTAATAACCTATCCAGCACAGACCAGACCTTTAATAACCTATCCAGCACTGGCCAGACCTTTAGTAACCTATCCAGCACCGGTCAGACCTTTAATAACCTATCCAGCACCGGCCAGACCTTTAATAACGTATCTAGCACTGGCCAGACCTTTAATAACCTATCCAGCACAGGCCAGACCTTTAATAACCTATCCAGCACAGACCAGACCTTTAATAACCTATCCAGCACTGGCCAGACCTTTAGTAACCTATCCAGCACCGGTCAGACCTTTAATAACCTATCCAGCACCGGCCAGACCTTTAATAACCTATCCAGCCACAGCCAGACCTTTAAAAACCTATCCAGCACAGGGCAGACCTTTAATAACCTATCCAGCACCGTCCAGACTTTTAGTAACCTATCCAGCATCAACCAGCACCGACCAGACCTTTAATAACCTATCCAGCACAGGACAGACCTTTAATAACCTATCCAGCACAGGCCAGACCTTTAATAGCCAATCAAGCAACAGCCAGACCTTTAATAACCTATCCAGCACCGGCCAGACCTCTAATAACATATCCAGCACTGGCCAGACCTTTAATAACCTATCCAGAACCGGCCATGCCTTTAATAACATTTCCAGCAGCATTCAGACCTATAATAACCTAAGGTTGGTTCATCTGTGTGCCCAGTCCACTTTCTCGGCCACGGTGCCACCGTTCAACTGTATTTCCATCACTTGGGCTTTCTTCTGACGCAGGGGCAGCTGTTTCATCTGCATTGGGGCAGACAGTCAGACCACTGACTCGAACAGAAACAGGATCAATACAGGATCAGCACCGGAGAGAGCTTTAATAACATATCCAGCAGCAGTCAGACCTTTAATAGCCTATCCAGAACCGGCCAGACTTTTAATAACCTATCCAGCGATGGCCAGACCTTTAATAGCCTATCCAGAGTTGCAGGCACTTATTAGTTGAAAACATTCTCCCACTTTCTTTTCTGCAGACCCAGTAGGGTCTTCTTTATGGGGGAAACATAAGGCACTAAAGTTATTTATTTTGACCAAGGCAGCTGTACAAAGCAACTGACCAGTTCCATGACATCTGTTGAAGGATCACACCAGTCTGAAGAAAACGTACTGGGGTTTTGTTTTCTAGGTTTTGCAATACTTCATGTTTTGCGGGTTTTTGCCCAGGGATTGATTCAGCCCACCATGACTTCAGTAAACTAAGAAATAGCTGAGATTCCCCAATGCCCATTGTGAGCCAGACAGTGGTCTCCCATAGAGATCCATGTCAGAACACAACAAAACAGGAAGGTAGATACAAGCTTCTGCATGAAGATAGGTCACGGCACATTCTCATGATGCAGTCCATCTGCACTGATCCCCTTGCAAACAAGTGACAGAAGAAGAAGGGCTAGAGCAGGAGCCTGTGCCTATTTCTGCTTCTATTCGTTAGTATAAAAAAACACCAACAAACCTGTACAATGTGCAGGCAAAACACTAACAGATGAACCAACCTTAGTTTTTCTGCCTGGAGTGTATGTTTAAGATGTCTTATATATATATATATTAAAAGCAACTCTGAATATTTCTCCATTCTGCAGGTATTCTGCAGGTATATTGATGATGTCAGTCTGGAGTAAATAATCTTTTTATTTTATTATTTCTGGATGGGACTTGGTTAATTTTTACTCCATTTTCCTCTTCCACCTTTCCAGTCACATCGTAAGTTCTCTGCACCCCGGCATGGCCACCTAGGCTTTCTGCCACACAAGCGCAGTCGTCGTTACAGAGGGAAAGTCAAGACCTGGCCGAAAGATGACCCGAGCAAACCTGTCCACCTTACAGCTTTCCTGGGATACAAAGCTGGGATGACGCACACCTTGAGGGAGATCCACAGGCCCGGAAGCAGTAAGTGCTAGACACTCAGCAAGCACATTAATCGAAGTGCATCTTGAAGGACTACTGGCATGGGCAAGAGATTGCGCTCTTCGTTCATGGGCACCCTTACCCTTTGTTTATTACGCAGAGATTTCCAAGCGGGAGGCGGTGGAAGCGGTGACGATCATCGAGACACCACCATTGGTCGTGGTGGGAATAGTGGGCTACGTGGACACCCCAAGAGGCTTACGTGGCATGAAGACCATCTTTGCTGAGCACATCAGCGATGAATGCAAAAGGCGCTTCTACCGCAATTGGTGAGCCATAGGGGTCTATTCACTAATTGGAGGTCAGAATTAGCACCAATCTTGATCTCCACCCTCTGACAGATTCGCTTCTCTCCCCCTTTGGTGCCTGATATTGACCTCACAAAAAGGCATTCACTAACTGTCGAGTTGGATCCATAGGCAAGCCCTTAGAATATTACTATTCAGTAATTGGGGGTTATTTTATAACCCACCCATCACTGTGTAGGGTGATAGGATTTATTATTATTATATATTTATGGATTAAGTGAAAGTCAAACTACCAAGTCGACTTCATCGCACAGTTCTAGACTTTCTAGTGAATAGACCCGAGAGTCACAAAACACTGTAAGGATGTAGCAAGTCAGGCAGACATCAATAAATGTGCCAAAGACTATTAAGTAAGTACCATTCCCATTTTCTTCCATCATACAAAGGTGTGGCCATTAGCACAGTGCGATATCTAAGGAATCCAACCCCTGTACCTATTCTTCGCTTACAGTCTTTTTAATTTTTAACAATTTTGGCTCACTCGCCCCTTCAAAGCCTTCATCTCAGTAGGGTGAGATCCTAACTTCACCTATGGTCTACTGTTTTTTTTTTTAATCCTTCCATTTCAGGTACAAGAGCAAGAAGAAGTCTTTTACCAAATATTGCAAGAAATGGCAGGATGAAGAAGGGAAGAAACAGCTCGAGAAAGACTTCACGACCATGAAGAAGTACTGCAGGGTGATCCGTGTTATTGTCCACACTCAGGTCAGGATGAAGGCAGGAGACGTGCGGGGTGTGTGTGGGATTGTTAGGGTATTGATCCTGTTTCTGTTCGAGTCAGTGGTCTGACTGTCTGCCCCAATGCAGATGAAACAGCTGCCCCTGCGTCAGAAGAAAGCCCACGTGATGGAAATACAGTTGAACGGTGGCACCGTGGCCGAGAAAGTGGACTGGGCACACGAGAAACTGGAGAAGCAGATTCCGGTGCACACGGTCTTCGGCCAGGATGAGATGATAGATGTCATCGGGGTCACCAAAGGCAAAGGGATGAAAGGTGACTGAAAAGAGTTTATGAGCTTCGCTGAGTGTAATGCAGAGCTTGCACATAACTGTAGTAAGAAGCAGGCAGGAGACTGAAGTGCAGGACCAGGGGAGACGGCAGTAAGAGAAGTCAGGAACAGGCAGGGTCAATCATGGTCAGAAAAGCCAGGGAATGTCAAACGTCAAAATATTAAGTAATACAATTGGGGCCACACTCAGGAGGGCAGGAGCAACAGCTTGAGCCATTTAAGTATGGGGCACCAAAACAGCACCTTCTCTCCCCACACACATTAGGAACGCCCCTCCATAAGCACCCCTCCTCCTGAGCTTGTATTCCCCATACAATGTGGAACGAGCACTGTCACTGGAGACCCCGTTTTGGCCAGACCTGCCAGGGCAACCACAATCTCGACTCCTGTATATATATCACAGTCTAGACATGTGTAAGGAGCTGGGAGATCTTTTCCTTTTGCCAACATCACAGCTCTCTTGGGACATCCCTTGTCTATGTTACCAAGGAAAAGGGATCTGATCTATTCTTTCAGTTATGGACATCGTGGGATCTTGGCCTGGATGTGTCTATACCTCTATGACCTCTGGTTTTTAGGGGTTGATCAGTTGTAACTCTCCAAATGTCTGGATAACAGCTGATTTTATCTTTATTTTGAAGGTGTCACCTCACGTTGGCACACCAAAAAGCTGCCGCGCAAAACGCACAAGGGTCTTCGTAAAGTGGCCTGCATAGGAGCCTGGCATCCGGCTCGTGTTTCCTATTCCATAGCCCGAGCTGGCCAGAAGGGCTATCACCATCGCACAGAGATCAATAAGAAGGTAGGAGATGTTTACAATTCCTTTGTACTGTATATCATGTCTTAAAAAAAGAGATGATCTCCAGGATTGCTAGTGAGGGTTCCAGAGCGCCCACCGACGTCACAGTTCACTTGAGACATCTAGAACTCTTTACATTGCCCTTGGCAAAGTAGTAGTGACATATTTTAATATATCCTATTCCGGAAAAATCTATTTTAAAAGGTTAATTGGATTAGGTGTATCACCCGTGTCCTTTTAGTCATATAGTGGAGATTTTGGGCTGGTTGTCTAGACTTTTGGAATGTGTGCAGTCGAACTGATTTACGGGCAAATCACCTCCTCGCTGGGCTAGCAAGCTTGAAATCCGCGTCTGAGCTCTGTCATTTGCTTTGCAGATTTATCGCATTGGGCGTGGCATACACATGCAAGACGGTAAGGTTATCAAGAACAATGCGGCAACACAATATGACGTCACAGACAAGTCTATTACTCCACTGGTAAGAGAAAAATAAACAGCCCCATCCAGTTATGTAATCCATTTTTTAATATGTGACCTAATTGTTCAGTCCACCCCCCCCCCCCCTCCCCCCCTTCATCCATACACTCACAATTTTGGTTGCACATAGGGAGGTTTCCCACACTATGGCCAAGTCAACAATGATTACATCATGCTGAAAGGATGTGTCATGGGAACCAAGAAGAGGCTCCTAACACTCAGAAAGGTAAGCTGCCCTGTGCGATTTTGCCCGTAGGATCTGTCTTGTCAACAGACCGCTTTGGGTTTGTACTGGAACTTCTCTGTTGCGCCAATATCCACCTCTACCAGAAGTTAGTATTGGAGGGATGTTCCGTGCAATTTATGATCAGAGGTTTGGTAACTGTAATTTTCCTTCTTCAGTCTCTGCTGGTCCACACCAGCCGCAAAGCCCTAGAGGCCATCGAGCTGAAATTCATAGACACTACCTCCAAGTTTGGTCATGGGTGCTTCCAAACGCACCAGGAAAAAAGAGCTTTCATGGTGAGTTCAATCACTTTCTAAAAGTAGCCTCCAGGAAAATCTGTCTTCAGAATTATTTGCAGATCCAGCTTCCATGTTTCCTTGTGTTGCCTATCTCTTCTTCAGAGCTGCAGGTTGCCTGCTCGACTTACTATCCTGTGGCTGACCATGCCATTGATATCTCCCCAACGCGTTTCAAAACATTATTCTACAGCTCTCTCTCTATATATATGTTTTTCTATAAGATGGAAAGATGAGACTTTGCCAGCAATTCATGCCACTTTCTGTCCACCCAAGACAGTCTAAGGGTGAAAAAGATTATGCTTAACATTAAGGTATGACTCATTTGTTTTTGTTCTCACAGGGCCCCCAGAAGAAACATATGCTTAAAGACAAACAGGAGCCAGCCGAGGAGTCGTAGATTTTGGAGTTAGTAGCTTCTCAGTATCTCTACTCAAATTAAATGAACTAATAAACGTATTGGTGATGTATTATGGATATGTTTTGTATTGAAAGCCTTAGAGACCGACACCATAGTCAATCCATAGCTTTACAAAACTGATATTGGACACAAGTACCAGGAAGTCCCACTGGTAGGTCCTGGTCTCTCCATCGGGCAGGTCAGGCATCTACCTAGTCCTAGAGCATCATTCATGTGAGGTGCAGTATTAGGGAAGGAGGTGGGGGAAAGTTTATCCCATGTGCAATTTTGCCACACCCACAAATGCCCCTATTATGTTTTTTTTAAAGGAATTAAACTGGCCAGTAAAGACCCCTCTGTATTTGCTCCAGGCCTGCTGCTGGTGCTGATCCAGGGCATATGTGCTCCCCCCTCATCTAGCTATACCTTCTCCACAACCTAAATATGTTGGTTTGAGTCCAAGGCTGAGTACTCTCAAGACTAGTAATGCTACATGTCTCTCTGGTGTAAGCGGGACTTGAGATTGTGCTTGGGAGAAAGAAATAATGTAGCAGTGTTCTACATTACTACATTAGTATCAATCCAGTACCCAGGGAACTTTCTGCCAAATGTCTTCTTTTTAAAATTCACCATTAGTTCCAGAAAGCAAAGATGAATCAGATTTAAACACTTTATTCTAGTTGATGCAGAAATTTAAGATACCTAAATGCCTCAAAATAAATAATAAATAAATACCGTAAAATCAAGATGGAACAGAAGTTTGTAATATCAAGTAATTAACAGTCTCCCATGTTGTACCAGAGAACTGAAATGTCAATGAACCCTTTTGAAGGTCATTTGAAAGAAGACAAGTAACAGAGGATCAAACGTATAGTAATAAGTCACAGTATAAAATAATTTATGTTTAAATTGACCTTCCATGGAATCTATAGAAATTCTGCTTCCATGAGATGGACATTGGGGAGGATGGGGAATTTTCTATGAGTTTCCTACTGAGGTGCTTCTGGGTGGTTCATTATTGCTTGTATCCCTAAAATTCACAAGGGTAAGAACTCTATCAGAAAGTCTAAAACTCGTCTACTAAATATACAGCATCTCCAAGAAGGGTTTCCTTAGCGGGCAAGCAGAAAGACTAATTTACAACCTATATCTGATCGGTCAGAGAAAGACATCGGAAAAATACAACGGGCAAGAAAAACAGAGCTGATGTGAACCTTCGACAGTGGAAAAGACAGGACCAATTGTCAGCCTCCACAACCCTGTGGCCACCCCAAAAATTACATTAATCTATTGTTTCTATTTGTGATGTGTTGGCTAGGATTAAGTAATTTCAAGTCACACTCCTGTTATGCTGATTCCAGTTGAGTCATTCAGTATGGTTCTAGAACACAAGTCATTCCATGAGGTTCTAGAACATGAGTCATTCTGTGAGGTTCTAGAACACAAGTCATTCAACGATGTTCTAGAACACAAGTCATTCAGTTAGGTTCTAGAACACAAGTTATTCGGTGAGGTTCTAGAACACAAGTCATTCGGTGAGGTTCTAGAACACAAGTCATTCAGTGAGGTTCTAGAACACAAGTCATTCAGTGAAGTTCTAGAACACAAGTCATTCGGTGAGGTTCAAGAACACAAGTCTCAGATCCACCTATACAATGTCCTTCTTCACTTTTCCCACCTTCTTTAATTGTGCTCATAGTGTTGGTGTTTTTTCTGGTTCAGCCTGGGTTTGCATGGAATTATCCACAGCAGATTGCATGATTGGAAAGTACAAGTCATCCATGTTTGGCATTACCAAGATTTTCTGTAAAAAATAAATAAATAAATGTAAATGTACTTTCCTGGTCTTCAGTGTTGGGAGGACCTCAACACCAGCCAAGTAGGACCTTTAATATTGAGAAAACGAGGCAAGATAAATAAAAACCTGAGAGTTTGTGAATATTTTTTGTAACTATTAATTAGTGGATCAAGATAGTAAGATGATGAGCTACTTCAACTTAATAACTGGAATTGCCAATACTATAGAAAATTGTAACGAAGATGATTTTTTTTTTTTCGATCTTGGCCCAAACACCCAAGTCTACTTGTGTTACCCTTAAAAGTTAAGGACCTGAAATTCGTCTTGCAGTTTCTTCTCGATCCATTCGGTCACATGAATGAAAGTCACTTCCCGTTCCCCGAGCTTGGGTCGGACCTTCATCTCCACTCGCGGTGGCGTCTGGAAGCTGTACCTGCAGGTAAAAAAAACAATGATCGGCGGATATTGCACTCCGAAAGGTATAAGATAAAGATATGCTCTTGGTTTCAGTGTGTGAAGACTAAGCGTCAGTCATAATAACAACAGAATTCACCCATACACTTTGTCGCGGACCCTGATATTATTAACTCGAGTCATTTTACCATATCCTGTCTGTGGGCGGTGGGGGGATATTGACAGCTAGAGACCCCTCCAACTCCTGGATTTCCACCGTCAACAGCAAGGGGGTGTTGGAGACCTCTTCGATCTTCCTCTTGATGTACTCATTCTCGGTCGCTTTCTGAAAGTATCGGGACTTGGTGATTTTGTCCACGAACCGTAGTATCTTGCGGCTGGTGCTGTTCCCCCCTGTAAAGCTGTGGTGGGATAAAAGCACAGTGCACATTTTGTGTTTGATGTGATTTTAAAGATACCCCAGAAACCGGAACCAGGTCTGTTTCTCTAGGTTCTGGAAATAGAATGAATGTACGACAAGTCATCTGCCATATTCTGTAGGTTCAATGTATCCCAAAATGCACTGCTCACCTCCGAAGCCTTGAATATTCTAAACAATAGTAGACTCTCAAATAAAATTTATGTGAGAGAAGGGACTGAGAACAAGGGAAAGAAAAAAAACTACACCTAAAGGGAAAATTCAAAGTCTGAGAACGAAGATTCTCGTCACTGTCATTATTGCCCAAAGACATAATGATTAAGAACACATACTCGGATTATGTATGTGTATATGTTCTTAATCATTATGTCTTTGGGCAATAATGACAGTGTAAGAGATTTTCTAACATTGATTAACGTCTTAAGATTATTAGTGACAGCTGCGCGTTTGTATATATAACACGCTGCCTGCCACGAATCCTCATTACGCCCGAGTTACGCTGTCTGTCACGAAACGCGTTGAGTGTGTGTTTTTCCTGAAATGACACTACAACTCCTGACTTACCTAGCACCGACTTCCGGATTTGGAGACTATCTTGCCGGCTTTACCATCATAAGATCTCCGGACATTTTCCTTTTATGCGTGGCACCTATTTAATCATTTGTTTGCACTTATATCTGCTTTAAAGCCAATTTTTTTTTTTGAGTATTTACCCTGCAAATTCTTGCACATTCGGACTATTTCTGCTTTGGCTGCATCTTCATTTTTATTTCTATTTGTATTTTTTATGGACACTTTTCTTTTACGCTTGGCAATTAGTTAGGCATTTGTCTGCACTTCTATTTGCTTCAAAGCCTATTTTTCGAGTATTAACCCAATATTTGCTATCGATCTGCATTATTATTATCTTTCACATTCATTATAGTAATTGTTTAATATATGCTTGCATTACTGTATTATTATTTCTGCTATGCTATCTCCTTGCTCTTTCTGTGTGTTAGCTTAGGGAGTGTGTGTTTGTGTATACCAGGTTCATCCACTGAGAATAAGGGTTGTAGAAGCTATAAAACCAATGGTGTACCACCACCCAACTCCAATATGGTTGTAGACGCCATGTTTGAGCAAGCTGTGTTCATCCAATGTGAGATAGAATATCTGCCCTGCTTATCTGTGATTGGTTGCTCTCGTTTAGAACTCTGGCCTACAGATACAGACCCCAGCCAATCTTATTTGCGAATTTCTGTAGGGATGCCATGGAAAGCTATCACAGATACTGTACCCTTCAGGATTAGTTGGGTTCAGTCTGTCCCCCACAGCTCCATGTGTCTCGGCGATGGGGATTTCTTCATCCTCAGAGGAGCCGGCACTGGAAGACTCTTCGTCGCTGTCAATCAAAATCCGGGCTCTTGATGGGAGGGTCCTGTAGATACAAAAAAAAAATTAGAAACTTAAATTATGCTTCCTATAGTGAATGCCTCTAGCCAATGGAGATTTGAAAAATGTAAGTTGATTTTTTTTCTGTTATTTGCAAATCCACTCTTGACCACAAGGAGCGCTCACGATAAGATATAGTAGGTCTTTCCCACTGTACTGCTTCAATACTAGATCCTTTCTGTACTCCCTTTCCAAAAAAGGCATACATAGCTGGAGTGTGTGCATCTATAGTTATTTTTATTTTTTTAAATAGAAATTATATTTGTATTTTCATCCTTTGTTTATGTCAACTCAAAAAAAATGCTTTAATACATTATTAATAATAGAGTTTCAGCTCCTTTCTGTTTTAAACTTCCTGCATTTTGGGGGATTCAGCTAAAGCGCTACTTCGATCCTGCCCTTAAAATTCCAAACTGAGCACCCAATCGGGAAGGGGAGGTCCAGTGCATTGTGGGAAACGTTATCGCCTCTGCACAAGAGACAGATGTGCAACAAACTGCTGGACCAATAAAAAAAAAAAAGGCAGTGATTTATTTTGGGTGACAGGCCTGCTTTACATTTTTTTCACTGCTTGAACTTGGTTGTGTAGAAGCTGCAGCCTTGGCATTTAATCTGACTCCTCCACATATTGCCTTTCAGTCCACCCCCCCCCCCCCCCCTCAAGGACAGGTGTTGTGTCTCTAACTCACAAGGGAAATCCCCCCCCCGTAGCTCTTTTAATTATGCATTTCTAGCTGAATCAGATGCTCTCTCGAGTTCCTGACAATGCTTTGCACCCAGGCTGCACACCATACTGCTGGTGGTAGTCATTTAACCCACTGGGTGCCTGAGATCTTTCACTTCTCTGGCATTTTCAACGGTTAATTCAGGAGGAGCCAAGAACCAGCTCCCAGGTACAACTTCGTGGTTGACCAAGAAAATGCTGAATTAGAATCATGGGAGTTGTACATAAAAGCCCGCTGAGAAGACTATTTGTTTTGGCTAGCTCTTATCTAAATCAAAAGGGTCAAATGTGTCACCAATTAATTGAGTCCAACTGGACAGAATTTACAAGACAAGTCCTGTAGTCCAGTTGCTCAAGGTTAGGGTCATTGGCTTGGACTCACTTGAGAAGATAGTCAAGCATTGCCGGACTGCACCTGAGATGTGCTACAAAACTGTGTCTGAGAACCCCCCTCAACTAGTGATTGAGCCATATCCTGGACTGTAACTCAGTAGCCCTTGATTTGGACATGAAACGCGTTGGTTTGGTAGAGTCCCTGGAAACGTACACCAGGGGTTAACGGTGCTCTAATCTCCGGCACATCTGTGCTACTTGCATGTCCTAATTAAAATGAGATGGAGCAGAAGGTCTAATTAAGCCTACGAGCAGCATCTAATTCATTCCAGAATTAAAAAAAAAAAAAAACTTTAACAACCCAGTATTTAACATGTCTTTAGTGGGCTAAAAATGCAGTAAATCAGTTTATTAACACATCAGAACCTGTAATATAACTTACCAGCCGGAATTCAGAGAAACCCCCCCACCCCCCCCCCCCCAAACACAGATACAGAGAATCAAACCCGGAATGAACTTCAGCTTTGATGGAAAACTACAATCCCCAACATGTACACAGTCAAATGTGTGTTTTATTGCTGAACAAAAACATTTAATACTATTTCTGTAAATAGATTATTATTATTATCATAAACTATTTTTTCTTTCTGACTGACCAACTTAGTTTGCCCAACCTTTGGCAGCCGGACATGGCCAAGATGTATTTATTTGGTGGATAATGTTGTGGTCGGCTTTCATCTGTGATTTCTATTTTAAGCCCAGATCTCTAATTGTCACATAAATCAAAGAGATGGTTTTACAAGGTCATCTGGGCCCATGACCAATCTGAAAAGAAAAACAAAAGTCTCCTGACTCATCCTGTATTTCAAATCTCTCATTGTATATAGTTGGCCGTATAGTTGGCCTCTGCAGGTTGTAGTGAAAACCACCAAAAACATTAAAATTAGAAAGGAAATATTAAAATAAAACCCTTTTTTATTAATTAAGGCATTTATCCATACATTTATTACACTTACAAGATATTTTAACTAACTCTAATACCCTGAAACTAACCCCTAATACTAATCCTAAACGTAACCCATAATACTCTAAAACTAACCCTAATACTAACCCTAGTATTAGCCCTAAAAGTAACCGCTAATACTAACCCTAACCCCTATACTCTAAGATTAACACTAACCCTTCAAGGGATTCATTGTTGCTACTGTCGCTCCTCTGAAGGACTGAAAACTCAGAGTCCTTTTTATTTAACATCCTTTACTCCATTCTTCTTCCTGTTATAAACCAACAAGATGATTGCCTTATGTTGGTCTTACAGTGTATTATTATTATTTTTGTTTTTAAGACATCTTTGTTTATCATATACTGTTATGATGTCGATAAGCCACTAGAGGGCAATGTCAAATAATAAAAGACCTTCGGTACTATCTGTTACATTTAGTAACTCGGAACCTTGTTGCATACTGAAGAAGTTTGAGGTTGACCATGAAGCTGAGCAGAGCTATACACTATTTCACTTTATGCCTCCCCCATACTAGGAAAGTAAAAATGTTTTGATTACACCGAGTAGTCCTGACATGTTGAATTACACATAAGTTTAGCACGAGCGTTTATAGACTCTGACCGGCCTTTTTTTAAATTTAATGTTAGCTCTGCTCCGAATTGCAAAATCAGTCGTTTGAGTAGCAATGTTCCTCTCCCGACCTGACATACGTCTGATGTTCTGTTGGGATGTTACCCTACCATTTTTGTTTGACGATGACTCAAAAAAAAAAAAAAAACATTGGTTAAAAAATGTACAAGAAAGAAATAAAAGGACCTCTCCCTCCTGTCCTCTGCCCGGTCATCATCCTCTCCAGCTGCTTCTTTCCCCAGCTTTGATAAGTTAATCTTCGTCTCCAGCGTCACTTGGAAGGAACCGCTGTAGCTGACATCCAGATTGATCCATAGCCCTAAAGGGAGAAAAAAGGGTAAGTTAGCAACTCCATGGGGCCGGGTTCAAATGCCAGGTGTCCCTAGGCACATAGAAGACGGGTACATACGTCCCTGGCTAATGTAAGGAAAAACCTGGCAGCACTCCCGGGAATCCACGGTGGGTGCTGGACTAGGTAGACATCAAGCAAAAACTGAGAAGGCACTTGCCTTTGGAGATTAAAGGGTTACTCCACTGCAGGCCGTGGTTTTAATGATCTAACCCGGGAGGGTGAGCAGATACGGATGAGCCCTTAAATCATGAGCTCGGCTCGGATCAATAAAGGGAAAGGACTAATCAAGCTCAACCATTAACGAGTCGTCTGGTGTGTTTTCCTTGAGCTATTCCTTGACTTTCCAGCTCACATTCGTTGGCCAAAGCTCTTGCATTTACCATCATGCACTTATTCGTGATTGGTTGCTCATTTAACATATATTTCGGTGTCCTCTGGAATTAGAAGGATGGGGGTTAAATTGAAGGCGTGCCTTTGGTAGCCGCCAGCATAGCAGGTCCCTAGACAGGTACGTTGTAATGCATTAAATCTAACTTCTCTGCTCTTTTCCCAATTGTCCCGGACCCGATGGGACTCTCCCAATTTGGGAACCCCGTACCACCTCTTTTTTTTCTCTCTCCATTGTCCCAATAAAGCATGAAAAAGATGTGCGATACTGGAAATTAAGCATCTTGGTACTGAGCGGAAACGCCCCCTGCTTGACTAATCACACCTGGGTTCGCGTGAACACGCCCGCGAGCATTCTCGATTCAAGCCACGCCCAGAGTCGGCGAGGTATGCACCACGATACCACAGCATTCAGACATTTTATTCCGGAACATGGAGGGGACTTGTCCATTAAAATAAAGTTATTTTCAGGCGATAGCGCCACTCTTAGGTCCTGCTGACCTCTAGACACAAAGATTTGGGACTGCGCGAGCCCAGATATTCCCAGAATGTCAGTCCTTGCCGGAAATCACTAGAATTACAGGCAAACAGTTAAAACGTAAATCCGACACTGCAGGAGATAATCCTGGGATTACACCTCGGAGCAAGCTAACCCTGCAAAATGGCTTATTCTGTATCTGTGCTTTCTAATTGCTGCTGTTAATCCCCTATACTGCTAAACAAACCATGGTGGTGGTGGTGGTGGTGGTGGTAAAGACAGAATGAGACCGAAATATTCATTATAGAGACCAGGTCCGGCCATCAGGCAGACTGGGTCTAACCCTGTCCATGCTGACCCTTTCTAAGGCCATCCAAAGCACCTGAGTTTTGTGATCGGATTCAAAGATCTTTTTCAGTAGCATCCCCCACTCTACAGTGACCTTGATAAAGTGCAGCAGTAAAGTGAGACCATATGTTTGCGGCAGAAGGAAAGAGAAGGCACAGGGGGCAACATTAGATATAGATGTCCACAACACTGGTAACTTTCCGAAACAAACAACACTTAAAGGAACTTTGCTGCTTAGACATTATTTGTACTGTGAATGTAGAGGGTAATAATAAAAACAAAACAAAAAAATACAATATAAGTTGCCACTGGTGCCACTTATTCAGTCCACTTCATATCATTAGCGATCGACACACATACACAGGCAAGACAGATCTGCTGACAGATACGGACACAGACAGACAAGGCAATGGAAGGCTGGAATGAAAAGCATGCCTGTTCCAAGATCTGACAAACTCTCTTACCTCTCTCGTTCATGGTGGGCATGGAGGTGGTCAGTATCTGTGGCAGCGAAGTCCCCATGTCCAGCCCTGTGAGGGTTAATTCATTCACAAAGTGCGGGAGCTGCAGGGCGAAAACCAGCAAGTTGTCAGAAAAGACGGGCAAAACTGAACTGACAAGCGAACTACAGGGATCAGCCATTTAATAGCCGGGTTGGAACCATTATCCGATTTTCGCTTTCCCACTAAGTTTTGGTTTATTCCCTTGGTGCCATCTTTACGGAGGTGAGCAGGATAGGTGTAATCCTCTACATCACAACAGTGAGCGACGTTGGAGGAGGTTTCGATTCCCCCACATACCTTCGGTGTCCAGAAGCCCCCCTCTCCCGTGTATCGAGGACTATTCTTTTAAGATCTCAGAACTAGAGTCACATCATTTATATAGCAACGACCGTCCATTTGTCCGAATAAGCACTGTGCACCCTCTAACGGCTCGTTATAGATTTAGGTTAAGGCTCTCCCCACGAAAAAAATTCCTACCTTGATTTTGCTTAGCTTTTTCTGTATTTTGTTCACTACCATATCTTCCCAGTACTTTTCCCGCAGGAAGTCCCAGAAAATGCGTCCGATGAGTGCGTTCACCCAACTGACATGTGCGTCGGTGGGGAGCGTTGGTTCCGCGATGGACTGGGAGGGAACAGAAAGATACGGCATGTTGTTATCCTAGATCCATTAGAATTCTCGCCCACCATTCTCCTGGCAGATTGTTACATTTCCAACAATATCCCAACAACTGTATCAGTTTCTCACAACTTAAGTTCTAACCAGTCGTCTACACACATCCATATATCACCTATAGATTGCTCTGGAATCTATAAAATACATAATTATGAGTAGGTTATATTCAAGTGTGACCCTGCTGCCATTTTTTTTTTTTTATCTTTAGGGTGTTTAAAAAAAAAACAAAAAAAAAAACATTTGTAGCAAATGAAGGCGTTTTATGCTGGGCTGCTGAGAGCTCCCTGACGCGTTTTTCTCAAGAAAAAAAAATATCAGCATTATATATTCATATTTAGTAAAAAAAAATGTTTTATTGCACTGGCCATTGCCATCCTGGAAGCAAGAACAACTGCAACAACTATTAGTGGACATTGAAGAAAAAAAAATCTGTTGTGGTGGTCCGCACACTTCTTGGTTTTTGGTAAATGTTGACAGATGCCAAACTCTGCTCTGGGCTTTATCTTAAGAAATGTTTGCTAGAACATTGGTTTCAAACACTTTAGATCTTCAAGACCTTTCATATGATCAGAGGTGTGCATGATGGGGCATGTAATGGGATGGAGGCATGTCGTGGGTGTGCAACGTGGGGGAGGGGGGCAGGTGCTTGAATTTTGTCTGCCTAGGGGAGCACAAAACCAAGATACACCACTGCTCCTATCTATGACATCACCCGTGGCTTGATATGCAAACGGACTAATTTTCAATGTGTAATTTGCATATCAAGCAGCAAGGTGACGCCATAAGTAGGAGACTCCACAGACGCATCCGAAAAGTGTATTTCTATTATTTCTTGCTTTTACTTACACATTTTCATATTTTTTTTATTCTCTGCATTCACAGTGTAAGTGATATTCAGGCCGGCGTAGTCCCTTTAATGATGGGACCTTTACAGATCCTGCCACGGACTCTGGTGTCTTTGTGTGGCCCCCCTTCTATTCCAGGTTCATACACCCATGCTGTCATTGTCCCATTAATACACCATCCCCGCACTTTAAGACTGAACACCTATAAACACCGGGAACACAGAAATAATGACCTTTTTTCTGGGAAGTGGACTGCTGGCGGCACTCTGGCATGGACTCATGAGAGGGCTGGCCTCCTCAGGTGGGAAAAACCTGGACATGTAGGTGGTGTAGTCCAGGAGGATCTTCTGCTTCACGTTCCCTGCCAAGTCTCTGGTTTTTAATGAGCCAGGGATGTCCTCTGTATTCTCCCCGCTGTTGTTAACGGATCCTCCCCAACTACAGGGGCTGGTGAGTGGATTTGGGAGAGAGCCTAGGGCACCCAGTAAACACACATGTCAAAGTCTCATAATCTCATAAATTCCTTAAAATTATTACTAAAACAACATATGGTGTGTACAATGATCAGTTAAGAAATGAAGCCTACTTGAACACTTGAAATCACCATTGTGCTATTAGATGACCCATAGAAGGAGCATGTTAAGAATCCAGTGGTGGTGGAAATGTGGGGTAAAAACGCTGAGTTGTCTGGGATCAAATAACATGCTACAAAAATCTGCTACAAACCCAATGAGCTCGGCAAGGTTACCTGGTTTCCGGTCACTTCTGCTGGCGGTTTGCTTCCCGTTCATACACCCTTGAGAAGCTCTCACCAGATATTGGTACCATTCCTCCTTCTGTCTTCCCGTTCTCCCGAATAGATAGAGGATCACACCCTTACAGTCACCCAGCAACGTCCTACTGTTCTCCGGATTCGGTCTCTGAGGTTCTCCAGCCAAGACATCAGTATCGTCCCCGTCTTGGTTGGTGGAACTCATTTCTTCGGTGTCACAGAGCCGGACGCAAATGGGATATTTCTTGTTCCATATTCTCTTCTTGGCCAGGCCAAACGGATAGAGAAACACCTGCAGGAAAGACTACAATTAGAGTTGAGCGGACACCTGGATGTTCAGGTTCGAGAGGTTCGACCGAACTTCAGAAAAAAGTCCGGGTCCGTGCTCGAACTTGACCCCGAACTTGACCCTGAACCTGAACCCCATTGAAGTCAATGGGGACACGAACTTTTGGCCACTAAAATGCCTAGAAACCGAAATAGAGTCCCCATTCAATTGACCTATTCTTATGAATGGGGATTTCGCTTTATAGAATAGCAATAGCATTACATGTATTCCATAAACCGAAAGTCTATAAACCGAAAGACGTTCGGTTTATAGACTTTCGTTTTATAGAATGCATTTAATGCTATTGCTATTCTATAAAAAGAAAGTCTATAAACAGAATGTCTTTCGGTTTATAGACTTTCGGCTTATGGAATACATGTAATGCTATTGGCTTTCTATAAACCGAAATAGAGTCCCCATTCATAAGAAATTCTTATGAATTGGGACTCTATTTCGGTTTATAGAAAGCCAATAGCATTACATGTATTCTATAAGCCGAAAGTCTATAAACCGAGCGACATTACCCACTTAGCACAATCAGTTATCATTATCGACGAAATTATGGAGTTCCATCAAAGACCATGAAGAAGATGTTAAACCAATGCTAGACCTTGTGAAATGATAACCCAGAAACATTTTTCAAAGACGTATTTATGGATAGCCACAGGAAAATAGGTGAAGAAACCCCAACAGTCAACTGGATTGCTATTACAAATTTGTAAAATTATGGCTTTATTGGCTGCTGATGACTTTATTTTGTTTTATATTTGTTGTTTTTAAAAAAAATGCTTTTACCTGGGCATTGGTCAAGTCGTTGACCTGGTGACTGACAAACACAGCTTCGGGTATGTCCTCTCCGAATTTTGCTCTCCGTGGAAGGTTGGTTTTTGTGTAGGATCTTTTTAGGGTGGCCCCTTCCAATGTCACAAACGCGGAATGCATGAGAGCCGGGTGGTAGGTCTCAGGGTCGTAGGTGTACATCTCATTCATCCAGCCCTGGTAATCCCCCCCAAAAAAACAGATTTTTAAGATACAGACAATATACCGTACTCATGATTCTCAGGATTTTATCATTGGGACATAACAAGGGGGGCTGTTCACTAAAATATGAGTTATGGTGAAATGAACATAAATTTCACCACGGGGTGGTCCTATATCCCCTGATTCGGACTGGCCATTTTGCGGTGGGGGAAAAATAGCATTTTTCCTTGTATCCCCACAATCTCTATGGATCTGCTCGATAAAGAGAGACTTGCCGGAGAGTGAGAGGGGATTTTCGAACTTTAAACCAATGTAGCCGAGTTGGAAAAATTCTCCAGTACAACTGAACAGGAGAATTGTTCCCACTCGGCTCCTTTGGTCTTAAGTTTGAAAATCCTGTCTCAGTTCCCTGCACTTCTCTCCTTATTGAGAAGATCCTTTAGCGGTTCCGGAGACAAGAGAATTCTCACTGGCGTGAAATAGTGACAATAGACCTTAAAATAAATCCGTCAGGATAAAGGATAATAATATAGAATTTTCTCAGAGCCAAGATTTTTTTCTTCTTCTTCTGTATGAGCTATATCAGTCCCTGCCTTTCGTCTCTACAGCTGTACCGCGCTATTCTCTTAACCAAGCTCTGTTGGCTGCCTTCCTAGTGACAAGCCTCTCCCACCAATGATACTCTTGACCTATAACAGGTGCAAAACCCCACCAAACATTAGCATAGTATATGGACAGTTTTTTTTTTTCCGTTGAGTAATTAGAAGCATAGAAGGCAGAGACACTTTAGCTATGTGTACACACTTTGTTTTTTTTACTCAGGGGCAAAAAAAAATAAAAAAATAAAAATCTGTGGCCCAGATGACCAGGATACTGCGTGTAGGGCTCCAGTAATGGGCAAATCTCATGTACTCTGCTTCTGGCTGCTACAGCTTTATCTCTCCCCTGATACAAAACATATCTGCTGCCAAATTGCAATTACATTTTATGTTGGATCCGGTTCCTCGGCCGCAAGAAGCGTCGAGTTAATTGAAAGTGTGTAGTCATGCTTGGCGTTGTACACCGGTAGCTTCAGACGAGGCTCCTCTACTACTGTCTGTTTCAAACTCCCATTCTGTTCAATGGCTGTATGTGCCGAGTAATCACTGGACACCTTGAACCATAGGGGGACCCGCTTTCCAGAGTACACCTTTACAGCCGAGAGGTTTACAGAGGATACCCAAGAGGTTTACTCTTAAAGGGACTGTCTGGTGTCCCAAATTCATCTTACAAATATTAACGCATATTAATGTGCTTTCAACCGTTTTTAAAATGCATGTCTAACATTTTGCACTGCTTAAAATATAAAATACTTACAGCTAGAAAACATTGTGAAATTACAGCAGTTTGCAAGAAACCAGAACTGCCCACACTAGATGAGTATAAGTAACTCTGCTTTGTTTTTGGCTGCGGGAACCAGTGAGAATAATTTCAATCAGTTGAATGTAATTTTCTGTCTTTCTAGTGATGTCATCAGACAAATGTTAAAGAGATCCTACTGTGTACAAGTACATCACATTCCACACAATGCATTCTATTGCAGCAGCACAACAAGTGACTAAATGAAACAAAACTTTATATCCTCAGTGTCTATAGAATCAGTGCTGCCGCACCTGCAGAGTAATCACCGGGGGAGGGCTTGAGTCAAAATGTGAAAAATGTGATTTATGCAGAATGCCTGCATCAAATCACATTGGGAAAAAAGCCTGTGCATTATACAAGCAGTGATCTTCATCTTGCACCAAAATGAGATTGGGGACTAGACTGTCCCTTTAAGTAAAGCAGGTTGGAAGGCTAGCGCATGCTGATAGCGTCAGCCTTCCCACAGTCAATCAGAGCAGGGTTAGCCCCACGCATCCTATCGGAGTCTGACTCTCATTTTTTTTTACATCAGCAGAGGGGACCTGGCACGAGTTGATTGATTGGCTGTCTTTGGGTCAGAGGAGAGAAGATGACAGAATTGCTGTATAGCCAATTTGATAACGAGGTAGAGATCTATACACTTTCTCTTGTAGATCAATACCTTCCCTTTTTTATTTTTTTTGAACAATGGGTATATTGTTACGTCAATTTATCTTACCCTCAGCACAATGGGCTCCTGGGACTCCATTAATGGGGATTGAGATCTCTCCGTCAGGAATTGGCTGTGTCTGCAAGAGTAAGAGGATTTGGGCACCAAAAATAAAATCATGAAAAATCCCAGCATAAATCCACTGACCAGGCCCATAAAAAGCCCGGATATATAAGCAGGAAGAGGCCAAATGAATAAGTTGTAGGCCAGGATGGCGACACACACCAAAGCACCGCATGGTACGTCACTGTGGGAATGAGGTGCCAGGCAGCAAGGTTGAGCTTTATCCTTGTCTTTCTCTGTGCCGCCATCACATGCCAACTCTACCACTTGGATCACATCCCCGTAGGAGCGGATCTTATACTTGCAATAGTCTTTTACAGGGTCCTTGCATGCAGGTTGGACAATATTGGCTGGAAAGTCCAGGCTGTACTCTTCTTCTCTTTCATAAATCGGCAAGGTGTTCTTTCCATTGAAGATTCCTTGCTCTTTTAGCTGGCTGGTTGGGGATTCTTGGGGACAGAATACTGGGGACATAGTCCTATGTTTGGGATTAGGACTTGTGTCTTCCCCAATAATCTTGCTGAGCATACTCAAGGGTTCTTGCATAGCTTCGGATAACCTTCTCTTGGTGTCCTCCAACCTAGCTTCTACATCCTGAACATTAAAAAACATTCCTTTGCTTTCGGAAGGCGACATGCTAGGGGAGGACGGGGCTGTTCTGGAGTCCCCGTTTTTGCTTTTGGGTTGGGTGATCTGCCTCCAAAGGTGGACATTGAGTTTGGAGTCCGACTTGGACTGAGTGACCTCAGGTTCCAGTCGGGATATCTCTGTCGAGATGGACTTGACTAGATTCAGCAGGGGATGATTTTTGAGGGGTGAAGGGTCCTTGGGATCTATTTCACTAGAGACGGACTTCACTAAGTTGATGAGGGGCTTGGAGGTGGGTGAACTTGCCAGTAGTAGGGGACAACTTGCTTGGGTCTCACTGCACAGCAAGACATCACCTGCACACTCGTAGGCTGCTAATGCAAGCTCGTTGACAACTGTCCCAGAGTCGCTGGTTGACTTGACATAACCGGAACTTGTGTATTTCTCAGCGGCACCGGCGTATGTCCCATCATCATCATCTTGGTCCAGAGTGAAGATCAATTCACCGTCACCCAAGTCCTCCCAGTTGTCTTCACTGTGCACCTTAGTCAACTGGATGGTTATTCCTTGCGGGACTCTCGGCTTACTGGCGTCTTGTGTGGATCCTGGCAGAGGATGGCTAATTGGAGGGGTCCCACTTTCACCCGGACTGACATTGGATATATACGACATCTTTCATATCATGGTTTTATTTCTTTAAGCAGAAAGAAAGAAAAACACAACTGTTTAATTCATCAACAATATCGTGCACCAAGGTCACAATAAATACACTATATCAGGTGCTGGAATGAAAGGGTTAATGCCCTGAGCAAACTAAGGTGTTCCCATTGCCACACATGTTTGAAAAAAAAAATGTCTCTCACCATTTCTCTTTTTTATGTACATACCAGATTTGCATTTAAGGTGATCCTAGACTAGGGTGACCACTTGTCCCCTTTTCATAAAGAATTATGGAGCAGGATAGGAACCAGCTAGCATGGCAGAGCAGAGAGAGGACCACCAACAGAGGGGCCCTTATTAAGATCATGGCAGTCAAAGGATAAAACCGGCAAGTACAATAAAAATTACCTGCCAGTAAATTCTTATACTAGAAGCACAAGTGGAAAAACTCTTTAAACTAATCTTAACTAATGTTAAGATGAGTTAACTATGACGATAAGCAACCTCTTCAGGAAAAAAGCATCTCCTTCAAGGAGTGATGGATTCCACGAGGAAAATAGACCGTTACTCCACATGTATGACACATACATAATAAGTAATCTCCTGAAAATATGTGAACGACGAGGTTCTGCACTTGTACGTAATGAGCTCTATCCATAACAAGGGAACTGCAAAGAATCAGGCCGAGTTGGAAACTTTCTCCATCTTGCTTACCTTTCCAACTCCACTACTCATCCCTGGTTTTTGCCGTTCACTTGTCAGTTCACTTTTAAATGAATACACCCCAATATTATATATATATATTTTTAATCTTCTATGCAGATTGTAATTCCCTCTAGCTTGGCGATGACCAAGTTAGCTAAATATATATGTTTTTTTCTTCTAATGTCCCGTAATCTACCAGATCTCTTTTTCTTTTTCCGGCTGTGGATTGGTCCGATCTGGTGGGGGGGGGGGGGGGGGGGGACCTAATACTGACTTACTCAACGGAGTGTCTGATTTGTGTGTGACCTTCGGACAATCACGTTTGTTTACATAGCGCCAACATGTTCAGTGGCGGTGCTCAAACACAGGTTACCCATGCAATTGTCCACCGTTATATATTTCCCTACACTGTGTAGATCACAGTTTCCGTCCTCTTCTCTTCCGAGACCAGGAGAGTTTACATCCCCCGTCCATCGGTCTATAACTCACAGGATGAATATTTCTCTTTGATACCAAATTATACTGCAAGGTCGTCTGTATATAAACAGCTATGGCAGTGTCTGATCTGTGTGTCCACATCCCCCTGCACATGAGATAATGAGCAGATTATTTAGGGAGTACATGATATAATACTAAATACCCCTCACTATACAGAGAGGAGGATGAGGCCGGAAAAAAAAAATAAAGATTTAACCCTTTCCAGTCAATAACCTTGTTTTTTTTCATGCAGATTATTATATGTTTTATGTTCTACTTATAACACCGACATTTTTTGAAAAAAATATAAAAGTACAATGAATTGTAACTAGTGAATCTTATTTATTTTGGGTGGGGGGGGGGGGGGGGGATAGTAAATTCATGTTTAACCCCCTGATTACCAGTAGGAAGGATAATATATTATGTCGCAAAATAGACATAGATTTGGGCAAACGGCATATGTTTAAGGATTACCTGTTGTGTCCGGGGCAACTTCTCAGGCTCCCCCCATACTACAACTCCTATCAGGCCTTACATATTATATATATATATCTCAAGAGAACTGTACAAGGAATTCAAATATTATTAGACCACTATCAATTAAAATGTGTCTTTTTTTAACCATTCCACTGCCCTGCTGGGCCTGTATACTTCACAGACACCCCCCCCCCCCCCCCCCACATCAACTATCTTACAGCTAAATGGTTAACCCATCCAGTGCCAGGAACACAAACCTCATCCTTTGCAAAAACAATGTTTTGATTATCTCGACAGCATCCCCAAAAAAAAAAAAAAAAGAGTTAATCAGAGTTGGTGCAGGGCACTGAAAATGGGTAAGTACAGGTCTCATCCTCCACCCTGCCAAAATCCAAAATGCAGTCCTCATGATTTAAACTAAGGTTCAGTGTTGACCTTATTAATGAGGGGTCTATCCTTCATTACCAAATCCCCCCCCCCCCCCCCCCCCCCCCCCCCTGTAAAAACAATACAGCATCATCTTAAGATACAGAGGGGAGAAGATGCTAGATGCACTTACCAGATATTCAAGTCTTGCAGATCCTCCCAAACCCAGCTCAGACAGGGAGTATGTGAGCTGAGTGAGCACTCCAGCCTGGGGATGCTCTGTATGTCTGAGTGTTGTGTCTGAGTGTGGGTATAGTGGGTTGAACAGACGCTGACAAACGCAGTCACTGCAGAAATCTGACTATAGCAGCATCCTCACCTGACTGAGAGAGCTGCATCCAAAAAACCCCATGCACCCCACTGCTCACAGAATAACAACACTGAGGCTCACTCACTCCAGATAGAGCCAGGAGATTAAGCAGTGCTGAGGGGTTTTATCTGCATAGAGCTCTTCACAGAGCCCTGAACATGCTGGAAGGACCAGCTGCTCTCTCTGCAGTGGACCTGATCACATCCCATAGAAGTTGCTGCAGATTGTGCTAACAGGGGACATTGGATCTCCAGTCTGTGTAGCCCCCTGCATTGCTTGATAAGGGGGGGGGGTCTCAGCTTGTAGACTGTACTGCTCTGCACAGAGCATTAATCTGAACTTAGCCAGTGAGGTTTTGCTTCCATTATAGCAGTTTAAGCTGTCATTACATATAGCAGGAGCAGATACTGCAGAGATTGGAGCAGCTGGTGTAATATAAGGGTCCTATAGGGAAGGGGAAATGTTCCACTGCATCCTGTAACATTTGACTGGCTAATTAATATTAGACCTTTAAAGGGCAACTGTAAGAAAAAATATATATAAATATTTCATTAAGTGAAGGCATTTTAAAAAGAAATGCTTTAATGATAGAATACAACATTTTTTATTTTTATTATTGACCACTTTCTGCTTGCATAGCTCTATCAGGGGCAGACATCTTCGGTCTGGTGGGTCATCTCATTCATGCATTTGACCCAAGATTCTAAACAACATGTCTGCCCCCTGATAGAGCTATACAGAGCAAAGATTCTAAACAACATGTCTGCCCCCTGATAGAGCTAAACAGAGCAAAGATTCTAAACAACATGCCCGCCCACTGATAGAGCTGTACAGAGCAAAGATTCTAAACAACATGGCCACCTCCTGATAGAGCTATACAGAGCTAAGATTCTAAACAACATGTCCACCCCCTGATAGAGCTGTACAGAGCAAAGATTCTAAACAACATGTCCGCCCCCTGATAGAGCTATACAGAGCAAAGATTCTAAACAGCATGTCCGTCCCCTGATAGAGCTATACAGAGCAAAGATTCTAAACAACATGTCTGCCTCCTGATAGAGATATACAGAGCAAAGATTCTAAACAACATGTCTGCCCCTGATAGAGCTATACAGAGCAAAGATTCTAAACAACATGTCCACCCCCTGATAGAGATATACAGAGCAAAGATTCTAAACAACATGTCTGCCCCCTGATAGAGCTATACAGAGCAAAGATTCTAATCAACATGTCTGCCCCCTGATAGAGCTAAACAGAGCAAAGATTCTAAACAACATGTCTGCCCCCTGATAGAGCTATACAGAGCAAAGATTCTAAACAACATGGCCACCTCCTGATAGAGCTATACAGAGCTAAGATTCTAAACAACATGTCCACCCCCTGATAGAGCTATACAGAGCTAAGATTCTAAACAACATGGCCACCTCCTGATAGAGCTATACAGAGCTAAGATTCTAAACAACATGTCCACCCCCTGATAGAGCTATACAGAGCAAAGATTCTAAACAACATGTCCGCCCCCTGATAGAGCTATACAGAGCAAAGATTCTAAACAACATGTCTGCCTCCTGATAGAGCTATACAGAGCAAAGATTCTAAACAACATGTCCTCCCGTGATACAGTTATACAGAGCAAAGAGAGCTCAATAATTATTTGTATCGTTTCAGTAAAACATCTCTATTTAAAATGCCTACACTTCATGCAATCTTTTAATTAAACATAACTTCATATTTTGCAGATAGTTATCCTCTAGGGGGGGCTGTGCCACCTAAATATGCTTTGTACTGTGAATGAAAAAAATATCCACAAATGATCTATACATCATGCATTAATCGAATTGCTTGCAAATGGAAACATAGAATGTGTCTGCCCAATTTTGTGAATACTTCAATTACTCCCTGGCCTTATCCCATATCTAGGATAGCCTTATACCTATCCCATGCATGCTTAAACTCCTTCACTGTATTAACCTCTACCACTTCTACTGGAAGACTATTCCATACATCCACTACCCTCTCAGTAAAGTAATACTTTCATTAGTCCCTGGCCTTATCTTATATCTAGGATAGCCTTATACCTATCCCATGCATGCTTAAACTCCTTCACTGTATTAACCTCTACCACTTCTACTGGAAGACTATTCCATACATCCTCTACCCTCTCAGTAATGTAATACTTTCATTAGTCCCTGGCCTTATCTTATATCTAGGATAGCCTTATACCTATCCCATGCATGCTTAAACTCCTTCACTGTATTAACCTCTACCACAACTACTGGAAGACTATTCCATACATCCACTACCCTCTCAGTAAAGTAATACTTTCATTAGTCCTTGGCCTTATCTTATATCTAGGATAGCCTTATACCTATCCCATGCATGCTTAAACTCCTTCACTGTATTAACCTCTACCACTTCTACTGGAAGACTATTCCATACATCCACTACCCTCTCAGTAAAGTAATACTTTCATTAGTCCTTGGCCTTATCTTATACCTAGGATAGCCTTATACCTATCCCATGCATGGTTAAACTCCTTCACTGTATTAACCTCTACCACTTCTACTGGAAGACTATTCCATGCACCCACTACCCTCTAAGTAATGTAATACTTTCATTAGTCCTTGGCCTTATCTTATATCTAGGATAGCCTTATACCTATCCCATGCATGCTTAAACCCCTTCACTGTATTAACCTCTACCACTTCTACTGGAAGACTATTCCATGCATCCACTACCCTCTCAGTAAAGTAATACTTTCATTAGTCCCTGGCCTTATCTTAAATATAGGATAGCCTTATACCTATCCCACGCATGCTTAAACTCCTTCACTGTATTAACCTCTACCACTTCTACTGGAAGACTATTCCATGCATCCACTACCCTCTAAGTAAAGTAATACTTTCATTAGTCCCTGGCCTTATCTTATATCTAGGATAGCCGTATACCTATCCCATGCATGCTTAAACTCCTTCACTGTATTAACCTCTACCACTTCTACTGGAAGACTATTCCATGCATCCACTACCCTCTCAGTAAAGTAATACTTCCATTACTCCCTGGCCTTATCTTATATCTAGGATAGCCTTATACCTATCCCATGCATGCTTAAACTTCTTCACTGTATTAACCTCTACCACCTCTACTGGAAGACTATTCCATGCATCCACTACCCTCTCAGTAAAGTAATACTTTCATTAGTCCCTGGCCTTATCTTATATCTAGGATAGCCTTATACCTATCCCATGCATGCTTAAACTCCTTCACTGTATTAACCTATACCACTTCTACTGGAAGACTATTCCATGCATCCACTACCCTCTCAGTAAAGTAATACTTTCATTAGTCCCTGGCCTTATCTTATATCTGGGATAGCCTTATACCTATCCCACGCATGTTTAAACTCCTTCACTGTATTAGCCTCTAACACTTCTACTGGTAGACTATTCCATACATCCACTACCCTCTCAGTAAAGTAATACTTTCATTAGTCCCTTGCCTTATCTTATATCTAGGATAGCCTTATACCTATCCCACGCATGCTTAAACTCCTTCACTGTATTAACCTCTACCACTTCTACTGGAAGACTATTCCATACATCCACTACCCTCTCAGTAAAGTAATACTTTCATTAGTCCCTGGCCTTATCTTATATCTAGGATAGCCTTATACCTATCCCATGCATGCTTAAACTCCTTCACTATATTAACCTCTACCACTTCTTCTGGAAGACTATTCCATACATCCACTACCCTCTCAGTAAAGTAATACTTTCATTAGTCCCTGGTCTTATCTTATATCTAGGATAGCCTTATACCTATCCCATGCATGCTTAAACTCCTTCACTGTATTAACCTCTACCACTTCTACTGGAAGACTATTCCATGCATCCACTACGCTCTCAGTAATGTAATACTTTCATTAGTCCCTGGCCTTATCTGATATCTAGGATAGCCTTATACCTATCCCACGCATGCTTAAACTCCTTCACTGTATTAACCTCTACCACTTCTACTGGAAGACTATTCCATACATCCACTACCCTCTCAGTAAAGTAATACTTTCATTAGTCCCTGGCCTTATCTTATATCTAGGATAGCCTTATACCTATCCCACGCATGCTTAAACTCCTTCACTGTATTAACCTCTACCACTTCTACTGGAAGACTATTCCATGCATCCACAACCATCTCAGTAATGTATACTTTCATTAGTCCCTGGCCTTATCTTATATCTAGGATAGCCTTATACCTATCCCATGCATGCTTAAACTCCTTCACTGTATTAACCTCTACCACTTCTACTGGAAGACTATTCCATACATCCACTACCCTCTCAGTAAAGTAATACTTCCTGTTATTACCTTTAAACCTTTCCACCTCTAATTTAAGTATATGTCCTCTTGTTGTGGTAATCTTTCTTCTTTTAAATCTGCTCTCCCCTTTTATCATGTTGATTCCTTTTATGTTTTTAAATATTTCTATGAAATCCCTAAAATAAGAGAAAAGTAGTTTTTTTTATTTTATTTACTTGTTATAAAGTGTGTTTATCCGGAAGCATATATTAAGATTGCACTGGCTGTTTTAATTGTGTCTCTGGAGTCTCCTTCTTATGACATCACCTGTGGCTTGAAATGCAAATGAAGTATTATAACAATTCTACTTGATATGCTGTAGCGCTGTACAATGGGGTGAGCAAAATATAAGAATAGTAACAAATATAATGTATAAAATTGGTGAGTGAGTTAGCCCAATACTGCCCACAGACTGCTCTCTAGACAGCCCTCTTATCTGGCTTTTAAAGCACTCCTGTCTGGCCCAAGGAATGGCCACTTGGACATCTCTCAGAGCTGGTTTGACAATCACCTGATGGGACAGTGGCAAAGATTGGATTACATCATGCTGTCTATGCAAGGCAGGCAGAGGGCCAATTGCCCCCTACTCTAGTTGGAGGCTGACACTAGAGGAGGATGGATGATGTACAAGACGCTCCAGCCCAGAGGCCTGGTGAGCTGTCCAGAGCTTGGCTAGCAGATCAGATAAGGGCTAGCCTGGATTGGGCTTCCCAAGGCACTGGGTTTTTCAAATAATTTTTATAACAATTTAGGTTTCAGATTTGGTAAGAAAAGAAATGCCAATAAAATATAACGCAAAGACTTGTGTTATAATCTCTTTAGCTAAAAAAAAATCTAAAGCAATAGGTTATTTTATGGATCTCATTCTGCAGATTTTTTAAACAGATGTTGTCTGTCTTCTAAAAGGTTAGGTATTTTTCTATAAAATAAACGTATACGTGTGATGGTGGGTGAGTTGGTTTATTGAAATCCACATTTTTACACATACCCACCCTGATCATTTACCCAAGAAAGCTCAGCACCAGGTGAACTTTCCAGTCATGACCAGTAGGGGGCAATATCTGTCTTCATTTAATTCCAGGGGCAAAGAGAATTCCTTATATTTTTTTCAGGGGGTGATGTTAATTATAAATGAACACTCTCACTAGTACAAGTATTACACTGGGCTGCATAAATCCCCGCACAATCACTGCACAAACACCAGTACTATTGAGACCCCCAATTCATTTTTAAAGGGATAGATCCGCTCAATCACAGAAAGGACAACTCCAAGATGTGGGGGGTTGGGGGTGGGTAGGGCAAATCCATGTGGAGAATGAGGGAAAGAAATCACAGCATACTAACAAAGTGTGAGGAAGTACAAAAAACAACTTTCGTCCTTCCTCCCCAACGCGTTTCACTGGCATCCCATCCCTTCTTCAGGAGGTAGTAAGACATCAAAAAGAACTTGTTCTAGAGAGCCGTTAGAGCATAGGAGGAATGTTGATATATAACACCAGTGTTATGCTGCTGTATGAGATTCACTTATACTTTGCTGACCTCTGTGTTATCTACTATTTGTATGATCCAGAACCTGTGCTTCCTTATCTCTCTACATCACTCTCTCCTCTAATGTATCTGTGTTTATGTCTATACAGTGCCTTTATCTGCTATATATACCTTTCGTGTTACCTTATCTCAGTTTAGCTGTTTTTGGTATTTATCCCTTTTTTATGGGAGGGGGTCACACCTAGTTTGTTTCTTTTCAGGAGCAGTGTGCTGTGTACATTGTATATTATTATGTTTTGATCTCTGTGGCATTTAATACACTATATTATTCTTATACTTAGTAATAGACATTTTGCTACTTTTTGACATATTTGAATTTCTAGTAGTTTTTTCTGTGGTATTATAATGGTTTTATTTACTTACTTTACTTTATTCACTCGCACATTACTGTGAGTTTTATTGCTGTGGAGTCTGTGATACACTCACACACTGCACATTACTGTGAGTTTTATTGCTGTGGAGTCTGTGATACACTCACATACTGCACATTATAGAAACATAGAAACATAGAATGTGTCGGCAGATAAGAACCATTCGGTCCATCTAGTCTGCCCAATTTTTTTATTTTTTATTTTGAGTACTTTTATTAGTCCCCCGTTCCCGGTCTTATAGCTAGGATAGCCTTGTGTCTATCCCACGCATGCTTAAAATCCTTGACTGTGTTTACCTCTACCACTTCTGCTGGCAGGCTATTCCATACATCCACTACCCTCTCAGTAAAGTAATACTTCCTGATATTACTTTTAAATCGTTGCCCCTCTAATTTAAGACTATGTCCTCTAGTTGTGGTAGTTTTTCTTCTTTTAAATATACTCTCTTCCTTTACTGTGTTGATTCCCTTTATGTATTTAAATGTTTCTATCATATCCCCCCTGTTACGTCTTTCCTCCAAGCTATACATGTTAAGATGCTTTAACCTTTCCTGGTAAGTTTTATCCTTTAACCCATGAACCAGTTTAGTAGCCCTTCTCTGAACTCTCTCCAAAGTATCAATATCCTTCTGGAGATAAGGTCTCCAGTACTGCGTACAATACTCCAAGTGAGGTCTCACCAGTGCTCTGTACAATGGCATGAGCACTTCCCTCTTCCTACTGCTAATACCTCTCCCTATGCAACCAAGCATTCTGCTAGCATTTCCTGCTGCTCTATTGCATTGCCTACCTACCTTCAAGTCCTCTGAAATTATTACTCCTAAATCCCTTTCCTCAGATGTTGAGGTTAGGACTGTACCAAATAGTCTATATTCTGCTTTTGGGTTTTTATTACTCATTACTGTGAGTTTTATTGCTGTGGGGTCTGTGATACGCTCACACACTGCACATTACTGTGAGTTTTATTGCTGTGGAGTCTGTGATACACTCACACACACTACACATTACTGTGAGTTTTATTGCTGTGGAGTCTGTGATACACTCACACACTGCACATTACTGGGAGTTTTATTGCTGTGGAGTCTGTGATACACTCACACACTGCACATTACTGGGAGTTTTATTGCTGTGGAGTCTGATACACTCACACA
The DNA here is from genome assembly GCA_036172795.1 of Pelodytes ibericus. Taxonomy (NCBI): domain Eukaryota; kingdom Metazoa; phylum Chordata; class Amphibia; order Anura; family Pelodytidae; genus Pelodytes; species Pelodytes ibericus. Next base: position 9,853,818 of record CM069860.1, on the reverse strand, counting down.
CTGCACATTACTGTGAGTTTTATTGCTGTGGAGTCTGTGATACACTCAAACGCCGCACATTACTGTGAGTTGTATTGCTGTGGAGTCTGTGATACACTCACACTGCACATTACTGTGAGTTTTATTGCTGTGGAGTCTGTGATACACTCACACACACTACACATTACTGTGAGTTTTTATTGCTGTGGAGCCTGTGATACACTCACACACTGCACATTACTGTGAGTTTCATAGTTGCCAACATTGGCCATGTTTCCAGGGACACATATTTGTTCCACATGCTGCATAAAGAGCATGCAAATTGCAGCCCGGCAGTATGTAGGATGGATATACACACAGGCACAATCCAATTAATTAATCATGGCAGGTCCTATGAGATCTCCACCCTGATTAATTAATTGGATTGTGTCTGTGCGTATATCCATCCTACATACTGCCGGGCTGCACTTTGCATGCTCTTTCTGCAGCATGTGGAACAAATATGTGTCCCTGGAAACATGGCCGATGTTGGCAACTAAGGAGTTTTATTGTTGAAGATAAACATCAAACAAAAAACGAAAATATTTGTGACCAGGCTTAACTTCAATTAAAATACAGTTGGTGCTGACATCATGGGGAAAACAATAAATAAGAAAAAAAAGTAATGAGTAATGTGTGTCACCCAGCAAGTGTATTTGTCATCCAAGAAAATAAAAAGAATGTGATGTAACCGGTTACACAAGCAGGAAACCACCAAGGCTGCAATGTACAAATATTACAAACTCAGCCTGCAACAACCAAAAGGCTGTCACAACACCCAACACAGCTGCAATCACGTGAAATAGCCACTACTAAGAACTAGTCCCCATCCAACATGGCAGCCAAGAAAGGATACTAGAGCGGCGCGGACATGTGACGTCAGGGAATGTTCTAAACACACGAGTGGACGTGCACTGTTTGAAAAACGGTCTCCGACGCGGTCTTCAGAGCTTTGTTGCAGTGGTGGTTGGTCCGGAGCATAGCATGTGTCACTATTACCCCACACGGGCACCAGTGATATGGATGCTGGGAGGGGGTGTTGGAGGGACAGGTGCGGGTTTGTGTCTCTTTGGGTGTTTGGAGCTCTGACAGGTGATTGTAGTCTGCAGTATGCACAGTGTTCAGAGCACTCAGTGGGCGAGCAGTGTCACATCACCACCACCATGTCCTTCTGCTCCTTCGATCGTGGGGAAGTCTTCAAAGATCACTTCAAGCACGGTAATGATAGCCAAGGTGTCATCCAAGGAGACTGCTTCTCAATGTGGGGCAATGTGCTAAAAGGGGCGCAGTCACCATGGAAACCAGTGCAATGCCCCTGCTGATTGCATCACTTTGAGAACTTTGCCCCAGAGTTTCTTTTTTTTATGGAGTGTGATCTGTAGGTAGCCTGGGCAACAATTCCCTTATTTATATATATATATATATATATATATATATATATATATGCTTCCTGTGAGTAATGGGATTGGTAGTCCACAGCCCCTGCAGTGATGTTCTTGGACTGCAGCTCCAGTGATTAACACAGTGGGGGCCATGGATAGAAAACAATTCTGGGGCAGAGTTCTGAAAGTGATGTAATCAGAAGGAACATTCCGTTGGTTTCCATGGTGATTTCTAGGGCAGAGTTCTAAAAGTGATGTAATCAGAAGGAATGTTCCATTGGTTTCCATAGTGATTACTGGGGCAGAGTTCCAAAAATTATGTAATCAGCAGGAACATTCTGTTGGTTTCCATGGTGATTTCTAGGGCAGAGTTCTAAAAGTGATGTAATCAGCAGGAACATTGCGTTGGTTTCCATGGTGATTACTGGGGCAGAGTTCTAAAAGTGATGTAATCAGAAGGAATGTTCCATTGGTTTCCATAGTGATTACTGGGGCAGAGTTCTAAAAGTGATGTAATCAGCAGGAACATTCTGTTGGTTTCCATGGTGATTTCTAGGGCAGAGTTCTAAAAGTGATGTAATCAGCAGGAACATTCCGTTGGTTTCCATGGTGATTACTGGGGCAGTGTTCTAAAAGTGATGTAATCAGAAGGAATGTTCCATTGGTTTCCATAGTGATTACTGGGGCAGAGTTCCAAAAATTATGTAATCAGCAGGGGAAACATATTTATATTATATTATAATGTTTGTATTAAGTTGGAATAACTCGTGTTTATGACACACACATACTATTCCTGAGTAATCACCCGTGACCGTGCATCTTCTCATGTGATCTATTTTGGTTATTTACATCTTCTGTTAGCAACAGAACTATTTATCTGGGGCAGACCGCCTAGCAGTGTTTAGCTCAGTCCCCCCCCCCCCCCCCCCCTCCCCCGGGGTAGTATTTAAGTGGCATTAGGGGGATTTGGCTGGTAAAAGCAGATGTCGCTTAGAAAAAAAAAATATTAGTAAATTTGAATCTAATTGGGATGTGAAGCAGCGTGACACTCTGTACCAATCCTCAGCCTGGCAAACCCTGGAACTCAAACCTGCCAATTGTCCTGCTCTCCAGCAACAGTCCTTGTACGGCGCTCACTGTCTCCTGTTTTTATGGCCGTGTGCCTGGAAGGTTTAGCATATTTCATTATATGTCATGTTTCTTTATTTATACTTGGATTTAAAAGTAATGTTTTGAATCTGTAACATTATAACTCTCTGTTTGCCATGGTGCATTTTCCCCGTATTCAATGGATGACAGTATAATAAAGATTAGATTATTGGGGGCAGAGGTGTGTCCCACACACAACTTTTTGTTGGGGTGGGGATCTGTGGAGGGGCACCAACTAATAAACATAATATCATGTTGGTTTACAAATAAGAAACCTAGTAATCAGGGTTACATATTTGTAGTATGGGGGTCTTAAAGCACCTATATTTGGAGGTGCAACACGATCAGAAAGAATGAGGGGGGCAGGGGGTTATTTATAAAAATCAATTATAAAGACCATGGAAATCGGCATAATATTCCTGCTCTTTGGATAACTTTTCTCGAAATCTAGAATTCACTTTTTTATAAGTTTAAAGAGCTTACAGTCTGGATTAGCCGGATCGCAGCTCCTACTGTGCAGTGAATTTCTGGCAGACCCCTGAAGTTTGATATGTACGTTACAGAGGTAAATATATATTACACAGTCTGGTAAAGAGACTACGATCCCATAATCCAATATCAATGTGTGAAATGTGTCACTTATCAGAGGGTCCGGCTGTGGAACCTCACAGTGGTATGTGACACACAGGAAGATGTCCTCATCAACTAGCCACATCATGATGTAAGACCTGTGTTGTCATATGAGCCACAGGCAGTTTGTTTTGTAACGCCTAACTCGGAAACGTGAGAGAGTACAGTCTCATCAAGGAAAAATATAATTCTAGGAAACTAAAATGATTTTATGAGACAGGACTGTCACTTGTAGTAAAACAACGTCTGTCTGGCATTTAAAACTAATACTAAATTTTACAGTAATCTCGCCGTTCAAAGGTTCTTGGGATTTATTCAGAAAAGTGGGCGGCAGACCCTCCTTTTATACATAGGGGATTATTTTAAAGTGGTAATAGCTCATATTATTGGTGTAATCTCTGCGTGCGCCATTTAAGTAATGCTAACCATCCCTCCCGTCAAAAGACGGGAGTCTGCGCCACCTGCTCCGGTCTCCAACTTCCCGAAAGGTTGTCGCGGCTCTCTTCACACCAGCGCAACAGCCATTTTATTAACAAAATTGCGCCGAATCTTGTGCTGAAAATCTCTGCCCGGCCGCGGGAGATTGAGAGGCACATTGGAGACGCGAAAAGTACTTTTTCTGCACTTCTTTATTTTTCTTATAGAGAATTTATATGTGCATATAAATCCGCCAAATAAGTCACTTTTCACAAACACCACCTCCCTGTAGGTTTGCAAAAGCTTAACCCTAAATATTAAATGGGAAATTAAAATCCCATGGTGCTTCTTCTGTAGAATAAACAATTCAGTAACACCGAAAATTCCAGGGTCTAACACTGTCCTATAGACACTTGCGGTACCGATCACTGGATTATTTGGGATGTGTCTCCCACGCTCGCCTGAGATCTTCCCCAGTTTTTGAAGAGATGGAACTCTTTTCAGCTGAAAGTAAAGATAAGGAACAGATAGATAAAAAGTGCAATGATTAACCCCCATACAGCACTGATAAAGCAGGGATGTAGCCATGCACTTCAGTAATACGAGTCTGATAAGCCATAAGAGAAATCTACCCCCTAAGTATGGGCTTTTATTCATGACCGAGGCACTTGAGACGGCAATTTCAAACTTAAGGCCAAAGGACCCGAGTAGGAAAGATTCTCCAACTCTGTTACTTTGGCCTAGAGTTTGAATTTCCCTTCTCAATTCCCTCTTTCATGAATCGAGCCCTAGGTCTTTAAAGGGACTGAATGCATCTGACGGGGTTTTGTGGTCATTTCTCCGGTGAAATCATGATTTTCTGTATGTGATTCTTGTTTTAAAAAAAATAATAAAAAACAAAACACTTTATGTTTCAATAGAATAGACTTTGCAAGCGTTAAAACAAGGCTCCTCCCAGCGGCAGCTTGAGGTCGGGGTTTTCCGTAACCCATGACTGTATTTATTCTCTAATAAGTTAATAATTTGGCTGGTTAATAGGATCACTGTTCCTTTTGCAGATCAGCAGATTTTTTTTTTTTTTGACATGTTACTTTGGGGGATGTTCTTACATGATTTTCCTGTAACTTGTTGACTGAGGTCTCTGCCGTTTGCACACAGGATGTGTGGTAGCACGTAGACCACAGTTTGCACCATTATGTTGGGTGACCAAATAGAGCCAAATGAATGTGACTGATAGTGTTAACACTGATTTGCTAAAAGAAATACTTGGATAAAGGGAGCTATTTTATAGGGGAGAGTGGGGTGAGGAATGAGCCCTAAAACTATGGAAGGCAATGAGGTCAAAACCTCTCAGACCACTGGCTGGCTGATGGTTATAAGAGTTGTCAATTGAGCATTAAAGACAGATTAATGAGTAATGGAAACCTGGAGTAAAGTTAGGCTCTGTTAATCTAGATCCGCGTGATTTAAAATGGTTTGTCTCCTTTCTCAGGAATCTACAAATGCTCCAAGTGCGGGTATGAACTGTTTTCCAGTCGATCCAAATTCGAGCACTCGTCTCCGTGGCCGGCTTTCTCCGAAACCATCCACGACGACAGTCTGTCGAAATATGTGGAGAGGCCCAATGCTCTCAAGGTAAGTGTCTCTGGGAAATGTATACTGAGCGACGGCTGCTTTTTCATCTGCCTCCGCTGGGTGTTTAAACCCTGCAATATATTCTATTATTCCATTTTATTGTTTATAGTTATTATCACTATCCACTCCCTCTGTGCTCCATCGATGTGTACATTGTTTCATGTACAAACACTGCACAGATCTCATACTTGGAAGCTTCTTCTTGCCGGGCACGATTGGTCTATCTTGGTCATGTATGGGCACACTCCTAATGCACACTACGTACCGTCAGGTTTAGCAATTGAAGCAATTGTCAGGTTTAGCAATTGTCAGGTTTAGCAATGGTCAGGTTTAGCAATTGAATCATCTCTGGCAAACAGTATAGGAGTCAGATAGACTAGTATACATGTCATAGACTAGGAAGGAGCTGAGAATGCTCTGCCACTTGTCTCACTAGTGACTGCATGGATCAAAAATCCCATTTTACGTCAGGCAGACATGCCAGTAAAAATGAAATTTGGGATAGACTGTGCTTTTTTTAAGAGAAGGATGAAGACTAGAGACCATTTGCAGCACACCGTACGCCTTTTCTGGATGGGAAAAGCATATGTTGTAGATATTATTTGCATTCATACTTAACATTTCTGAATCTTTTTTCCCAATCCCGAGATGATATCGCTGGACTAGACAGCAGAGATATTGATTTTATTGTATGCACACATTACAAGTATAGATATCCATTCACCAGTGAAATGCTGAGTGGGAGAATCAAAATAAGCTGCAAATCTGATATTTGTTGCTAAATTAAACCTATTTAGAATACAGATATTGCAGTTTTAATAAATACAGACCTTTGGGTAATAATGTAACTTCAGGAAATAGTAAGTAAGCCATTTTTCAAGTCTCCGTGGTCCTTTTTTTTTTTTTTTAATGGGATTGTCATATTTTTCGTGTACTTTTCCCCTCAGGTCTCCTGCGGTAAATGTGGCAACGGACTAGGCCACGAGTTCCTAAACGACGGACCGAAGAAGGGCCAGTCCCGTTTCTGAATATTCAGCAGCTCGCTGACCTTCGTCCCCAAAGGTAACATCTCCGAATTGACTTGAACCCATTCAACTCCTGGGCAAATTCCTCAAGACGGTTGTATATTAACCTGCCGAAGTACCTGTTTGTTGGAAGCTACATGTATAATTTTCTCCTGAACTTCACACGGGTTCAGGGAATCTTTCAAATCAACGTCCCGTCCCTCCCTTTAATTTGCTGGTTTGACATTCAAGACACTTGTAAATTGGCACGAGACTGGCCCCCTTTAAAGAGAATAAGAAAAAAAAACTTTTAGTGGACAGGTGAGCTCTGAAAATCCCAAAAGAGCTAACCTTGGATTAAATATGCAGGCCCAATCCCATCTGCAATTAATAAAGATGACAACTGTTGGCTGAATTTAACATATCCTCTTATCAGTTGCTCTCGCTCCAAGCCGGGATCACCTCACAATCCCAGAAAAAAAAAAACACATGCGGTCAACTCACCACGTCCACGCCCAGCCGCAGGGAGGTGAGATCAAAGGACCAAAAAATTGCTAGATCGGTGATTCTCAAACCTTAAAAAAGAATATGTAGAACACCTGGTATGGCTGCTTAATGGTTAGGGAACCACACCAGGTGTTCTACATATTCTTATTTAAACAAAACTGGGTGATCCCTAAATCCTGGACCGTTGGGGGGGGGGAGTGGGGGGTCCTGAGGACAGGTTTGAGAATCACTGCGCTAGATCAATTCAAAATAATCGAGGGCAAAAACTTCTCACCTGCCTGTGAGAGGCGTGAAGACCAAGCGGAAACAAAGAATAATATAGTAAAAAAAAAAAAATGGCAACAAACAATGAATATTAGTCCATGTAATGTATCAAACAAAGTACATTCGGTGAAACCATAATTGTATTCAGTTATATCCCTTACTTTGTTGCAAACAAACGATAAATGTTAATGCAGCACTGAAGTGTATATATGTTAACATTAATCACGTAATGACTAAATATGCATGTAATATAATATACTGTATAACAAAAGTAAAGACATAATGACTATTAAAGTCAAATCAGTAGCCACTAGACATGTGCATTCGTTTTCGGACGAATGCATTTTCGTCCGAAAATAGCATTTTCGTCCGAAAATAGCATTTTCGTCCGAAAAACGAATAACGAAAAGGCTAAACTAACGAAAGACGAATGAGCGAATGGTTTATAAACGAAAATCATTCGTGCTATTGGCATTCTATAAACCGAAATAGAGTCGGTTTATAGAATACCAATAGCATTGCAATGCTATTCTATAAACCGAAATAGAGTCCCCATTCATACGAATAGGTCAATTGACCAATAGTATTACACGTATTCTATAAGCCGAAAGTCTATAAACCGAAGGTCATTCGGTTTATAGACTTTCGGTTTATAGAATACGTGTAATACTTTTGCCTTTCTATAAACCGAACGAGAGCCCCATTCATAAGAAATTCTTATGAATGGGGCTCTCGTTCGATTTATAGAAAGCCAATAGTATTACACGTATTCTATAAGCCGAAGGTCGTTCGGTTTATAGATTTTCGGTTTATAGAATACATAGAATTACATATATTCTATAAACCAAAAGTCTATAAACCGAACGACCTTCGGTTTATAGACTTTCGGCTTATAGAATACGTGTAATACTATTGCCTTTCTATAAACCAAACTAGAGTCCCCATTCATTGGAAATTCTTATGAATGGGGACTCTAGTTCGGTTTATAGAAAGCCAATAGCATTACATGTATTCCATAAGCCGAAAGTCTATAAACTGAACGAAGTTTGGTTTATAGACTTTCGGTTTATGGAATGTGTAGGTCAATTGATTCGTACGAACGAATAAAACGAAACAACAATTTCGTCTGAAACGAATGCAGTAATGAACTAAATTCGTTTTAGACTAAATAAATAACATTTTCGTCCGAATGGACGAAAACGAAACGAAAATTTTAGTTTTGCACATGTCTAGTAGCCACCAATACTCCCTTGAGTCTGAGCCACATAGTTTAAAATGAATTGAATCAAGAGGTAGCATCCTGTTGCAAGTAAAGACTGGTAGAAAAAGATCCCCAAACTTGTATTGAGCAGAAAGGTAAACGTACAAGTCTCAGTTAATTACAGAGATAATATTAAGGAGAATGTCCAAGGATCCATTTAAAAAAAATATATACTGATCTGGCATACAGCATCATCAGTGGTGAGCTAGCTGTATAGACATGAGGCCTAAAAAGCAGGAAACATTGTATTGTGAGTTTAAACCGGGTTTCTAGTATTAAGTGTGATCTCTGCTGTGTAAATGCTGATTCTCCTTGACTGGTGTGAGATCCCAAAAGAGGCAGGAAAGGTACAAACATAAATGGAATCCAGATCTTCGTAGAGGGCAGGTCTAGAGATGAATTAAAAACATCAACGTATATAACAAACGCTAATGTTGGCCATACAGATAACAGAGTTAAAATATTGGCTGCATGATGGGAGTTGGAGTGCAATTAGACCTTGTAGGTTCTGATTAGACCAAGATCAAGCGTGCTAGTTAGAGGGGAAAATGCATTGTTGGACATATGCCTAGATGATTTCCTTGGCTTATACTTAAATAATTTTTTTCCTGCTCCCGACTTTTGTTGTTTTTGTACAGATAAAGTCGATGGGGGCGGGAAGCGCGAGTAAAGACTGAAAGATAATGAAGGCCTCCTGAATCCTCTATGTGCTCCGACGCTGAATGAATTACCCCAAGATAAAGCCTTTTCCCGGGACGTCTGGGGTAACGAAGATTGCGCGTCGGACTTCAAAGCGGGCTTTCGGAGCTTTCTGCTGATTGATCTCGCGGCGCACCTGTAATTGGACGACTGAGATTTATCCACACAACATCATAATCCTCACAATCATCTTCACCTTCATCAGGACTCGGAACATGGGGTCCTCTCTCTGTTACCCAATGAGAGGCTACCCAACGCAGAAGACTGTACCCAATGCAGAAGGAGATCTAACCTAAAGCTTGAACCGTTGTATATGGACATGGGTTAATTAAACTGATGTCCTTGGTTTTCACCATTTTAATTGGGTAAATCTGTGAGATCTCCACAATTTATGCCAAGAAATAATTAACATTTCTTCCTATTCCCCCCCCCCCCCTTCATATTTCAGTAATGGATTTATTTAGAAGGAGCAGTTCTACCTACAGTGCTTGAAAAGAAATTGCAAAGTACAAGAACACATCTGTCTTATCATTTGTTTCCCCCTCCGCTCTTTCTGTCTCCTAAAAATAGCAAAATAGTCTAATAGCACAGTTGCTATAGCAGTCCCACCTCTCTCTCCCAGCCCCGCCTTATAGAATTTAGAAGCCCCGGATAAATTATTTTCGATATAGAATTACAAGTGAACTGCCATTTGGTTAAAAAAAAAAAATCTATTTTGATTCCATCATTATTTGCAACTTCATTTGGCGATTTTTACCCAGTGTCCTGTTTCAACTTTCTAAGTGATAAGTAATTTTTATCCTTGGTTTCTGTAGCTGACCACACTATTGATAGATCCTCCGAACCCCTGATGAAGTGGTTGTTTTCAGAAAGTTCTAGATGTTTCCCTTGAAAACAGTTACAATTGTATTAAACCTTTTTTTTTTTTTTTTTAATACCCCCATATTCCTTGTTCTGGGAACTTTTTTCCCCCAGTGTAGAACTAAATACCTCCACCCGTTCCCTATTAACGATTGTTACCCTTCTGTCTGTCTGGCCATTTGCATTGCTACCTCACTGCTCATCCCTCAGAGGGGGCTTCCTAGTGCCTATTGCCGCTGTAGCACAAATCACACAACTCTCAGGATTTTGACCCAAGACACGGTTCGTGTTCTAACAGAGGGAAGCATAAAGTAAGATACAAATCGGTGAAATAATAAGAGTATGGGTGGGGAATGTATCAACAGTAGTGCACTCCTGTTGGTGACATTGGATAAGTCCAGTCTTGTATTCTATCTGCTTGCTTGCATTCTATTGGAGCAGTTCGATAGCGAGGTGTCTGGTTTCCCCCCTTGGGGAACATGGGGTGGAACCATTGCCTCCCAGAAGGCTTTGACCACGAAATGTGGCCTCATCTTGCCGGTAAAATGCTTAATTACCAGGAGAAACAAATGATTTCCGAGGCCAAAGATATAAGGAATATATCAAATAATAAAACCTTGGTTGTACTCTCCTCACCTGTTAAGAATTCACTCGCCCACCTACATAGGGGTTATATATATATATATATATATATATATATATATATATATATATATATAAATACTGCTGTGGAACACGCTAAATGTTCCATGTCTGTGTGAGCACAATAAATGGAAATATACATCTTATTTTAAATGATACGTTATTTGGCTCTAAATGAAATAGTTTTTTGTATTTTATTTCAAAGTGTGTCAATCTAATGTCTGTGTCTTCTTTCTGTTCTCCGATGTGTCCTCTGTCACCCAAACCCCTGTTTCACGCATTTATTATTTGTTAATTATTTATAGATTTTCAGGTTATTCGCAAATGACATATATAATAGAGAAAAGTACATTTTATTTCAGTTTTCTGCAGATGATTTACAAAAATGTATGATGACATAGCATAAATCAGGGAAAAACAGTTATGTAATTTATTCATATCTCCCAAGTGTGTCCTCCTCTATTATCCCTCTTGCCTCCTCTGTTGTCCTTCTTGCCTCCTCTGTTGTCCCTCTTGCCTCCTCTGTTGTCCCTCTTGCCTCCTCTGTTGTCCCTCTTGCCTCCTCTGTTGTCCCTCTTGCCTCCTCCGCTGTCCCTCTTGCCTCCTCCGCTGTCCCTCTTGCCTCCTCCGCTGTCCCTCTTGCCTCCTCCGCTGTCCCTCTTGCCTCCTCCGCTGTCCCTCTTGCCTCCTCCGCTGTCCCTCTTGCCTCCTCTGCTGTCCCTCTTGCCTCCTCCGTTGTCTCTCTTTTCTGCTCGTAATATTTGGTTTGTATGAGTGTATCACAGAGCTCCACAGCAATAAAACTCCAATAAAGTGATTTTATACTGCAGTAAATGTGTTTTTATCCATTCATGTATATAAAATACTTATTTCTTGTTCTAAATTATTTATAAAATGACATAAATAGATATAAAGTTGCTGAAAATATTCTTGTAAAGGCCCGCCCACAGCCACACCTTCAGCCACGCCCGCAAAAATAAGTGTTCCTCTTTGGACAATTGAAATGTATGTATATATACAATAGGGACGGGAGGGGGGAGAAGACATCGAAAAGCTGGCTTAGGAAAAGTGGAAGTAGAAAAAAAGATTGTGGGGGGGGGGGGGGAGAGGGTTCGTCTGGTATTGTATTTAAGGAAATCAGACAGTTTTTGGTGATTTCTTGGGAGATTCATGTAATGCAGCACAATATCACTAATATGTTGCATCAGAATGAGAAGCAGACGTGTAGATAAAGAGAAAATACACATGAGGGGTAAGGTTTGTTTGATTTGCATGTAGTGTCATATATTGTAAGTAATAAGCATTCATGGAAACTGCAGTATTTACTATTCAACACTAGAGGGTGCAATTGTATTATTTTCAAGCCTTACAATCCAGGGATACATGAGGCAGAGAGCCCTGCTCGCAAGCTTGCAATCTAGAGGATACGTGAGGTAGAGAGTCCGGTTTGCAATCTAGAGGATACGTGAGGTAGAGAGTCCGGCTTGCAATCTAAAGGATACGTGAGGTACAGAGCCTGGCTCGCAAGTATGCAATCTAAAGGATACGTGAGGTACAGAGCCCGGCTCGCAAGCATGCAATCTAGAGGATACGTGAGGTAGAGAGTCCGGCTTGCAATCTAGAGGATACGTGCGGTACAGAGCCCGGCTCGCAAGCTTGCAATCTAGAGGATACGTGAGGTAGAGAGTCCGGCTTGCAATCTAAAGGATACGTGAGGTACAGAGCCCGGCTCGCAAGCATGCAATCTAGAGGATACGTGAGGTAGAGAGTCCGGCTCGCAAGCTTACGATCTAGAGGATACATGAGGTAGAGAGCCCTGCTCGCAAGCTTGCAATCTAGAGGATATGTGAGGTAGAGAGTCCGGCTTGCAATCTAGAGGATACGTGCGGTACAGAGCCCGGCTCGCAAGCATGCAATCTAGAGGATACGTGAGGTAGAGAGTCCGGCTTGCAATCTAGAGGATACATGGGGTACAGAGCCCGGCTCGCAAGCTTGCAATCTAGAGGATACGTGAGGTAGAGAGTCCGGCTTGCAATCTAAAGGATACGTGAGGTACAGAGCCCGGCTCGCAAGCATGCAATCTAGAGGATACGTGAGGTAGAGAGTCCGGCTCGCAAGCTTACGATCTAGAGGATACATGAGGTAGAGAGCCCTGCTCGCAAGCTTGCAATCTAGAGGATATGTGAGGTAGAGAGTCCGGCTTGCAATCTAGAGGATACGTGCGGTACAGAGCCCGGCTCGCAAGCATGCAATCTAGAGGATACGTGAGGTAGAGAGTCCGGCTTGCAATCTAGAGGATACGTGGGGTACAGAGCCCGGCTCGCAAGCTTGCAATCTAGAGGATACGTGAGGTAGAGAGTCCGGCTTGCAATCTAAAGGATACTTGAGGTACAGAGCCCGGCTCGCAAGCATGCAATCTAGAGGATACGTGAGGTAGAGAGTCTGGCTCGCAATTACGATCTAGAGGATACATGAGGTAGAGAGCCCTGCTTGCAATCTAGAGGATACGTGAGGTAGAGAGTCTGGCTCGCAATTGCGATCTAGAGGATACATGAGGTAGAGAGCCCGGCTCGCAATTACGATCTAGAGGATACATGAGGTAGAGAGCCCTGCTCGCAAGCTTGCAATCTAGAGGTACAGAGCCCGACTCGAAAACGTACAATCTAGAGGATACATGAGGTAGAGAGCCCGGCTCGCAAGCTTACAATCTAGAGGATACATGAGGTAGAGAGCCCGGCTTGCAAGCTTACAATCTAGAGGATACATGAGGTAGAGAGCCCTGTTTGCAAGCTTACAATCTAGAGGATACATGAGGTAGAGAGCCCTGTTTGCAAGCTTACAATCTAGAGGATACATGAGGTAGAGAGCCCGGCTCGCAAGCTTACAATCTAGAGGAAACATGAGGTACAGAGCCTGCTCGCAAGCTTACAATCTAGAGGAAACATGAGGTACAGAGAGCCTGCTCGCAAGCTTACAATCTAGAGGAAATATGAGGTACAGAGCCTGCTCGCAAGCTTACTTGAATTGGGAACATTTAAATCCAAAGTGTCACTGTGTTGGCTACCTCGACCATTTTGTCCTGGCCACATTTAATGTTTGCATGTTGTCTGCGTGTATGTAGTATGTGGAAGTCATAAGTGACCAGAATGAGATAATTAATCAAGGATGGGATCACACCAAACTGCATTCATTAGGTGATACTGTCCCTTTAACGAAAGGGGACCGTTCTTTATTAAAGTAATATATAAGGCAGGATTTCATACTTTTGGAGCTTGCCCAGTAAACGATTTATGGCATTCGTGTTTCAGACAAGTATCAGTGAGCCATGGATTTAATGAAAGCTTACAAACAAAGCACCTTATCGAGCCCTGAGTATATCTCTATCGGGGGGCTGACATCTTGGGTCAGATGAAGGAAGATGTGACCCTGTATTCTAAACAATATGTCTGCCTCCAGACTGAGCTAAAGAGCAAAGAGGGCTCAATAAACTACTTTATTTGTATTTTTTTTTCCCCTTAAAACATTTCTATTTAAAATGTCTGCATCTAAATGTTTCATGACAAATTATCTGATACCTTCATTAATACAAAATAAACCTAAAACGAAATACAGTTTCTGCTCTGTGTTGTTCATCCATCTCACGTGTAACGTCGAAAGCCTTTTGGGGTCACAGCGAGAGTTTAAAAAAAAAAGCCTTGTTTTTGGGGCATGTGGCGTCACTCTCGCCCCTGTCACAATGTGACAAGCTGTGAGAATGTGCTCTCCAAGTCCTGCCAGACATAGGGCAAGGAGAGGGGAGGGAAGGGGGGGGGGGGGGGGGGGCGGACTTGAAAATATAATTGCTGACAGGTTGTGGCAGGGTAATTTGGGATTAGTTTAAATAGCTGATGATTTCCCTAAGTGTTCGTGTTCCCCCGTCTGTGGATCATGTTATTATTTTTATTATTTCTTTTTTTTTACCGCTTTGTTCAGGGAGCTTAGTGATACTGGGTTTAGCAGTCGGATCACTCAACCTCTCCCGACGATCAGCTGCCACCACCAATCAGTTTCCCAGCAGGGATCTGTGAGGACGGAGTGTAAGCTTTTTGGCATAAGTAAGACGAGCAAGCCGTTAGGCTTCCAGTCACTGTATAATACTGGTCAAGACCTGTAGGTGGCGCTATCTGGGGGGGGTTTGTACCCTAATTTAAATCCCCAGGGAACACCTGTCCTGCATCTCTTTAAAAATCCAATAGACATTATATAAGACCCACCGATGATGGTCTGTGTGGACGAAATGCGTTGGGTAGAGAAGTGTGTGTTTTTTTCCCCCATTTCTACTATAGTAAAAATGTGTACCATCTGGATGGAGAAGGGGGGGGGGGTAAGCACGTAGGCAAGTCTCACTAATTCACAGCGACGGAGGGGCACACCTGACAGTGACGAGATCATATGGACCATCTGGATGGAATTTAATTGTATCCTTCTCGCAGGAAACGGAGGATTAGGAAAGGAAGTTAATTTGGAAGTCTCTGCCAGTTTCTGAGAATTGACCATTTCCACGTACTCGCGCAACGTGGCAGGGTCTTCCGTGGTCATTTCACGTAGGCCGGGGCCATAACCGAGAAAAGGAAAAGTGAACGGAGAATAGGTCAATTTTGGACCGGCCTACTAGTAAAAAAAATACTAGGCCAAGCGCCAGCCCTGTCTGTGAAGGTCCATAAAACATCATTAAATTGTCTGTCATAGTCCAGTAAAAGTCCAACTTGAACAGCGTTGGTGCGAAGTGGGCTTTCGTCTCTCCCACACCGGACCACCAGGGATTGCAGCATCCAGAGACCCCTGCACAGATAGGCCTTGCTCACAGAAGTGGAATTCCCACTTTTCTCTTTTTTTTTTTTAAACTCTAGTTTGAGAGAACAAGGGTCTCCAGACCGTACTGGACCCCCCCCCCCCCCAATGCTGCA
The DNA here is from genome assembly GCA_036172795.1 of Pelodytes ibericus. Taxonomy (NCBI): domain Eukaryota; kingdom Metazoa; phylum Chordata; class Amphibia; order Anura; family Pelodytidae; genus Pelodytes; species Pelodytes ibericus. The sequence goes on along the minus strand of CM069860.1, from coordinate 9,838,403 downwards.
AGGGTTACAATGCAGAGGACACAGGGCAACCTGACAGCCGGTCCCTGCAGATCCACGTTACGTGGCAGACTTGCTTGTCCTTTGATGCCGGCCGCCCAGTGAACTTTTAACCGGTGCCCTTAACCTCCAGACCCAGACTGTGTTTTCCTGGGGTGAAAGGAAGTCAAATTAATGCCAAATAAAATAATGCACGGGGTCTGTGTTTGGGTTTTTATTTTTTAATTTTGAATATTATTATTACAAGCCATGCATGGGGCACAGTGTCTGTACTCTGCATATCTGAGGAATTATCCTGTTACTCTAATTCGATTACAACAGAAAATCAATGTCACCCCGTTTTTGTTATTTTTTTTCCCCTTCTGAAACGTGAACAAAGGCTCTGTTCAGCTCTACGGTCCGATGTCGTCCTCTTGGTTCTCACAGCTGTCACCAGACAGGGTCTGCGCACATGAACTCCCCTGCAAAGCCGGCCAAAGAGTGACATTAATGTTACAATTCCAGCTGAAACCCAAGCTGTTCTTGTTACAGAGAGCATTCCTTGACAGTCTTAAACATTGGGAGAGGGGGAGAGTTAGAAGTCTCCAGTCTTAGCAGTGGTGTCAGATTTTTCTGATTTTTTAATTTTGAATGTTTTTTGGGAGGGGAAGGAGGGGGGGGGGGGGGGGGGAGGGCTAAATTTGGTTTTGTTCTGTATGTATGGTAAAAATTCACCAATAGTGAGTTGCAGGTGAGTTAAGGTGAGATGAAAGTTCCATCTCCCAACCGTGATACGACCTGGTGAGTTTCTCCTGCTAGATACAGTGTTTCTCAAACCTGTCCTCAGGATTCTTTAATTAAGAATATGTACACCTGGTGTGGTTCCCTAACCATTAAGCAGCCATACCAGGTGTTTCTACATATTCTTATTTAAATACCAATGGGTAATCCCTAAATCCTGGACCGTTGGGGGGTCCTGAGGACAGGTTTGAGAAACACTGTGCTGAAAGAACTTTGAGCTACATCTTTACAAACCCTCAATTATTATTAATGCATTATCCTTGGCTAGGGTTGCTACCCCACTCGTATTATACAGGCTTGAGGCCAATGGTATGTCTACGGAAGCAGCAGCAAGATGGCAACCCTATCCATGGCCAGGCGAGCTCCTGCAGGAAGAGGAAGGCTCCGGGATTTTCCCTGCACAATGCATAGTTAAGACATAGAGTTTGCCGATATAGGCCAGGATTTCAGGAACACACGTTGCAGGCTCGCTCTACAGCATGCGGAGCACAATATAACAGGGGGTGATAGGGGTGCAGGAATAACTGAGCTCCAAACCCAAGGCACTCATGTGCTCAATCGTCTGTAGACTCCAATATGAATCCCCTGGTCCCTGGAAACCCCAGAAGACAGCATATCCAGTGCCCACACTTGTCATTAAACAGAAAGGGGTACCCTGGACCACCAGGGATTGCAGCTCTAGACCCCCGCATAGTAAAAAATAAAAAGGGGTACATGCATATTGGTTTTTACAGGCACGACGAAGACAAGGAAGCTGGATAATTTTGTCCAACTCGGCTATTAAGGCCTGATTTCGGAAGTTCTCTTGTTAGTCCACTTGTAGTGAATAGCCCCCCCCCCCCCCCCACTAGTATCCCACAGACCAATCACTCTTTATTGCAAAAGAATAGATATTAATCAAGTTCCTTTTTCGCTGGGGGGTCAGACGTTTGCTGCTGAGTATCTGCCACGTGATACATTTCTATCTGTATCTGTTACGTGAGAGATCATACTGCCTCCGTCACACCCCCCCCCCCCCCCGGCAGCTGCTAGGGTAACTACCATTCTCCGATTACCCCACTTATTACATTATAGGCTCTTTTTAAAGGTGGGGCAAGAGGGAACGTGGACTGGGACCCTCTACCATCTTTCAGCCACCAGTTGCAGCAAGATTTCTGTCAGCTCCTCAGGAGTCACGTTAGTTTTGGCTTTCAGTATATCCCCCCCTCCTCCCCCCCACTTGTGCTGCTAATGTACAAGTGAAAAATTCACTGCCCCTAGTATGATGATAAACTAGCAGCTACTTTTGACTGGCAGCTACTTTTGACTGGCAGGTACTTTTGATTGGCAGGTACTTTTGACTGGCAGGTACCTTTGACTGGCAGGTACTTTTGACTGGCAAGTACTTTTGACTGGCAGGTACTTTTTATACTCTGACCGGCAGCTGCCATGCTTCAATGTGGGAGCAGACAGCCTGGTCTGGTTGGTGACTGACTCGCTTGGCTAATACAGAGACCCCGAGATCATAAAGCGATCCCGATCATTTGACACCGTTCTGATTGGCTGTGCGCACTCTGACAGGGTATGCCTCAGTTGTGAGGCAGAGCCAAGAGTACACCCACATGTATCTGTCAGCTGTGTAGCCTCAGCCTGACAGGCTAAATGCAACTAACGTTTAAAGTTACATTGAACCAATTCGCTCTGGGCCCAAGCTTCCCCCCGATCAGGTCTCTGCCCATGCAATCGCTCTGTGATCGGGGCTAGAAAAACAAAAGCCACCACTTTTCTGTACCATCAGGCATAAAGGGGGCTAATTTAAGATATTAGATTACAAACCACGTACCACCACAACTGACACTCACAAGCAGACCACCAGACACATTATCGCTAGGGCCGGTTATATCAGATTGCTTGTGGTTTCTAGAAATAAACTGTAATGTGTAATACTCAATGCAACACATTGCCAAATTCTAAAATACAGTTATAGTTTGAATATAACCAAAGGGGGATATCAGTAATAAAATGTAGCAAGGAAATTAGCCAGTGTATAAACCGTCACTGGATCCTTTCTGGGATTCTTTTTTTTTAATGCAGTGAAAGCCTAGTTTGCTTAATAGCTATGATTTGCAAGCGCCCGGCCAGTGAAAAATAAATTTACTAATGTATTCTGCAAACTAGAAAAATGTTTTGTGCTGCTTTTTTAGTGGATCATTAAATGTTATTCTATGCAGCCTACAAAACAAAAATATTCAGTAGATGACCAACATACAGCTTTCCAGCGTTTTAAGGACTACAATCCCCATGATCCCCCACCTGGTTAAGAAAGAGCTGACCAATAATGGGAATATTTGTAGGATTGATGGGTCCCAGTTTAATTCTCCTGGTGGCTGCGATGGGATTTTTAGGTTTGGCTTTGGTCAGTGTTTTGGAAATATATGGCATTTGGTCATCCTTTACAGTAATCGTGAGCGGCAGCATCCTTGTGAAGGGCAGCTTTTACTGTGGACTGGTAAATGTTGGCACTACTCCTCTCTCTAAGAGACAGGAGGTCCCTCTCTTCCTGGAGGGTCCCAAAGAGAAAAGGGCTTAAAAGGCTTCTGAAAATATATCTAGGCTGCTACTTATTGTAAATGTAACACACTTTGTTCTTAACCACATAGTTTAGAAACCACAATCTTTCTGTTAAGTGTCAAACCTTTGTCAAGGAGATATCGCTTTGCGGTGATCACATAATCTTACTAATGTAATCTCTAGACTAACGGCCAACGGAACTAACCCTAAGAATTAGATTGTAGAGATATCCATGGATACCAGGACATAAAGTAACAGATTAGGTTGTTTTTTTAAGAAGAGGTTAGTATACTAACATATACTTTAAATGGTTTTTCCCTGGGAAAAACTACTAATGAAAAGGATTTAGGAATAATTGTAGATAACAAACTAGGCAACAGTGCCCAATGCCAGTCAGCAGCTGCAAGGGCCAATAAGATATTGGCATGTATAAAACGAGGTATAGATTCACGGGAGGAGGATATCATCTTGCCTCTTTACAAATCAATGGTAAGACCTCACCTTGAATATGCAGTACAGTTCTGGGCACCAGTCCTTAAAAAGGATATTAAGGAACTAGAAAAAGTGCAAAGGAGAGCTACAAAATTAATAAGGGGATTGGAGGATCTTAGTTATGAAGAGAGACTTTGCATTTATATACGTTAGAAAAAAGGCGTCTCAGAGGGGATATGATAACATTATATAAATTTGTGCAGGGCCAATATAAAGAGCTCTCCAGTGACCTGTTCATTAACAGAAAGGTACAAAGAACAAGAGGTCACCCCCTCAGACTGGAAGAGCAAAGATTTAATAGACAGCAAAGGAAGGGATTCTTTACGGTTAGGACAATAAAGTTATGAAACTCCCTGCCAAGAGAGGTAGTGCTATCAACCACAATAGATGCATTTAAAAATGGTTTGGATGTTTTTTTTAGGAAATCAAAACATACAGGGCTATTAATAATAGAATAAGCATTAATAAAAGAGCTTATTGATCCAAGGAGAAATCTGATTGCCTCTTGGAGTCAAGAAGGAATTTTTTCCCCCAGGAGGCAAAATTCGAAATAGCTTCCTTAGGGGTTTTTACCTTCTTTTGGATCAAAAGCTGTAATGATAGGTAGAAGGGTTGAACTTGATGGACTTGTGTCTTTTTTCAACCTAAATTACTATGTTACTATGTTAGTGTGTTCTACCTTTAGGTGCAACTACAAGCCCAATTTGATGACCTGTTAGCAATTTGAAAGCTGCTTTTAAGTCTTCCTACAAAAGGACTAACCTCCAAAAAAAATTCAGGTAGTAACGTGAGTACGTTCTACCTTGGTACTTGGGTCCATCTTGGCCAAGTTGCTCGATTTGACTCTTCTGGGGGCGTTAGGAGCTGATAAGTTTGGGTCTAACTGTAGAGTTTAACCGCAGGGTCCAAAAATAGCTAAAGAGTCAAAACGTTGACTCTTTACAAAGTCGTTGAGAGACACTGTTTAGCTAATCCCTTGTGGCAGCGACTGGGCCAACCAATGAGATGCCATCACCTGTCTCCAGATAGAAATCAGTTTGAGGGTTTAGAGTACAGCTGTGAAGCAAAGGTCTAAAAAAAAGTGGGCCGATCGACACAATTCTCTCTGTACATAACCCCTGTTTCATACCCATCTCTATCTGCTTGCACAGGTTGTCAGGTACGAAAAAAAATCCAAACTGCTGCCATGGGGGACGAAATGATTGGCCTCAAACTTGAAAAATCTTACTCAACTCAAATTACACTCAATGTATCGATCATTCACTATATTATACATAAATCCCCCTTTCAACTTCTGCGGAAGTCAATTTACTAAACCTTTGAGCCATTCTCAGTGTATATGGGATTATAACGCTCTCTTTATAGAGATAATTTTTCGGATGACTCAAGATGTCCAAGGCTTACCCTACTTTCTCATCCTCCCTGATAGCCATCGGTAAAGGTCAGAATAAAAAGATTTGTGTTCTAATAAAGCTCTGCCTGCCAATAAGTACCACTTAGACAGCCTCCATAGGACGCCAGGGATTAGAGGGGCAGATAATATATGGAGTTAATAAAAAAAAGATAATCTACCCCTTGTTACCCCAGCTACCAAGAGCATATTATAAATGGAGCAGTTATATTGGGGTCTTTCAGAATGATCCTTAGAGCTTCCTAAAACCAGGGGGCTGGTTAATAATGATGATTCGATGTCTAGACAAGAAACACAAAGGTTATATAAATCTCTTTTTATTTAATATTTTGCTCTCTTACTCTTCAGACAATAGACTGTAATTCTCTTTGAAATGCAGACTGATGGTCCCGTGTCATTGTTAAGAGATGGTGGGGGGGGGGGGGGGGGGGGGCTAAATAAAGCCAACTCTTCTAATGCTAGACATATACCATTTCATTTTTTTTATACTATGATGTATAGAAATATGTCTGAATTGTTTTTTTTTTTTTAAATAAAGGGGCAGACTTTTTTGGTGTACAGTAGAAACCACTCCGTAACTATTTACGTTGGTTTAAAATTGTACCCCAAAAAGTAATGTAAACATGTTAATAATAAGCCATTGTTCGTTTTTTTTTTGTGTTTTGTTTTTAGATCTTGAGGGTGACACTGTATCCAGACAATAATAACACATATTTTAGATGCTCATTGTATCAACATTTTAAAGTACACTCCAAGTAAAAACACTTTCTTCCCCTCAAAATGTTATTACTTGTACCCCAAGCTGCAATCCCTCTCAATCACACTGTGTGCATGGCTGCCATTTTCTATTAACTCCTCCTACTTCCTATTCTATGCATACAGCTGTATGGATTGTGTCCAGCCATTTTTTTTGGAAGGCCACATAAAGTGTTTGCATGCTTCCCTGCAGAGTCCATTAATTTTTTAATCAAGGTAGTTCCAAAGGGATCACCTCCTTGGTTAATTATTGGTTTCCTTTGCAAGGGAGAATGTCAAATACATAGTTGCCAACATCGGCCATGTTTCCAGGGGCACATATTTGTTCCACATGCTGCAGAAAGAGCATGCAAAGTGCAGCCCGGTATATAGGACGGATATACGCACAGACACAATCCAATTAATTAATCATGGTAGATCCTATGAGATCTCCTCCCTGATTAATGAATTGGATTGTGTCTGTGTGTATATCCATCCTACATACTGCCGAGCTGTACTTTGCATGCTCTTTCTGGAGCATGTGGAACACATATGTGTCCCTGGAAACATGGCAGATGTTGGCAACTATGAAAATGTGTAAATAATACTGGAATAAAATTCTAGATCTAGCTACCCCAGCAATGTATGTATGTTTGCTCCATGCATCGTTATCATTTGGGGAGAATACTTTGATTTTTGCTTGCTTCGAAACACTTTAAAAATGTTGTTTTTGTTTCACCCCTGGCAAACACATGATTTTTAAAAATAATGATTTAACTTTCAGAAAAAATAATGCACCATTTGAAACTACGAGGTGGAAAATGGATCATGTTATATAATCCAATCTTTTTTTATATCCCATTCTCTCTGCTGTGAACAGAATTTCGATGTGCACAGTCAGTCCGGCAGCTAATCCATTATCCGCCGGTAGCTTTTCACATACATTCTGCACAACCAATTTCTTTAATTTCTATTAATTACATTTTCTCCAGCAGCCTAATTACTGAATTGATTAGAAAACCTTCAATAAAATCAGGACGGTGCAGTTAATACCATAATAATATGTCACCCAGGGCAGGCATGTCAGTACTTGCAGGGCTCCTCAAATTAGCTAGTGCTAGGGGCGTAGAGCAAACCCCTAACTGGGCTGGTCGCATGGAATGTCAGGAGAAAGCCCGTGGAACGCCGGCCCTGATATGACATCACAGGTTATCGACCAATAACATCTCAACCCAAACACTTGGGATTCGTCGGCTGGCTTCGATGAAGCCTGTATCTCACATGAACTCAACCCAGGCTATTATCCATCTTCACGTGCCCAAGAGGTGTCTGAGTTGCAGGATGTAGTACATACCTGGAATAGCTTTCCAGCGGATGTAGTCAAATAATTTCTGAAATGCCTGGGATGTTCACAAGGCATTACAAAAGACAAGATGGGCCATTTGGCTCTTATCTGCTGTAATTATCCCAGGGATAGTAGAAATCATCCTGCACACAAAAAATGGCCGGAAGTTGAAAGAGAAGGTGCAATCGTCGTCTGTATTATGGGGGCGCCATTGTGTAATCAGTATTCTCATATTTTAAAATTAGCTTCGTTGAATGTATTCGTCTATAGAGAGGTGTAGGAAAAAGGGTCTAAAGGGTCTGGTCTGCCGACAGAGTCTGAAAAAAAATATACGTACTATGGGGGTCATGTACTATACAAGTGAAGTTTGGAAAAAACTAGATAAAATATGAGCAAGGAGCAATTTGCGACTATTTGTAACATTCTGCGCTTTTTTTCCCTGATTTGCGCCTCTTCCGTTTATTTTTATTTAGCGTGAATTTTTCCGTTTGCGCTAATAAATTGCGAAGAGCTGTGCGAATATTTTGTGAAAAATAATTCTTATTTGCGTGTGAAAATGACACCAGATTTTAGCGAGCGCTATCAAAAGAGGTAGATAAAATATACGCAAAAATTTATTCACAATTATGTCCGTTTTATTTCGCAATTTGCTCGTATGTACTATTTGAGTGTTAAATGTTTAGTACATGGCAATAGGAGCAAAGAGCAAAAATTGTTTTGCACATAAATTATATTTGCGTTTTTTTTAGTACACGCCCCTCTATATCATGTAACATGGAGAAATAGATCTGATCAGTCTTTCCTCAATACTTCGCATCTCCTCACCCATGTAAATGGTCCTGACAATATTATTTTCAGTGTGAAACTACAGGAGAACTGTAAATGATTTAAAAAGTAGAACTAAGTGCATTTGATATATAGTAACCTCTTCACATCCAAGGTGCATCACGCCAATCGCCTTCTTCACGTGTGGCATATGACATACTATTTCGGATGTATATATATATATTTTATTTTTCAGGAATGGATTAAACACTTACAGCATACAGAACATAAGCTAGGTACCCCTTTGAAATCTACTGACCATTCAAGCAGGTACAACGAACAATAGAGACAATGTGATGGGGAGATTCTGACACCACACAAAGGACAGGCCTTATGGCTTTTTTTTTGTTTTTTTGTTTGGGAAACTATACTTCTACCTCATCAGGTACCAGGATCTCCTCACCTCTAACTCTGGAGAAGACAGGTGTCCCAGAATGAATCACAGGGCTGAAATAAAAGCAGAAGGTCAGGGGAGAGGAGACCAGCTGTCAGGTCACTCGAGAGAGAGAGAAGAGAATTATCTGGGAGGGATTGGAAAGGATGAACAAGAGAGAGACATGGTCACCCACTCCTGAGATTACAAATCGGACGCACTCTATACACAGTGCCAAGCAGATCTGCACAGGCTTTGCAAGTGAGGCTTGCGAATAATGTCATATATAGCAGAACAGGGGCAGGGGAAATCCTGCTGTACCTGGGGGAAAAAAGATCTGCAGATAGTAATCCTTTAAAGAGCCACTAATCTTTTGTTTATGTTACTGCTGTAGAAATACCAATACAAAATAATAAAAATAAATAACCCTGGAAGGAAGATAAGATGGCTTTTTTTAAAACTTGCACCGACAGCCGCCATCTTTCAGAGTGCCACGTGCAGTCTGTCTCTGCTAGCGCAGTGAGGAAGCCTAGTCTTTCTATGTTATCAATAAATCGAAGCCTAACTATCCCCTGCTTCCACAAACACAAGGGTCTCTCGTTAGCACAGAGGGGCTCTCTCCCAGCGGCTTTGACATAACATTAAAATGACTTTTATTAAAAACAATACTGCAACAAATTAACTTGACCGGCCCCGGGGTGAACCCATGCAGATAGATAGCCCAGCTACTACTCACCTTGGTTGGACATACCCCAGACGGAAAACCCTAGCACTACTGTCAGACCTAGTGTACCCCCCCACTATTAAAACAGAGTAGGGACGTTTAATACAGTTCAGTATATTCTCAGCATAAACCATACTTAGTTGGCAGACTCCCTTTGGAGCCATTTTTACCGCTCTCCTAATGGGTCCTGATATAAATAGGTGACAGCTGCAGCCCCCCCTAACACCCCCCCCCCCCCCCGCATTGAGCCGCCGTTGTTCCTTTGCTGTGTATGATGTATGGAGGTCACGGAGAGTTTAGTGTTACTGGTCCTAATGGAGGAGAAGCATTGGCACCAGACGATGAATGTGGGGCTTCCCCCTTCCTCGCTCGCCTACTAATGAGGGTCTCGCTCGCTGATTACAGATGTGGCAGATGAGTCCTGATAATCAGGACTGCCCAATAATGACAGCCGGGTTACAGCACGCCAGCTCGAGGGGGGCTTGGACTCCCATCATGCTGAGCAAGCCGAGTAGTAGAAAATGGTAGCCCAGTGGCTGCCAGCAGGGCTAAGGGCGAGGGAGGTTCCAGGGTCATTAATTGTAAACATACAGGAACACAGGGTGAGGCCTATAAACATGACGCACTGTTCCGAATCTCGAGAAAACGATTTTTATACATCGCCAGGGCCAGCCCACCGATACTGCAACACAACCAGCCAATCGGCTGCCTGCAAGGCCGAACCAAGCGGAAAGGGGAACACAGGAACCTTCCATCCTGCATGGGAGACCCCCAAACTCCTACCATTTAGCCCCCAACGGGACATACAGTTTTTTCTGTGTCATTGTGCTTTTTTTTCACATGTGGGAGATTATGCCAACTCTTGCCCCGGGGGCCCTTTTGTTTTGATCTGCCCGAGAGTTAACGATGTTAATGAGCTGAATGCGGCTCTCCCACCCTGATACCGGCACATTATCCCGTACGGAACCTTTTGGTTCGTCCTGAATTCTTACTTCCACGACTGATAAAGCGATTGTCAGCTCTATTTATCAAGAGGTTCCGTAGCTACTGGTGTCTGTTAGCCTCACAGCTTGCTACCTCTCCCCAGACCATTCCTTTATCAAAACAAAGCTGAAGAGAGTCTTATAAATTGAGCGGTAACCAGTGTTAATTTTGACGGCAAATTTTGATTTCGTTTTAGTCCTTTAGTCTTTTGACCAAAGTGCCATTTTAGCCTAGTCGTATTTTAATCATCTGAATTATTTACGTTTTAGTCTGGTTTTAGTCTACTAAATCTCCAATAGCAGTAAGGGAGGGAACAGGTCTGAGAAGGCTGTTACGCAGTGTTAAGTTAACTTGCTAGGGAGATGGGAGGGAACAGGTCTGAGAAGGCTGTTACATAGTGTTAAGTTAGCTTGCTAGGGAGATGGGAGGGAACAGGTCTGAGAAGGCTGTTACATAGTGTTAAGTTAGCTTGCTAGGGAGATGGGAGGGAACAGGTCTGAGAAGGCTGTTACATAGTGTTAAGTTATCTTGCTAGGGAGATGGGAGGGAACAGGTCAGAGAAGGCTGTTACATAGTGTTAAGTTAACTTGCTAGGGAGATGGGAGGGAACAGGTCTGAGAAGGCTGTTACATAGTGTTAAGTTATCTTGCTAGGGAGATGGGAGGGAACAGGTCAGAGAAGGCTGTTACATAGTGTTAAGTTAACTTGCTAGGGAGATGGGAGGGAACAGGTCTGAGAAGGCTGTTACATAGTGTTAAGTTTACTTGCTAGGGAGATGGGAGGGAACAGGTCTGAGAAGGCTGTTACTGAGTGTTAAGTTAGCTTGCTAGGGAGATGGGAGGGAACAGGTCTGAGAAGGCTGTTACATAGTGTTAAGTTAACTTGCTAGGGAGATGGGAGGGAACAGGTCTGAGAAGGCTGTTACATAGTGTTAAGTTTACTTGCTAGGGAGATGGGAGGGAACAGGTCTGAGAAGGCTGTTACATAGTGTTAAGTTAACTTGCTAGGGAGATGGGAGGGAACAGGTCTGAGAAGGCTGTTACAGAGTGTTAAGTTAACTTGCTAGGGAGATGGGAGGGAACAGGTCTGAGAAGGCTGTTACTGAGTGTTAAGTTAGCTTGCTAGGGAGATGGGAGGGAACAGGTCTGAGAAGGCTGTTACATAGTGTTAAGTTAGCTTGCTAGGGAGATGGGAGGGAACAGGTCTGAGAAGGCTGCTACATAGTGTTAAGTTAACTTGCTAGGGAGATGGGAGGGAACAGGTCTGAGAAGGCTGTTACACAATTTTAAATTAACTTGCTAGGCAGATGGGAGGGAACAGGTCTGAGAAGGCTGTTACATAGTTTTAAGTTAACTTGCTAGGGAGATGGGAGCAGCGCAGTATCTACCGCGAGGCATCCTAGGCGGATGCCTAGGGCGGCGTTTTTTGAGGGGCGGCAGAAATGCGCCCCCAATTTTTGTATGCGCTCCTTGATCCCTGGGGTCAACAACAGGACATCCGCAGCGTTTTTTTGTGTGTGCGAGTGGCGCATGCCAATGTTTTCCCGGCGATTTTTGAAGGTGGAGAGGGGCGGGGGCATGGCTTTTCAGCCAATCGTACGGGAACGGCCACATAAATACTATGCGACGGCAGATGACCAGACTGCGCGGGAAGATGAAGAGGGACTGCAACACTGTGCCACCTGTCAAGCTGACAACGAGGACGACGACAAGCAAGGTGCGCCCCCCCCACAAAAAAAATGTTGGCCCTATTAATTTTTATCATATTTGGTAAAAAAAAATTATTTATTATAGTCATTTTTGATAGTACTGAGCTCTTTTTAATTTTGTTCTGCTCATTTTAACATCTAGTCATTTTTATTTGCCCCATAAATATGTACTTGGCTATTTTATTCTCTCTTTTTAATTTAATTTGCTCATTTGAATTGTATTGTATTATTTTACTCGTTTTTTATTTTAATATGCTCATTTTAATATTATTTGGTCATTTTTAGTTGCTCTATTTATTTTAATCTGCTCATTTTAAATGGATTTGGTCATTTTTATTTGCTCTATATTTTAATCTGCTTATTTTAATATTATTTGGTCATTTTTTTTGTTGCTCTATTTATTTTAAATGTACTTGCTCCCCTTTTTAAATGTACTTCCGCCTTTTATGTGCCCCTTTTTAAATGCATAAGTACATTTAAACTGTGCCCCTTTTTAAATGTACTTGTGCCTTTTATGTGCCCCTTTTTAAATGTACTTGCTCCCCTTTTTAAATGTACTTGCGCATTTTATGTGCCCCTTTTTAAATGTACTTGTGCATTTTATGTGGCCCCTTTTTAAATGCACAAGTACATTTAAACTGTGCCCCTATTTAAATGTACTTGTGCATTTTATGTGCCCCTTTTTAAATGTACTTGCTCCCCTTTTTAAATGTACTTGCTCCCCTTTTTAAATGTACTTGCGCATTTTATGTGCCCCTTTTTAAATGTACTTGCTCCCCTTTTTATATGTACTTGCTCCCCTTTTTAAATGTACTTGCGCATTTTATGTGCCCCTTTTTAAATGCACAAGTACATTTAAACTGTGCCCCTTTTTAAATGTACTTGCGCATTTTATGTGCCCCTTTTTAAATGCACAAGTACATTTAAACTGTGCCCCTTTTTAAATGTACTTGTGCATTTTATGTGCCCCTTTTTAAATGTACTTGCTCCCCTTTTTAAATGTACTTGCTCCCCTTTATATATGTACTTGCTCCCCTTTTTAAATGCACAAGTACATTTAAACTGTGCCCCTTTTTAAATGTACTTGTGCATTTTATGTGGCCCCTTTTTAAATGCACAAGTACATTTAAACTGTGCCCCTATTTAAATGTACTTGTGCATTTTATGTGCCCCTTTTTAAATGTACTTGCTCCCCTTTTTAAATGTACTTGCTCCCCTTTTTAAATGTACTTGCGCATTTTATGTGCCCCTTTTTAAATGTACTTGCTCCCCTTTTTATATGTACTTGCTCCCCTTTTTAAATGTACTTGCGCATTTTATGTGCCCCTTTTTAAATGCACAAGTACATTTAAACTGTGCCCCTTTTTAAATGTACTTGCGCATTTTATGTGCCCCTTTTTAAATGCACAAGTACATTTAAACTGTGCCCCTTTTTAAATGTACTTGTGCATTTTATGTGCCCCTTTTTAAATGTACTTGCTCCCCTTTTTAAATGTACTTGCTCCCCTTTTTAATGTACTTGCGCATTTTATGTGCCCCTTTTTAAATGTACTTGCTCCCCTTTTTATATGTACTTGCTCCCCTTTTTAAATGTACTTGCGCATTTTATGTGCCCCTTTTTAAATGCACAAGTACATTTAAACTGTGCCCCTTTTTAAATGTACTTGCGCATTTTATGTGCCCCTTTTTAAATGCACAAGTACATTTAAACTGTGCCCCTTTTTAAATGTACTTGTGCATTTTATGTGCCCCTTTTTAAATGTACTTGCTCCCCTTTTTAAATGTACTTGCTCCCCTTTTTAATGTACTTGCGCATTTTATGTGCCCCTTTTTAAATGCACAAGTACATTTAAACTGTGCCCCTTTTTAAATGTACTTGTGCATTTTATGTGCCCCCTTTTAAATGTACCTGTGCATTTTATGTGCCCCTTTTTGAATGCACAGGTACATTTTATGTGCCCCTTTTTAAATGTACTTGCGCCCCTTTTTAAATGTACTTGTGCATTTTATGTGCCCCTTTTTAAATGCACAAGTACATTTAAACTGTGCCCCTTTTTAAATGTACTTGTGCATTTTATGTGCCCCTTTTTAAATGTACCTGTGCATTTTATGTGCCCCCTTTTTAAATGTACCTGTGCATTTTATGTGCCCCTTTTTAAATGTACCTGTGCATTTTATGTGCCCCTTTTTAAACATGATTTACTTTTAATATAACATTTCAAATGGTATACAAAACAAAATAGTTCCTGGGATGAGGATGAAGTTCCTGGGATGAGGATGAAGTTCCTGGGATGAGGATGAAGTTCCTGGGATGAGGATGAAGTTCCTGGGATGAGGATGAAGTTGCATGTATTTTTTAAATTACATGCCAGTTTATCTTCTGCCCAGCAGCCATGACGATTTCTAGGGCAGTAAGCGACCCAAAGTAGCCATTTTATTTTTAGCTTAAACCGGAAGAGGCGTGGTTTAAACAGGAAGAGGCGTGGTTTAAACAGAAAGAGGCGCAGTGAATTTAAATTAGGGGTGCCCGGGTTTAGACTGCCTAGGGCAGCACAAAACCTAAATACACCACTGGATGGGAGGGAACAGGTCTGAGAAGGCTGGTACATAGTGTTAAGTTAACTTGCTAGGGAGATGGGAGGGAACAGGTCTGAGAAGGCTGGTACATAGTGTTAAGTTAACTTGCTAGGGAGATGGGAGGGAACAGGTCTGAGAAGGCTGGTACATAGTGTTAAGTTATCTTGCTAGGGAGATGGGAAGGGTATCCTCTTCCTCTGCAGTTTGTAGGTCATTTTAGTCACTGAAAACATTTTCAAGTAACTTCATATATTTTTTTAGGATACACATTCAGGATTTACATTCCCCTCCTCAGCTCAGGCAACACTGATTTGCAATCACTTCTGAGCGGAATATAGATGTAAAAACCGGGTAACGGCAGGAATATTAAAAATCTGTAGAATAAAGGAACAGAGAGAGACAGACAGTCGGGGAGGAGGTGGAGTACACAGGGCACCAGCAAATAGACAAATATGCTGATTTATTCAAAGTAAAGCAGGTAATAGCTGGTGAGGAATAAAACAAACAACACCAAGGTACAAGAATGTAACAAGGTTCGAGACCAGCAATAGTTTAGTAACTGAACAATATGTGGGTGATGGAGCATGTCCTGGGTGTGCAACATGGGCGATGGGGCATTTCCTGGGTATGCACAGTGGGTGTTGGCTGGGGTAAGTCCTGGGTGTGCAGTGAGGGTGCAGGAGCATGTCCTGGGTGTGCAACATGGGTGATGGGGCATGTCCTGGGTGTGCAACATGGGTGACGAGGCATGTCCTGGGTATGCACAGTGGGTGCTGGCTGGGGTAAGTCCTGGGTGTGCAGTGAGGGTGCTGGCTGGGGTAAGTCCTGGGTGTGCAGTGAGGGTGCTGGAGCATGTCCTGGGTGTGCAACATGGGCGATGGGGCATTTCCTGGGTATGCACAGTGGGTGTTGGCTGGGGTAAGTGCTGGGTGTGCAGTGAGGGTGCTGGAGCATGTCCTGGGTGTGCAACATGGGTGATGAGGCATGTCCTAGGTATGCACAGTGGGTGCTGGCTGGTGTAATTCCTGGGTGTGCAGTGAGGGTGCAGGAGCATGTCCTGGATGTGCAACATGGGTGATGGGGCATGTCCTTGGTATGCACAGTGGGTGGTGGCTGGGTTAAGTCCTGGGTGTGCAGTGAGGGTGCTGGAGCATGTCCTGGGTGTGCAACATGGATGATGGCGCATGTCCTGGGTGTGCAACATGGCTGATGAGGCATGTCCTGGGTATGCACAGTGGGTGCTGGCTGGGGTAAGTCCTGGGTGTGCAGTGAGGGTGCTGGAGCATGTCCTGGGTGTGCAACATGGGTGATGGGGCATGTCCTGGGTGTGCAACATGGGTGATGGGGCATTTCCTGGGAGTGCAACATGGGTGATGAGGCATGTCCTGTGTATGTACAGAGGGTGCTGGCTGGGGTAAGTCCTGGGTGTGCAGTGAGGGTGCAGGAGCATGTCCTGGGTGTGCAGTGAGGGTGCTAGAGCATGCCCTGGGTGTGCAGGTGGTGCTATGGCAAGGGATATGGGAACAATTACAAAAAGAGAGCAGGGTAAATTAATTTGGGGATGTAGGGGTCCTACAATTTCTATGGGAGCCCTGAAGGTGATATCATTTAATTGTCTTGAATAGTTGAGAAACACTGGTGTTATAGAAGTGGGACCACTAGAATTCTCACATTCAGAATCAGGGAATACCTTCGCGATACGCTGAGGATCCTTTCCGGATACACACGAGGCGTCAGGGTTTTGCACAAAAAGGTTTTGTGTGGACGAAAGATCGGGCAGGAACCCCCAGGAATGGAACGGATACCAGAGGGAGATAAGATGTCAACTTCCCGAAATCAAATCCCACCGACCCCACGTTCCCCTGACAAGAGCTGACATATCGTCCTCTGTTAGATACATTTTTTCCTTATCGGTTCAATCTCTCGTCTGCATAGATCAGCCTTCAAACAGCTGTTTGGTCAAGCAGACCCATAACCCATTGTTACTGGACTTTTCCCCTCTCTAATGTGTGTCGCTGGAATGCAGGTTACTCTACCGAATGATAAAGATTATTCCAAAGAGGAATGCACACCGACGGAATTATTATTATTTTTTTTTTCCCATTTTCTCAGATTACTGATAATTTGCAGCTGTTTTGACAGCTCAATCAGAGCTAATTACGGGCCATGTCCCTTGTATTTAAATTGGCCTGTAATTAATTTCACTCAGACACAATGAGGCACAGGTTACATGTCTAAACCCCTTAATCCTGATGGGCGATAGACGCGCCGGATTTTCAGGCGAAAATTCAAGACAAATATAGTCACCGTTTGATTTGAGAAAAATGAGGATACGTATCCACATCCTGCCCCTCTACACATTTATATTGGGGGGATTCACAGCATTGGTTGTAGGTTTTTGGAGATAACAAGCAAGAACATTTAGATCACGACACTGGTTTCTTTATACATGCTATGTTTCTCACCTACATCCTCCACATTCTATTACAGGAGCAAAAGTAACTTTTTTAAAAAAAATTTTTTTAGTTCTGTGTTTTTACTGAAGTTTTGCTGACTTTCCCTATTTCTCGACTCTTTACATCTCTGTTCCAAAATCCTACTGTTTGGTGTGGTTTTTTTTTTTTATTCCCTTTCTCTTAAGTTTGTATCTTTCGCCTCTGCCTGTAAATTATTCTGGCTGATCATCCGTCGGGGAAGGTGCAGTGAAAACTCGCTAAGGTTACATGAAAGGATTTCTTTCTCTCGCTCTTTCTAATTTTTTTTCTTCTTCCCCCTTCCCTGAAATATCAGTTTTCAATCCTTTTCTAATGCCCTGAGATCTATCAGCTTCCTGGATCGTCAGTGTGGCCTGGCTTACACGTAGAGCAAAGTTTTCTGTAATGCAGCATCATGCACTGAGCAGCTAATGTGAAGGGATTCTTACACAGTATAGACTGTGATTTATGTGCTTGCAGTAGAGCAAGCAAATGTGCCAACCAAGAGAAAACACAGTGATTAGGGTGTGTTCACTACAAGGTGCTGTACTGACAAGTGAACTGAAGTAGTCAGTCTTTTAAAAAATTCTCCTTTCAACTGCTAATGCCTGATTTCTGCCAGGGGTAGATGCCCCTATTATATTTTTGGGTTATTTGTCTTGCACAGTTTCACATTGAGGTTTGGAAGGTTCTTGCTGGGCTTCTGGATCAAATTCATCTCCTCTTGGGAAGTCTGTGTGGGCTAAGTGGCAATTGACCCCACCCATGCATAGCTGGCTCCACCCCTTTTTTGTATCATGCTCTGCCTTTTAGTACCCGAGGACAGCCCCCTTCCTGCTCTCAGGGCAAGTGGAAGATTTGTGGCCCACTCTCTTGCCAATGTTCCAAAAAATTCCATACATGTGACATTCATTGGCACCCTATGCTAATAAGCTGATCACTAGGTTAGTAGACTATTTGGATACAGAGACACATTTTGATGATGTCATAACTAGGGATATAGCTAACAAATTTAAAATCATTTAAAGCTTTATGGCGGTGGATCTGTAGTAACTGCTTTTAGGTTCCTGTTGAGTGTTCTGATGATGACACAGTCACCCAGCAAATGCATAGATCAAGAATAAAAACGGTTTATGACATCACCTTGTAGCGTCACACGCAAGTTAAATATTGTGAGTGGGAAATGTGTCATTTGCATATCAAGCCACAAGGTGATGCCATAATCAGGAAACACCACAGACACACATCAGGACACAAGGTGATGTCATAAACAGGAGACACCACATGCACACATCAGGCCACAAGGTGATGTCATAAACAGGAGACACCACAGACACACATCAGTCCACAAGGTGATGCCATAAACAGGAGACACCACAGACACACATCAGGCCACTAGGTGATGCCATAAACAGGAGACATCACAGACACACATCAGGCTACAAGGTGATGTCATAAACAGGAGACACCACAGACACACATCAGGCCACAAGGTGATGCCATAAACAGGAGACACCACAGACACACATCAGGCCACTAGGTGATGCCATAAACAGGAGACACCACAGACACACATCAGGCCACAAGGTGATAAACAGGAGACACCACAGACACACATCAGGCCACAAGGTGATAGACAGGAGACACCACAGACACACATCAGGCCACAAGGTGATGCCATAAACAGGAGACACCACAGACACACATCAAGCCACAAGGTGATGTCATAAGCAGGAGACACCACAGACACACATCAAGCCACAAGGTGATGCCATAAGCAGGAAACACCACAGACACACATCAGGCCACAAGGTGATGTCATAAACAGGAGACACCACAGACACACATCAGGCCACAAGGTGATGACATAAACAGGAGACACCACAGACACACATCAGGCCACTAGGTGATGCCATAAACAGGAGACACCACAGACACACATCAGGCCACAAGGTGATGCCATAAACAGGAGACACCACAGACACACATCAGGCCACAAGGTGATGTCATAAACAGGAGACACCACAGACACACATCAGGCCACAAGGTGATGTCATAAACAGGAGACACCACAGACACACATCAGGCCACAAGGTGATGTCATAAACAGGAGACACCACAGACACACATCAGGCCACAAGGTGATGTCATAAACAGGAGACACCACAGACACACATCAGGCCACTAGGTGATGCCATAAACAGGAGACACCACAGACACACATCAGGCCACAAGGTGATGCCATAAACAGGAGACACCACAGGCACACATCAGGCCACAAGGTGATGTCATAAACAGGAGACACCACAGACACACATCAGGCCACAAGGTGATGTCATAAACAGGAGTCACCACAGACACACATCAGGCCACAAGGTGATGTCATAAACAGGAGACACCACAGACACACATCAGGCCACAAGGTGATGTCATAAACAGGAGACACCACAGACACACATCAGGCCACAAGGTGATGTCATAAACAGGAGACACCACAGACACACATCAGGCCACAAGGTGATGTCATAAACAGGAGACACCACAGACACACATCAGGCCACAAGGTGATGTCATAAACAGGAGACACCACAGACACACATCAGGCCACAAGGTGATGTCATAAACAGGAGACACCACAGACACACATCATGCCACAAGGTGATGTCATAAACAGGAGACACCACAGACACACATCAGGCCACAAGGTGATGTCATAAACAGGAGACACCACAGACACATATCAAGCCACAAGGTGATGTCATAAACAGGAGACACCACAGACACACATCAAACAACAAGGTGATGTCATAAACAGGAGACACCACAGACACACATCAGGCCACAAGGTGATGTCATAAACAGGAGACACCACAGACACATATCAAGCCACAAGGTGATGTCATAAACAGGAGACACCACAGACACACATCAAACAACAAGGTGATGTCATAAACAGGAGACACCACAGACACACATCAGGCCACAAGGTGATGTCATAAACAGGAGACACCACAGACACACATCAGGCCACAAGGTGATGTCATAAACAGGAGACACCACAGACACACATCAGGCCACAAGGTGATGTCATAAACAGGAGACACCACAGGCACACATCAGGCCACAAGGTGATGTCATAAACAGGAGACACCACAGACACACATCATGCCACAAGGTGATAAACAGGAGACACCACAGACACACATCATGCCACAAGGTGATAAACAGGAGACACCACAGACACACATCAGGCCACAAGGTGATAAACAGGAGACACCACAGACACACATCATGCCACAAGGTGATAAACAGGAGACACCACAGACACACATCATGCCACAAGGTGATAAACAGGAGACACCACAGACACACATCAGGCCACAAGGTGATAAACAGGAGACACCACAGACACACATCATGCCACAAGGTGATAAACAGGAGACACCACAGACACACATCAGGCCACAAGGTGATAAACAGGAGACACCACAGACACACATCATGCCACAAGGTGATAAACAGGAGACACCACAGACACACATCAGGCCACAAGGTGATGTCATAAACAGGAGACACCACAGACACACATCAGGCCACAAGGTGATAAACAGGAGACACCACAGACACACATCAGGCCACAAGGTGATAAACAGGAGACACCACAGACACACATCAAGCCACAAGGTGATAAACAGGAGACACCACAGACACACATCATGCCACAAGGTGATGTCATAAACAGGAGACACCACAGACACACATCATGCCACAAGGTGATGTCATAAACAGGAGACACCACAGACACACATCATGCCACAAGGTGATGTCATAAACAGGAGACACCACAGACACACATCATGCCACAAGGTGATAAACAGAAGACACCACAGACACACATCAGGCCACAAGGTGATGTCATAAACAGGAGACACCACAGACACACATCAGGCCACAAGGTGATGTCATAAACAGGAGACACCACAGGCACACATCAGGCCACAAGGTGATGTCATAAACAGGAGACACCACAGACGCACATTTAAGACACAGTTTTCATTGCAGGGAATTGAGATGGGAATTTCAAACTTTAGGCCAAAGTAGCCAAGTTGGAAAAGCTCTCCAATGTAGCTGAATGGGAGGATTTCTCCAACTCGGCTACTTTGGCCTTAACTTTGAAATTCCCTTCTCAATTCCCTGCAGTTCTCTCCTTATTACCGTAGTTTAGATGTGTCCCTTTAATCCTAATGAACCATCGCATGCCCAATTGTTTTGATATATTCATTATTGCGTTAATCTGTTCAAATACAGCAAAATGTTGAATTTGACAGAAAGCTGACTCTAGGAGGTAGTGTTCACATGGTATGAAATGAATGGATATTTTTCCATCTGTTACTGCACCTTTAAAACTTAAAGCTTCTCTTCCGCCTTTCCTGTTATCTGTTTGCCTGGTATTAAAGCTAGGAGTCTCAGAGCCCAGAGCCAGAGTCGTATATTACTCTTCCAGCTGCGACGTACAGCAAAAAATTAGGCATAAAAATAATCTCTTTCCGCACATCTTACTGCCCACCACACCATGTTTAACAGTGTGGTTCCAACATAGTAAATCCACTAGAAATGGAAGATCTGATCTCCAACGTCGTCGTCCCCCCCGCAAAGCCCCCCCCCCCCACTACTCTTTTTGCTGGCTTAAGGTAATGGGAGTTGAAGTAGAGCAACCATGAAATCCACTCTTATTTCCTTATCTACCTTTCTAGAGTTTCTGCCAACTTTGGCGCCCCCCTCCACCAGAGCTTTACTATGAGAAGGAGCAGAGATCTGTGCTCCCAGAGATACAGATCTTCTGCCTTTTCACATTAATGTGGCGCTTACAAAGTATGCAATATGAATGAAAATGGTGCCAGCCACCAGACAGAGCAGTGATGGGAGATCTGTGCCACCAGGGGTGCAGATCTTCTTCTCCATCACATGCCGCTTAAAAAGTATGCAACATGAATGGTAATTTTACCAGCCACCAGAAGGAGAAGTGAGCAGAGATCTGTGCCACCAGAGACACAGATCTTCCGCTCCTTCTTATTAAAGTGGCCCTTAAATATTATGTAACATGAATGGTATCTATGCATGCGTTCTATTATGTTACACTTCTGTTCTCTCGGTATGTGTATAACGACCAGTAAATAGTGTGTTTTCATGTTCCACTGTAGTTTCTAGAAGACCTGTCAATTAGATGAAGACCAAATCCCTGCCCAAGTCACCCCCAACAGGTGCAAACCTCAGAAATTCATTCCGAAAAGAAAGGGTCTTACAGTCACCCAGAGAGTTGTGACCTCACCAGCATGCTCGCTATTTAAAGCATCTACCAAAAAAGAAATGGTATGGAGAATTGCTAGGGAGATCTGTGCAGGAGAAGGGACAGATCTCTCCTTAATCATTATTAGATTGGTAAAATATAGTATGGTTCCTCTATATACCTGACCTACGTGGCTGCTGTGGGCCAATCAAGGTTTTTTTTCTCTAATTGTGAGTAAAATCAAGATAGTCTTAATTTTTTAAAGATCTTTCTTCTTATATTCCTGTGGGTCTATTCACCAAATGGCGAACTAAGGTACAAACATTAGAAACATTATCCTGTTCACCCATTTTCTCAGCTCATCTATTAACGCTGGATTTGCAAATTCTCTGTCTGCCCACCGATCAGTGTCATAGACCAACGGAGGTTGAAAATGAATCAAACTCTGAGTGCGTGAAATGCGTTGGGACAATATCGATTTTTTTTTGTTGTTGTTTTAATTTCCCTAGCTTTTGTCAATCTATAAACACCTTTATTTAACTTTTTCTGAGTTGGCCAATCGTCACGCAAATAAGGAATATCTTCAAAGTTGATTCACCATGTTACGGACTCTTCCGCCTGGAGATAAAGTCTGTAACGGACCGGTAACTGATTCAGATAAAAGAACCCAATCATATCAGAAACATAAAAACAGCTGTATCGCAGAACCTTATCTCAACGACAACCTCAACTGAAAGACTGGACGATGAACCTCAACAGAGAGGTTGTGATCTGTCCACAGAATGTGCCCCAAACATCTGGGGTTATGGATACACAACTAGTATATTAAAATTTGTGTAAACTAGATTCTGTTATATTGTCACAAGTCTAAAAAAAAAAGTCTAATGTATTAGATCGTTTTATTTATTTCCCATGATCCCATTCTGCCATTAAAGGGGTACCAAACCCACTTCTGCCTGATTCAATTAACTTTGGACGATGCTCCTTTAAAAAGCATTTTAAAGGGACTGTATCACCTAAACATAGTTTTTACTAATGTAGAGAATACAAAAATGATTGAAAACGATCTATACATTGTGTATAGGCAAAGATGCAAGTAAATGCCTTAATTAGGAGAAAAATGTGTTTTAAATATATCGGTGGAGTCTCCTGTTTATGACATCACCTGTGGCCTGATATGCAAATTATACATATTCCACAGAAAAGCAGTTCATTTGCATATCAAGACACAGGTGATGTCATAAGCAGAAGACTCCACAGACACATTTATAACACATTTTTCTCCTAATCAAGGTCTTTTTTTGCAATTCTGCCGACACAATGTATGCATCATTTTCAATCATGTTTTATTCTGTATATTCACACTATAAGCCATATTCGGTCCCTTTAAAATAAATGTTTCTACTTCATCTATAAACGTGCTTTCTATTCCGATAAAACAATATATAGATTCACAGTAAGATCCAAAGTTGGGCTGGAAAGAGTTCCTTTAATCCTTCTAGATATTGTGAACATCATTATGCACTAATAAATGATTCAGAATTTAAAATGGATCAAATATTGGGAAAACCCCACACATATCTAACCCCCCGTGGGACACAGAGTGTTTAACCCATTAATTGAAAGGAACTCTTCATCGCGGCTGCTTCCGCGCAGCCGCTTCACCGCCGACTCTGCACAGCAAGACAGATCGTCGCTGGAGATTTCATAGCTAAAGGTAAGTATTTTACCTATTTTAGTTTGGTTAGAATTAAGTTTTAGGGGGTTAGAATTAGGGTTTAGGGGGTTAATTTTAGTATTGGGGTTAATTTTAGTGTTAGTATTGGGGTTTAGTGTTTAGTGTTAGGGGTTAATTTTATTATTAGGGGTCGGGGTTAGTATTAGGGTTTAGTGGGTTAATTTTAGTATTAGGGGTCGTGGGTTAGTATTAGGGTTTAGGGGTTAATTTTAGTATTAGGGGTCGTGGGTTAGTATTAGGCTTAGTATTAGGGTTTAGGGGGTTAATTTTAGTATTAGGGGTCAGGGGTTAGTATTAGGGTTTAGGGGGTTAATTTTAGTATTCGGGTTAATTTTAGTGTTAGTATTGGGGTTTAGTGTTAGTATTGGGGTTTGGGGGGGCCCTTTGGGGGGTATCTTTGTTTTACTTTTAGATTTGTAAGAGCTGAACTGTCAGCGATGAAGATGCGGCGAAGAAGAGTCCTAGACCCTTTGAAGTTGCCTTTACCATTTTCAAAAACTGTTCCAGAGGCTCTCATAATGTTATTGTTTTTTTGGGGATGTGGGTGGAGGAATCTTCTCATGTCAAACAGTTCATATTATATCAGCTATGCCCAGTCGCTCAATCTCAATGTATTAGTGAGATTAATTAATGTAATTCTGCATCTTTTAATTTCCATTTGCATGCTGTAATCAAATTACTCAGGAGATATTTATATATTTATATATAGTGGTAGAGTTGAACACATCTTTACATTGTCTTGATAGTAACATTATTTTATCCCCTCTATATACTGGAATAGGTAAATGTTACTGCTATATTTAAGAGGCAGGTCCGAACACCTTATTTGGGGCCTGTTGGACCTGTTTCTATTATACGTGAGATGCACTTATTTTTACTTTAAAAAAAAAAAAATGTATGGTTCTCCTATAATTGAATATAAAAATAATTTCTCCGGGGCTTCTAAATTCAACAGACATTCAGATAAGGCGGGGCTTGGAGAAAGAGAGAGGCGGGACTGTTACTATAGCAGCAGCAGTAATTCCATTACACATTATTTGCAGTTTTTAGGGGATAGGAAGTTTTGAGAAATAAACTGATCTGTTTCTTTATCGTTACCTAGATCAGGTAGGTGGGGGTTTCAATATGTTTTCTTTCCTTACAGAAGGTATATTTTTACTGGGGCTGAGAAAATAGTTTCAATAAATAGTTACAATCAAAATAGGATCCCTGATTTAATATCGGACCCACCATCTGTATTTAACCATTTCATTTCTGGAGAAGGTTACAATTTAGGCCCCCATTTAAAATATCCATCTCTGCAATATTAGCTGGTTCTTACCTCTCCCACCATCCCTAAAAACAAATGTTTACATTTATTTTTGTGTAGTTTAAAGTCATTGAGGGGATATAAATAGGTCAATTCTGGGGGTGGGGTGGGGGGGGGGATATAAATGCTGATTGTTCCAGATTTATAACTGCCCCAGAATTACTTTTTATAAATAACTTTTTTTTTTTTTTTTTTACTAAACTCATTCCAATTCCCACTATTATTACAATTATGACTCACTGTTCACTCTTAATGACTGGTTGCAGCAGTCCTGAAAAAAAATAAAATAAATAAATAAATATATATATATATATATATATATATATATATATATATATATATATATATATATATATATATATATATATATATATATATATATTTAACCCCATAGGTGCCAAACTAGAGAAGCCTTGTCCTACACCTTCTTTTTTTTTTGCCAGTTAAACTAGCTATTCCAAACACATCCAGATTCTTCCCTTTCTTTCCTCCATAAGGTAGGCATATTTAGGCAAATGTATAATCCAGCTAAAATCAGCAAAACATAAATAAATAATAAAATAATGGCTGAGGATTGTAGGAGTTTCGGTTAAGCATCCAGCAGTCTAACATACTTTGGCACTCTAGCTGTTCTGGGCTACAAACGCTCCCCCCCCCCCCCCCCCCCAGATGCTCAGCCAGACCCAGTGTGTTGGCTGAGCATCCTGGGAGTCGTCCAACGTATAATCTTCCCTGTGATGTATATCTGAATGGAGACTGTGGATCCTGTGTAGTAGAATTAGATGGGAGGGTTTGGAAAGCTCAGATACCCAACCCATCCCCTGACACTCCCCCCCCCCCCCAGCACACAGTGTGTCTCACTCCAGACATGAAAATAAAAGCCTTGCAAGTGGGTAGCCCAGATGGAGAGCAGCTCAGACTGACACAGTGGGTGGATGTCACGCGTGGGAATGTCACTGCTGACAGCTTTGGATCCATGATGTGTTGGCACATCCTAAGAGATGGGAAGCAGGCTCTGTCCTGACCTGGATCTCTACTCAACCTCCCAGCTCCTGCTAAGGCTAGGCTCAGAGTAATGAGACCTGAGGGCAGTAGCTGTGCCATGCCTGCCCCCCAGTGCCCTGGTCTCCAGCCCCACTCATGGGATGTGGATTTCTAAAGCCCCGGATTGGATGTGGGCACTTTGGATCAGTTAGGGTCCAGCCCAAAGTCTCACTTCTGCTGACTATGATCTTCCTCTTCACTTACTTCTTCTACTGTCTGACTGGATCCTGCTGTGACCCTCAGCCAGGCTTCCCTTCTGAGAAGGGCCCCGGGGTCCCTGGCTCCATGGGGACCCTGGTCACTGGTGCTGAGGATTCACTGACTTCTGGGTCCTCCTTGGGTGGACTGATGCGCTCTAGTCCTGTTTTGGAGGGGCTGGTGCGCTCTGTACTAGGGAAACCCATGCCCCCTGGCTCTGTTCTAAGGGATCCTATGGCCCCTGACTCTGCTTTAATGGATCCCATGGCCCCTGACTCTCTTCTAATGGACCCCATGGCCCCTGACCCTGTTCTAATGGATCCCGTGGCCCCTAACTCTGTTCTTAAGGACTCCATGGACTCTTACTCCATTCTGGTGGACCCTATGCCATCTGTCTCTGTACCAGGAGACTCCATGATCTCTAATCCTGTCCTGTGGGGCCCCATACCTGCGGACTTTGTTTTGGGGAATTCCCCAATCCCCGAATCTGCTCCTCAACATTCCCAGTTTTCTGGCTCTACAACAGCGGATCCAACTCTCAAACACTCCCCATTGGTGGTTCCTGTTGGGGGAGAGGACGCAATGCCAGCCCCCGCGGAGCCAAGAGATTCCATTTCTAATGGCTCCTCACCCACAGGCTACGCAGGGCCTATGAATAAACCATCTGCTCCCAGACTGACTCAGAGCCCAGGTCCTCTTCAAACTAACATCGGGAGTAAGAAGTTCCCCCAAGCTATCATCGTGGGAGTGAAGAAAGGGGGGACCCGGGCACTGCTGGAGTTCCTTAGAATACACCCAGATGTCAGGGCGCTGGGGGCTGAACCCCACTTCTTTGACCGGTGCTTTGACAAAGGACTGGAGTGGTACAGGTAAGTCCATTAATGAGGATCTTATTAGCTAAGTATAGTGGGGTCATCTTGAGGAAGAGGACAAGCAGTATACAGCGAGGGGGGGGGGGGGGGGGGGATGGGTAGGGGTTAAATTCACATGGACTAATTCTATATTATAATATGTGGACTCACCAGTCTTAGTTATCACCTCTGCTGTGGCTACACGATCATTAAACTACTTGATCACAGGTGGTATAACTGTATGATGCTAGCATGTTTCTGCTTTGTATGCCTTACAGACCAGTCTTAACCTCCTGTAACCTTTGTAAATGGTTATTTATAAACAGTCCTGGGGCAGAGTTCTAAACCATTGTCATTAGATTGGATTACTAACCCACATTAGACTGTATACTAACCCCCATTAGATTGGATAACTAACCCCCATTAGATTGGATAACTAACACCCATTAGATTGTATAACTAACCCCCATTAGACTGTATACTAACCCCCATTAGATTGGATAACTAACCCCCATTAGACTGTATACTAACCCCCATTAGATTGGATAACTAACCCCCATTAGATTGGATAACTAACACCCATTAGATTGTATAACTAACCCCCATTAGACTGTATACTAACCCCCATTAGATTGGATAACTAACCCCCATTAGACTGTATACTAACCCCCATTAGATTGTATAACTAACCCCCATTAGACTGTATACTAACCCCCATTAGATTGTATAACTAACCCCCATTAGATTGTATAACTAACCCCCATTAGACTGTATAACTAACCCCCATTAGATTGTATAACTAACACCCATTAGATTGTATAACTAACCCCCATTAGATTGGATAACTAACCCCCATTAGATTGGATAACTAACACCCATTATATTGTATAACTAACCCCCATTAGATTGTATAACTAACACCCATTAGATTGTATAACTAACCCCCATTAGACTGTATACTAACCCCCATTAGATTGGATAACTAACCCCCATTAGATTGGATAACTAACACCCATTAGATTGTATAACTAACCCCCATTAGACTGTATAACTAACCCCCATTAGATTGTATAACTAACCCCCATTAGATTGTATAACTAACCCCCATTAGACTGTATAACTAACCCCCATTAGATTGGATAACTAACCC
The DNA here is from genome assembly GCA_036172795.1 of Pelodytes ibericus. Lineage (NCBI taxonomy): Eukaryota > Metazoa > Chordata > Amphibia > Anura > Pelodytidae > Pelodytes > Pelodytes ibericus. Next base: position 9,809,851 of record CM069860.1, on the reverse strand, counting down.
CCATTAGACTGTATACTAACCCCCATTAGATTGGATAACTAACCCCCATTAGACTGTATACTAACCCCCATTAGATTGGATAACTAACCCCCATTAGATTGGATAACTAACACCCATTAGATTGTATAACTAACCCCCATTAGACTGTATACTAACCCCCATTAGATTGGATAACTAACCCCCATTAGACTGTATACTAACCCCCATTAGATTGTATAACTAACCCCCATTAGACTGTATACTAACCCCCATTAGATTGTATAACTAACCCCCATTAGATTGTATAACTAACCCCCATTAGATTGTATAACTAACCCCCATTAGACTGTATAACTAACCCCCATTAGATTGGATAACTAACCCCCATTAGATTGGATAACTAACCCCCCATTAGACTATATAACTAACCCCCATTAGATTGGATAACTAACCCCCATTAGATTGGATAACTAACCCCCCATTAGACTGTATAACTAACCCCCATTAGATTGTATAACTAACCCCCATTAGACTGTATAACTAACCCCCATTAGATTGTATAACTAACCCCCATTAGATTGTATAACTAACCCCCATTAAACTGTATAACTAACCCCCATTAGATTGTATAACTAACCCCCATTAAACTGTATAACTAACTCCCATTAAACTGTATAACTAACCCCCATTAGACTGTATACTAACCCCCATTAGATTGGATAACTAACCCCCATTAGATTGGATAACTAACCGCCATTAGATTAGATAACTAACCCCCATTAAAAACTGTTTGCCAAATCATAAGTGTCTATTCAAAAAAAAGACAATTGCGGGGAATAGAGATGGGAATTTCAAACTTTAGACCAATGTAGTCGAGTTGGAACAATTCTCTATTCCAGTTGAATGGGAGAATATTTCCAACCCAGATATTTTGGCCTAAAGTTTGAATTTTATTAGTTAACAATAAAATACACTTTCACCTCTAGACTTCAAACGTAACACTTTGTCAATCACTGTAAATTATAACTATTGTTATATTGTTTATATACTAAATCTGAATTTGTTTCCCAGGTCAGGTAATAGCTACAATGCAAGTTGTGTTGCTAATTAAGAGCTGGTAACAGAGATAGGAATGTAAGAGCATAGGATCTACTCAATAAAGAGAGAGTTGACAAGGGGGTTTCAAACTTGAGGCTCTAGTAGCCAATGTGGAAAATATTTCCAAAACATATTTTCCGGTGTAAAAGACGACTGGGCGTATAAGACGATCCCCAACTTTTCCAGTTAAAATATAGAGTTTGGGATATACTCGCCGTATAAGACTACCCCTCTTCCAATGCGCATTTTCTCCTACAGGGATATTTACACACACACCCTTACACTGACACAGTGACACACTTACACACACACAGTGACACCAATAGACACATAACCTGAGACACACTATTTTGCCCCTCAATATGCCAGTATTTTGCCACTCAATATGCCATTCTTGTGCTATTTAATATGCCAATATTTTTCCCCACCAATATGCCAGGATTTTTCCCCTCCAATATGCCTGGATTTTGCCCCTCCAATATGCCAGGATTTTCCCCCTCAATATGCCAGGATTTTGCCCCTCCAATATGCCAGGATTTCGCCCCTCAATATGCCAGGATTTTGCCCCTCAATGCCAATTAATATGCCAGGATTTTTCCCCTCCAATATGCCATTATTTTTCCCCTCAATATGCCAGGATTTTCCCCCTACAATATGCCAGGATTTTTCCCCTCAATATACCAGGATTTTGCCCCTCCAATATGCCAGGATTTTGCCCCTCCAATATGCCAGGATTTTGCCCCCCTCCTCCCCCTTCCTAGTACTTACCTCGTAAGTAGTTTGTTTAAAAAAAAAGTTTAAACAAACTTGATTGAAGTTGCGCGTCTGGAGAGCACGCACAACGCTTCCCTCACAGCCGTGCGCACCTGCAGAGCAGCAACAAGGTAAGTAAAAAGACGACCCCTGAGTTTTCCTGGGTTGAAAAGTCGTCTTATATGCCGGAAAAATACGGTACTTAATCAAGCCCCAAGGTGATGTCATAAACAGGAGACACAACAGACACATGTAAAACAGATTTTTTTTTTCTTAGTTGATGCATTTCTGCTAACGCAGCATAGGGATCATTTTAGATGAAAAGTCATCATAAGTATAAAAATAAAAATTTAGATAATGGAGTGCTTTTGATAGCCAATAGGAAAGGAGAGGGGGGATCTAGTACTTCAAAAAGGAAGCATCTTTTTCTAGCGAAAAAGGCAGAGCCAGCCTCCAGTCCTCAATCATAATCCTAATTGTAAGAGTAGAAATTTGTGACAACATTTGGAATGTTTGTTTTCTTTCCCTAAAATGGTAGTGGATGCATGGACCTGTCCCCCGGCAGAAGTGGCATTGAAGGAGCATTGTAGTATGTCTGATACATTTAGAGGTTTGTCTTGTGTAGGAAACCAGTGCAGGGATTAAGTGTAAGTTTATAAAATAGGCAGACAGGATGAATCCATCCGTTTTTATTTACGTTCCATGTCAATTTTGACTTTTTTTTTTTACATATTGGCAACCAGTTTAAAGCCCTAACTGACCCTAAATGCCCGAACATTAATGTAATAAGTCTTGAGCTATTTCGTACGTCTGGTCCTAAGTCGAAGCTTGTCCCCGTACAGATGTTGGACGGGGAGTCTGGTTTAACTTTTAGGACATTCAGCTGTTCCCTATTGAAAAGAGATCTCAGTTCCTAAGTGTTTGCTAAAAATCAAACGTTTGCCCTAGTATTGTAATAATTAATATCGTTTGATCTTCCGTGTGTGCGTTTGCCAAATGGCTGGATAAAGTCTAAAAAAAAAAAAAAGAAAAGAGAAGGACGGAAAGGGAGGCATTACAGGCACGAATGTGAGTGTTTGGTTAGGGTGAGTAGCGGGGAGGCTGTGCGGCCTGTTTTATTTGGGCTTTTTTTTTAATGTAGAATTTGGGAAAAAGCTGTGTTTGATCTCGCAGGACACAAACTATCCATGTTTCCTAGCTCGTCCTTGCCAAGAATGTGATAACAATACATGGCTTTATTGGAGCATAACAGTCTAATGATCAATGCCGGCCCGAACGCAGATTGCTATTTCACAAGGCAGATAATAAAACAAGTACTTCTAAGGAGGCCACCTAAACATGGTTTATACTCCGAATGCAGAGAATCAAACATCATCTATACGTCGCGTTAGCAGGATTGCAAGTACATGTATACATTAAGAGAAAGCTGTGGTTTACATGTGTCTGTGGTGTCTCCAGTTTATGATATCACCTTGTGGCTTAGTATGCAATGGAAAGTAGATAATATGCGACCAATCTGGGTCCCCCTAAGTGATACTGCTTCCAATAGTGTATCTTCCACAAGGCAAACAAGGCACTCGCCTAGGGCGGCACTTTGCCAGAGGGCGGCACTTTGCCAGAGGGTGTTAAAGCACACTTCTGGTGCTTCAAACATTTTCGCTCCCTCCCCCACCGTTCAGCAAACTTTAGCTCCTTCCAATTAATCGGGGTGATTGGAGCATGTAATGGACGTGGTTGGGATATCTAATGGGGGTGATGGGGCATTTAGTGCGTATGCAATGTAGATGATGGGGGCATGTAATGGGGTGATTGGGCATTTAATGTGTGTGCAATGTGGGTGATGGGGCATGTCGTGGGTGTGCAACGAGGGTGGGGGGGTGCCCGAATTTTGTGGGTGATGGGGCATGTAATGGGGTGATGGGGCATTTAATGTGTGTGCAATGTGGGTGATGGGGCATGTTGTGGGTGTGCAACGTGGGTGGGGGGGTGCCCGAATTTTGTCTGCCTAGGGCAGCACAAAACCAAGATACACCACTGACTGCTCCCCCACTGATGCACCATCAAACAGGAGGTATTACTGGCATTCTGGCTGTGTGGACTACATTTCCCATGCTGCTTAGCCAGCTATGAGCATCATGGGAAATGTAGTCCACACAGCTAGAGTGTCTAATGCAGTGATGTCTAATCATGGCACCCCATGGGAACTACATTTCCAAAGCCAGCTATGAGTGCTTTAACCAACGTTGGCCCTTCTGCCGAGTGGGCCACAATACCAATGATGTCCAGGCGGCTGAGCATCATAGGTAATTTAGTAAAAGTAACTGAGGTGCCAAAATGTTGGACAGGGCCCTGGAAATCTTTTCCACCTGATCTATTTTTCCACCATGGACGTCTATTAAATACTGTGATCATAGCCAACATCGGCCATGTTTCCAGGGACACATATTTGTTCCACATGCTGCAGAAAGAGCATGCAAAGTGCAGCCCGGCAGTATGTAGGATGGATATACGCACAGAATCCAATTAATCAGGGTGGAGATCTCATAGGACCTACCATGATTAATTAATTAGATTCTGTGCGTATATCCATCCTACATACTGCCGGGCTGCACTTTGCATGCTCTTTCTGCAGCATGTGGAACAAATATGTGTCCCTGGAAACATGGCCGATGTTGGCAACTATGTGTAATGCTACATTTCCTTTCCAATGTTGGTGCTAGAGATAAAATACTATTAAGTCATTTGAACCTTCTCTCCTCAGGATGAGCAATAGCTCCAACTCTAAATGACCTGTTACACAAGACTTGGGCAGTTGTTATGTTGGATGGAGCTTGCTAATAGAGCTAACAAGAGGGTCATAGCCTTTGTAACTTGAGTCTCGGAGGATCCTATATTACTTGGTGTCATGACCCTCACAGTGCCCAGTGATAACCTATTAGTGTCTAGATATGTTTATCCTGTAGAACCCCTGCTAGTGTTTCAGCTGCACATTTCCCAGAATCCTCTATGCTGGGAACTCTCCGTATTTGACCCCTCGTCCCGGGGTTCTTAGCCCCAGTGGCTTGGTGGATGGTCAGTTTCTCACGGTCACACATCTTGAGCTGTGCTTCACGCTCTGGGCTGATTTAGTGATCCCAGCACCTCTCAGTTGCTGTTTTTCTTTACTGAAATACTAGACCTGAAGTCTCTGCTTGAACACAGGTGTCTCAGTTGGTAATGTCCTTTACGCCTTAGAGTGTTTTGGGAAAGTTTCTGGCCGGGCCTCTGCTAACCCCGGGGTCATTTACAATACGTTAAAAAAAGACACAATTCACACTATTTATTTTAACACACACACTTATCAATATTCCTCCTTAAAAGACCCCAAAACCAAATCAGAGTGGAGAATTACGACACTGATGATTCAAAGACACTGCCAAATCATGATTTAATGATGATTAAATGGCACTGCCATGTTCCTAGTATTGCTTTGTTTCTGAATATTTTGTGGTCTGTCTTACTTTACTGAGAGGGTAGTGGATGTATGGAATAGTCTTCCAGTAGAAGTGGTAGAGGTTAATATAGTGAAGGAGTTTAAGCATGCATGGGATAGGTATAAGGGTATCCTAGATATAAGATAAGGCCAGGGACTAATGAAAGTATTACATTACTGAGAGGGTAGTGGATGTATGGAATAGTCTTCCAGCAGAAGTGGTAGAGGTTAATACAGTGAAGGAGTTTAAGCATGCATGGGATAGGCATAAGGCTATCCTAGATGTAAGATAAGGTCAGGGACTAATGAAAGTATTACATTACTGAGAGGGTAGTGGATGTATGGAATAGTCTTCCAGTAGAAGTGGTAGAGGTTAATACAGTGAAGGAGTTTAAGCATGCATGGGATAGGTATAAGGCTATCCTAGATATAAGATAAGGCCAGGGGCTAATGAAAGTATTAAATTACTGAGAGGGTAGTGGATGTATGGAATAGTCTTCCAGTAGAAGTGGTAGAGGTTAATACAGTGAAGGAGTTTAAGCATGCATGGGATAGGTATAAGGCTATCCTAGATATAAGATAAGGTCAGGGACTAATGAAAGTATTACATTACTGAGAGGGTAGTGGATGTATGGAATAGTCTTCCAGTAGAAGTGGTAGAGGTTAATACAGTGAAGGAGTTTAAGCATGCATGGGATAGGTATAAGGCTATCCTAGATATAAGATAAGGCCAGGGGCTAATGAAAGTATTACATTACTGAGAGGGTAGTGGATGTATGGAATAGTCTTCCAGTAGAAGTGGTAGAGGTTAATACAGTGAAGGAGTTTAAGCATGTGTGGGATAGGTATAAGGCTATCCTAGATATAAGATAAGGTCAGGGACTAATGAAAGTATTACATTACTGAGAGGGTAATGGATGTATGGAAAAGTCTTAGAGTAGAAGTGGTAGAGGTTAATACAGTGAAGGAGTTTAAGCATGCATGGGATAGGTATAAGGCTATCCTAGATATAAGATAAGGCCAGGGACTAATGAAAGTATTACATTACTGAGAGGGTAGTGGATGCATGGAATAGTCTTCCAGTAGAAGTGGTAGAGGTTAATACAGTGAAGGAGTTTAAGCATGCATGGGATAGGTATAAGGCTATCCTAGATATAAGATAAGGCCAGGGACTAATGAAAGTATTACATTACTGAGAGGGTAGTGGATGTATGGAATAGTCTTCCAGTAGAAGTGGTAGAGGTTAATACAGTGATGGAGTTTAAGCATGCATGGGATAGGTATAAGGCTACCCTAGATATAAGATAAGGCCAGGGACTAATGAAAGGATTACATTACTGAGAGGGTAGTGGGTGTATGGAATAGTCTTCCAGTAGAAGTGGTAGAGGTTAATACAGTGAAGGAGTTTAAGCATGCGTGGGATAGGTATAAGGCTATCCTAGATATAAGATAAGGCCAGGGACTAATGAAAGTATTACTTTACTGAGAGGGTAGTGGATGTATGGAATAGTCTTCCAGTAGAAGTGGTAGAGGTTAATACAGTGAAGGAGTTTAAGCATGCGTGGGATAGACACAAGGCTATCCTAGATATAAGATAAGGCCAGGGACTAATGAAAGTATTACTTTACTGAGAGGGTAGTGGATGTATGGAATAGCCCTCCAGTAGAAGTGGTAGAGGTTAATACAGTGAAGGAGTTTAAGCATGCATGGGATAGGTATAAGGCTATCCTAGATATAAGATAAGGCCAGGGACTAATGAAAGTATTACATTACTGAGAGGGTAGTGGATGCATGGAATAGTCTTCCAGTAGAAGTGGTAGAGGTTAATACAGTGAAGGAGTTTAAGCATGCATGGGATAGGTATAAGGCTATCCTAGATATAAGATAAGGCCAGGGACTAATGAAAGTATTACATTACTGAGAGGGTAGTGGATGTATGGAATAGTCTTCCAGTAGAAGTGGTAGAGGTTAATACAGTGAAGGAGTTTAAGCATGCGTGGGATAGGTATAAGGCTATCCTAGATATAAGATAAGGCCAGGGACTAATGAAAGTATTACATTACTGAGAGGGTAGTGGATGTATGGAATAGTCTTCCAGTAGAAGTGGTCGAGGTTAATACAGTGAAGGAGTTTAAGCATGCGTGGGATAGTATAAGGCTATCCTAGATATAAGATAAGGCCAGGGACTAATGAAAGTATTACTTTACTGAGAGGGTAGTGGATGTATGGAATAGCCTTCCAGTAGAAGTGGTAGAGGTTAATACAGTGAAGGAGTTTAAGCATGCATGGGATAGGTATAAGGCTATCCTAGATATAAGATAAGGCCAGGGACTAATGAAAGTATTACATTACTGAGAGGGTAGTGGATGCATGGAATAGTCTTCCAGTAGAAGTGGTAGAGGTTAATACAGTGAAGGAGTTTAAGCATGCATGGGATAGGTATAAGGCTATCCTAGATATAAGATAAGGCCAGGGACTAATGAAAGTATTACATTACTGAGAGGGTAGTGGATGTATGGAATAGTCTTCCAGTAGAAGTGGTAGAGGTTAATACAGTGAAGGAGTTTAAGCATGCATGGGATAGGTATAAGGCTATCCTAGATATAAGATAAGGCCAGGGACTAATGAAAGTATTACATTACTGAGAGGATAGTGGATGCATGGAATAGTCTTCCAGTAGAAGTGGTAGAGGTTAATACAGTGAAGGAGTGTAAGCATGCATGGGATAGGTATAAAGCTATCCTAGATATAAGATAAGGCCAGGGACTAATGAAAGTATTACATTACTGAGAGGGTAGTGGATGTATGGAATAGCCTTCCAGTAGAAGTGGTAGAGGTTAATACAGTGAAGGTGTTTAAGCATGTGTGGGATAGGTATAAGGCTATCCTAGATATAAGATAAGGCCAGGGACTAATGAAAGTATTACATTACTGAGAGGGTAGTGGATGTATGGAATAGTCTTCCAGTAGAAGTGGTAGAGGTTAATACAGTGAAGGAGTTTAAGCATGCGTGGGATAGGTATAAGGCTATCCTAGATATAAGATAAGGCCAGGGACTAATGAAAGTATTACATTACTGAGAGGGTAGTGGATGTATGGAATAGTCTTCCAGTAGAAGTGGTCGAGGTTAATACAGTGAAGGAGTTTAAGCATGCGTGGGATAGTATAAGGCTATCCTAGATATAAGATAAGGCCAGGGACTAATGAAAGTATTACTTTACTGAGAGGGTAGTGGATGTATGGAATAGCCTTCCAGTAGAAGTGGTAGAGGTTAATACAGTGAAGGAGTTTAAGCATGCATGGGATAGGTATAAGGCTATCCTAGATATAAGATAAGGCCAGGGACTAATGAAAGTATTACATTACTGAGAGGGTAGTGGATGCATGGAATAGTCTTCCAGTAGAAGTGGTAGAGGTTAATACAGTGAAGGAGTTTAAGCATGCATGGGATAGGTATAAGGCTATCCTAGATATAAGATAAGGCCAGGGACTAATGAAAGTATTACATTACTGAGAGGGTAGTGGATGTATGGAATAGTCTTCCAGTAGAAGTGGTAGAGGTTAATACAGTGAAGGAGTTTAAGTATGCATGGGATAGGTATAAGGCTATCCTAGATATAAGATAAGGCCAGGGACTAATGAAAGTATTACATTACTGAGAGGGTAGTGGATGCATGGAATAGTCTTCCAGTAGAAGTGGTAGAGGTTAATACAGTGAAGGAGTGTAAGCATGCATGGGATAGGTATAAAGCTATCCTAGATATAAGATAAGGCCAGGGACTAATGAAAGTATTACATTACTGAGAGGGTAGTGGATGTATGGAATAGCCTTCCAGTAGAAGTGGTAGAGGTTAATACAGTGAAGGTGTTTAAGCATGTGTGGGATAGGTATAAGGCTATCCTAGATATAAGATAAGGCCAGGGACTAATGAAAGTATTACATTACTGAGAGGGTAGTGGATGTATGGAATAGTCTTCCAGTAGAAGTGGTAGAGGTTAATACAGTGAAGGAGTTTAAGCATGCGTGGGATAGGTATAAGGCTATCCTAGATATAAGATAAGGCCAGGGACTAATGAAAGTATTACATTACTGAGAGGGTAGTGGATGTATGGAATAGTCTTCCAGTAGAAGTGGTCGAGGTTAATACAGTGAAGGAGTTTAAGCATGCGTGGGATAGTATAAGGCTATCCTAGATATAAGATAAGGCCAGGGACTAATGAAAGTATTACTTTACTGAGAGGGTAGTGGATGTATGGAATAGCCTTCCAGTAGAAGTGGTAGAGGTTAATACAGTGAAGGAGTTTAAGCATGCATGGGATAGGTATAAGGCTATCCTAGATATAAGATAAGGCCAGGGACTAATGAAAGTATTACATTACTGAGAGGGTAGTGGATGCATGGAATAGTCTTCCAGTAGAAGTGGTAGAGGTTAATACAGTGAAGGAGTTTAAGCATGCATGGGATAGGTATAAGGCTATCCTAGATATAAGATAAGGCCAGGGACTAATGAAAGTATTACATTACTGAGAGGGTAGTGGATGTATGGAATAGTCTTCCAGTAGAAGTGGTAGAGGTTAATACAGTGAAGGAGTTTAAGTATGCATGGGATAGGTATAAGGCTATCCTAGATATAAGATAAGGCCAGGGACTAATGAAAGTATTACATTACTGAGAGGGTAGTGGATGCATGGAATAGTCTTCCAGTAGAAGTGGTAGAGGTTAATACAGTGAAGGAGTGTAAGCATGCATGGGATAGGTATAAAGCTATCCTAGATATAAGATAAGGCCAGGGACTAATGAAAGTATTACATTACTGAGAGGGTAGTGGATGTATGGAATAGCCTTCCAGTAGAAGTGGTAGAGGTTAATACAGTGAAGGTGTTTAAGCATGTGTGGGATAGGTATAAGGCTATCCTAGATATAAGATAAGGCCAGGGACTAATGAAAGTATTACATTACTGAGAGGGTAGTGGATGTATGGAATAGTCTTCCAGTAGAAGTGGTAGAGGTTAATACAGTGAAGGAGTTTAAGCATGCGTGGGATATGTATAAGGCTGTTGACTAATAAAAGTATTTCCTACTGACACATTCTATGTTTTTATGTCTCAAAATAAGAAATTGTAAAAATGTCAGATATTTCCACTAACGGACAAGATAAGCCCCCCAACAGCCCCCCCCCCCCCCCCCCCCCCCAGATGCCTCTTTGATCTAGCCATTCTTACAATGTAATTTATACCTTTATGAGCCAAACCAAGATAGCCTCAGAACACATCCTAATGCTTTCAGGAGGCTACTTTTACCATGATCTTCCCAATCCCTAGAAGATTAGTGATTATGTGTAATGTTGTCTGGGTCTTTATACCCACGAATGGAACGAGTAATGTTCTTAGTGTCAAACTGTCTATAAATGGCATTAGGTTACTCAAAAATAACATGTATTCCCTCTTCTCCTGTCCGCTTCTCAATATCGGAGAAAGGGTGACTGCTATTGGCAGTTTAATATACTAAGAAAAATACCCTCAGGACTTGGTGTCATTGTATTTAAAGATTGTTTGACATGAAATCTGATCTGTACGTTTGTAATCTGTGTTTCTAATGAAAAAAGAAAATCCACCAAAGTAGCCACATAAACAGAATGGATTGTAAAAGACTGTGGATAACTGTAACTGACATGAAAGCAAATATTTCATATTTAGAACTTACTGGGGGATAAGATGGTTTGTTTTTGCTACAAAAGGAGTCATGTAACATAGTGGATTACTCAGAATCCTGTGATTTACTGACAAAAATCACGATCCCTTTTCATTCGTCAGTGGTTTTTAGTTATGTGAAAAGTGTGACAGAGGAATGATATAACAGGTTTCAGAGATTTTATTTAACTCCAGGGAAAGAAAAATATATATATATATTCTCACAATTATTGCAGCCACGGTCTGCAGATAAATCAGAAAAATATCCAGTATCCAAGTGTGAAGAAAGCATTTGTGTTGATTTTTTTTTGCAGTTCCTGCAAATTACTGTGTGTGTAAAATATTGTATAAACTGTGAGATCATTACTATCTCTTACATTCTAATATATAAAACACTTTCATTTATTAAAACCTTATAATCAGCTTTAAAAAAAAAAATAATGACCTGCCCAATCTGGTGAAGTGGAAAGGTTATACAAAGAAGGGGTGCAACCTAGGGAGGATGGTTGCAGCAAATGAGGGTTGGGGGGGGTGAATGAGTTTTGTTTCGGATACGGAGTACCTTAATGGAGTTGGTTATGATATATCTATAGAGCAGAGTGACTTTAGAACAATGCTTATCTGTAGGGTGCAAGTGTCCATCATGCAAGAAATTCTCAGAGCTGTGTATAATAAGTGGATAAGGTTCATTCGGATGATGTGACAGTAAAGTAGCCCATGTCACTGTATGTAGAGAGCTCGATGTGCTTTGATTAATTAACGCTAGGCAGTCAGCATTGCTCTCCCCTGCCATTCATTACCTGAGTCTGCCAATAAAGCCTCAGCCTGTGCAATGTACAGTCTGATCATCCTTGTCAATACAACTTCCACATATTGACAGGCCATGCTAAATGCAAGGGGAGAAGCTCCTTTTTTAGTCTACAGACAGGTCTAACCCCTTCATGCTGACTCAGTAGATGTATAAGCCTATGATTAATGGTCAGAGGTTCAGGAAGGAGTCAATATTTGCACGTAAACCATTTATTTTAACCCAGTGAGTGCCAGGGGAGTGAGAAATGAGTTGCAGATGTGTAGTTCACTGAGCTGGCGCTCAAAGAATTAGGAAAAAGTATATGAACAGGGATGGGTTTATGGTCATTCGTACCCGACTGTAGGCACCCCTCCAATATCATAAATATTTGTGGTATTGAAAAGACCCTTATTAGCACTGCGTGCACCCTACCGCCTTGATGCACCTGCAGTACCAAGCTAGTATAGTCAGCATTTTATGTGCCTGCTATCAGCACCTTATCAGATTCAGGCCTGATCTTTCCGTCGCCTGCAGTCATGCTTGTCCGGAATGAAGCCCACCTTCCGGTTTCGCTAGCAGGAAGGTCGGACCCCCAGGCAGCGTCTCGCTGTGGGTTTATACGGATGGACGGAGAGAGGAACCTGCATCCTGTTTGATTTGCACCAGAGATGAGTTTAAATGATAACACATGCGGCAGCGGGATCACTGGAGCGGCTCTGTACTATATCTCTCTCATGTTTCATGGCCTCCCATCTGTTTCATCTTCTTGGTAACTCGTGTAGTGCCAGTCAGGAGGCTTTGACGCTGGCTGCATGAGATCTTGTTTAGGACCAGTCCGCTGTAAGGATTAATATCCCCCCCCCCCCCCCCAACACACACACACACACACTAGGACCACACTAACATGGTGCAGAAGTTTTGTTCTAGGCCAATGTGGCTAACAGAGGTAGGCATACCGAACAGAGGATCTGCCATGAACCCTGTTAAATGGACAGGCATGGCACCTGCTGCACCCCCTATTGTTAGACCCTAGAATCACACTTTTTAGGTCATGGGGTTCAGAAATACCGATCAGAACTAGACCATACATTTTCATTATATGGCCCTTATAGTGGGTTTCGTGAAAAGGCTGATGAACCATGGTCCAGAGGATGCGTTACACTATTAGACAATGTGTTGCACTGTTAAGAGATCCTACTGTGTACAAGAGCAAGGTCACTTAGAGTCCACACAATGTATTCTATTCAAGCAACACAAGCAGTGACTAAATGAAACAGAAATTTATATGCTCAGTGTCTATATAATCAGTCAAATTGGGATCTTTCCACCCTCTGGAGTACACTGCTTGTTTCTGCTTTTATGTTCTTAAGATTTCGGTGTAAGCTAAAACCATTTGGCGTGGGTGCCCTTATTACACACAGAGCTGCTAGTGGTGGAACATACACACGTCAAAATACCAACAACAACGCTGACCAAGCTGCACAGCACAACATTTTAACAAGCCTCACCTTTAAAGTTCACATTTCTTCTTGACAGGGGAAAGGGAGATCTTCCCATTGACTGACCTCAAGCTTTGGGAAACATGCGCTGGAAGAACAGACTTCCACTGGGATTAAAGTAGACTACCAGCGGGAAAAGCTTACTCAATGTGTTGATTGATGACTTGTTTTTATGTTAGTACTTTAATTATCTAGCTATACTTTCCCTTCGAAGGGACTCATAAACATTGCTTATACCATGTATGTAGAGAATAATAAAATATTACATGCATGATGTTAGCAGAATTTCTACCAGGGACTGTCTGGTGCCCAAAATGCACCTTCTAATTGTTAATGCATATTAATGTGCTTTCAAAGTACTATAAAATGCATGTTTTACATTTTGCATTGCTTAAAATATATAATACTTACAGCTAGATGAAATTGTGAAATTACAGCAGTTTGCAAGAAACCAGGACTGCCCACACTAGCTGAGTAAATGTCATTTCCTTTTTTTTTTGCTACAGGAACCATTGAGAATAATTTCATTCAAACGAATAGAAATTCCTGTCTCTCTAGTGATGTCATCAGATAATGTGTTACACTGTTAAGAGATCATACTGTGTACAAGAGGAACAGTCAGCACAATATATTCAATCCTAAGAGAACAGGAAATGACTAAATAAACAAAACTTTATATCCTCAGTGTCTATATTATCAGTGCTGCCGCACCTGCAGTAAACATGCAGAGTAATAACTGGGGGACGGCTTGAGTCAAATATTAAAAATGTGATTTATGCAGAATGCCTGCATCAAATCACACTGGGGAAAAAAGCATGTGCACTATACAAGCAGTGATCTTCATCTTGCACCAAAGTGAGTTTGGGGACTAGACTGTCCAATTACCGTAATACCAGAAATCCCTTACTTACAGATTCTTCATCTAAATATTATTTAAGCTGTGAATGTAGAGAATTTTAAAAAATTAGGAAAAAATGATCCTGTGAAGAAGAATGAAGGGAATATATGATCTAAATGTGACTGTCGTGGCTCCTGTTTATGACATCATCTAGTGGATTGATATGCAAATAACACAAATCACAAAGGTAATGTCATAAACAAGATACGCATACAAAGATATATTTACTTTAATCTATGCATTTGCTTGATAATTTAAAGTACTAAGATAAAAACAAGTCATCAATCTACACATTGAGTAAGCTTTTCCAAACGACATAAGAAACCAGTACAGAAAAGTTCAAATTCCATAAAATGAATTCAATTGTTTTTATTTTTGATTGTCCAAAAAAGTTTGCATTCGACAGCCGACAAGGAGTCATCTGATCATATTCGGATTGGCTCAGAGAACCAACGAGCCAATTAAAATAAAGTTGTTTCAAATAATTATTGTTTTTTTTTCTCTTCTGTCTTTCTGTAACACAGTTTCTATATTAACACAAGATTCTAAAACCCCCAGAGAATAGATTTCCTAAGCTGTGCTTGATATAAACATGGCGTGTATTCTAAAACTGTTTTGTCCCAAAAAAAACATTTTGTGTCAAATGAAGACAATCAGGGATAATTTGGCTAATTGATGGCATCCTGTGCATTTCCTGTTTGGGGCAGTTCATGTTGTTATTTTATATGATATCCAACAACAGCACATGGGAATGTTTATAACACATGGAGGCCTTGCAGATTCATGGATGCTGCTCAACTATTGCAGTGTTAAAGGCACATTGTCACTTAAAGGAGAACGTCGGAAAGAAATGAAGTTATGTGTAATTGGAAGACTGAACAAAGTGTAGGCATTTTAAATAGAAATGCATTAATGAAAGAATACTAGAATCTTTGCTCTGTATATCTCTATCAGGGAGCAGACATGTTTAGAATCTTTGCTCTGTATATCTCTAGCAGGGAGCGGACATGTTTAGAATCTTTGCTCTGTATATCTCTAGCAGGGAGCGGACATGTTTAGAATCTTTGCTCTGTATAGCTCCATCAGGGGGCGGACATGTTTAGAATCTTTGCTCTGTATAGCTCCATCAGGGGGCGGACATGTTTAGAATCTTTGCTCTGTATATCTCTAGCAGGGAGCGGACATGTTTAGAATCTTTGCTCTGTATAGCTCCATCAGGGGGCGGACATGTTTAGAATCTTTGCTCTGTATAGCTCTATCAGGGGGACGGACATGTTGTTTAGAATCTTTGCTCTGTATAGCTCTATCAGGGGACGGACATGTTGTTTAAAATCTTTGTTCTGTATATCTCTAGCAGGGAGTGGACTTGTTGTTTAGCATCTTTGTTCTGTATAGCTCTATCAGGGGTGGACGTGTTGTTTAGAATCTTTGCTTGTATAGTTCTATAAGGGGGCGGACATGTTGTTTAGAATCTTTGCTCTGTAGAGTTCTATCAGGAGGCGGACATATTCTTTAGAATCTTTGCTCTGTATAGTTCTATCAGGGGGTGAACATGTTTTTTAGAATCTTTGCTCTGTATATCTCTAGCAGGGAGCCGACATGTTGTTTAGAATCTTTGCTCTGTATAGCCCTATCAGGGGGCGGACATGTTGTTTAGCATCTTTGCTCTGTATATCTCTAGCAGGGAGCGGACATGTTGTTTAGAATCTTTGCTCTGTATCACTCTATCAGAGGCGGACATGTTGTTTAGAATCTTTGCTCTGTATATCTCTAGCAGGGAGCGGACATGTTATTTAGAATTTTTGCTCTGTATAGCTCTAGCAGGGAGCGGACATGTTATTTAGAATCTTTGCTCTGTATATCTCTAGCAGGGAGCGGACATGTTATTTAGAATTTTTGCTCTGTATAGCTCTAGCAGGGAGCGGACATGTTATTTAGAATCTTTGCTCTGTATAGCTCTATCAGGGGGGACATGTTGTTTAGAATTTTTGCTTTTATAGTTCTATCAGGGGGCAGACATGTTGTTTAGAATCTTTGCTCTGCCAACCCTAGATCAAAATTCTAAACAACGTTTTTTGCTGACATTTCTTGTACTGTGCATGTAGGGAATGAAAAATAATCTATACATTGTGTTAGCTGAATTACTTGAATCATAGATAAATATGTTTTACATGTGCCTGGGGTGTCTCCTGTTTATGACATCACCTGTGGCTTGATATGAAGATTATCTGCCCCTAAAGGTAAATATGTATTTTGCTTTTCAAGCCCTGAGATGGTATTAAATGCTTAATCTATACATTCTTCATTCTCTCCACACACAGGATGACCAATGATTAGGTGACAGAGTCCCTTTAATAATGCCAGCCTACAATCCAAGTATATTCAAACATTGCTGTATGCATGCGGTATGTTACATTACCGGGAAATTTTAAATGACTTAAGTGCCAGTTGATAGTTATTTATGTAATTTGGTTAGTGAATTAGAATAAAAATAAAGTAATATACTAACAAAATATAAAAGATAAACACATTTATTAAAAATTGTAAGCTCCTAGAAAATAGGAAAAAAGGTACAGATGGATTTGTGTCCAAAATAGGGGTAATACAAACAAATGTTTTCTATCGGGTTGGTAAGTTTTATGAAAAACTTCTACAAATTCATAATCCTACGATTAGTATCTAAACTAGCACAGTGGTCTTCAGGATGAATCTTGTACAAATACAGATTAAATGTTACTGCCACGGTCAATCTGAAAGTGTCATTTTTCCCATTTGTGGGTCGGGGGGGGCACTTTAAAATAAGATGGTTATATATATATTAAATAAATTTTATTGGTTTATATATGTTTTATAGTTTTACTGGTCCTACTTGCGTATGAAAGTTTAGTCTGGTTTAGACTTTTTCTCAGCCTCCCTGGGAACTGGAAACTCAAATCTCATGATTTTTGACAGACATGTTTATTTAAAATGCGGCTTGCAAATATAAGCGAAATCCAAACACCAGGGGAACGGGAAAAACCCCCCACACAAAACAAGGGTACATAACAATGAGAAGAAGATTTCCAATCATTTACGTAAATAGTTTTCTGTATATAAAATGATTCACGTTCCTACCCATACCTCCCAAGTCTCCCTATTTAGGAGGGAGTGCATATTTTTCACCCAAATCCCCCTGTCTCTCTTTCCTCCTCTATTGTCCCTCTTACCTCCTCTTTCATGGGTAACAATTATTCTCTCTATTTTCTACCTCTTTCCACCCATCAGTAGTTAGAATAACAGGTGAAAGCAACTAAGATTTTGACAGGCTGTCATAGTTTACAACGATTGGATAATATTTTAGCGTTTTCAATAGTGCAGCACAGTCTATCTATGATTAAATTGGCAGTATATGTAGCCCATAACGTCTATAACAGTGATAACTAACCTTCAGCAGATGTTTGGGAGCTACATATCCCATGTTGGCCTGGTACTAATAAGTCTGGGATCTGTAGTTACAAATCGATATTACCCTTTATTCACTGTCAAATGAATCCAATCCATTTGCAAATGTAGTTTACTTCATCAAGCACTTTGCTATGAAAAATGCGTCAACCAGCCCTCTCCTGTTTTAGGGTTAGTATTAGGGGTTAGGGTTAGTCTCAGGGTATTAGGGCTAGGGGTTGGTTTTACGATTAGAAGTCAGGGTTTGTTTTAGTGCTTGTTTATTGTTAGTATTTGGGTATTATGTTTAGTATTTGGTGTTAGGTTTAGGGGTTAGTTTTAGGGTTGGTATTGGGGTTTTTTTTTTTTTAGGGTTAGTATTAGGGTATTAGGTTTATTATTTGGGTATTAGGGTAAGGAGTTAGTTTTAGGTTTAGGATTAGAGGTCAGGGTTCGTTTTAGTGCTTGTTTATTGTTAGTATTTGGGTATTAGGTCTAGTATTTGGTGTTAGGTTTAGGGGTTAGTTTTAGGGTTAGTATTAGGGTATTAGGTTTAGTATTTGGGTATTATGTTTAGTACTTGGTGTTAGGTTTAGGGGTTAGTTTTAGGGTTTATTTACGGTTAGTATTAGGGTATTAGGTTTAGTATTTGGGTATTAGGGTAAGGAGTTAGTTTTAGGGTTAGTGTTAGGGTATTAGGTTTAGTATTTGGGTATTAGGGTAAGGAGTTAGTTTTAGGGTTAGTGTTAGGGTATTAGGTTTAGTAATTGGGTATTAGGGTAAGGAGTTAGTTTTAGGGTTAGTGTTAGGGTATTAGGTTTAGTATTTGGGTATTAGGGTAAGGAGTTAGTTTTAGGTTTAGGATTAGAGGTCAGGGTTCGTTTTAGTGCTTGTTTATTGTTAGTATTTGGGTATTAGGTCTAGTATTTGGTGTTAGGTTTAGGGGTTAGTTTAGTGCATGTTTATTGTTAGTATTTGGGTATTATGTTTAGTATTTGGTGTTAGGTTTAGGGGTTAGTTTTAGCGTTAGTATTAGGGTATTAGGTTTAGTATTTGGGTATTATGTTTAGTATTTGGTGTTAGGTTTAGGGGTTAGTTTTAGGGTTAGTATTAGGGTTCATTTAATGTTATTTTAGGGTTGGGGGTTACTTTATTGGACAGAGTTAATATTTGTCTGTGCTGTTAGCGCTCTAACTGAAGTGGCCGTGGTGAACAGTTCCCAGCATTTCCCTGCGTTATACAAAAGGAAGAATCTTGAGTTCTGAGGAGAAATATTTTTTTCCTGTAGCCAAGAGCCATATTTGTCATTAGAGAAACCCATGTACAGTTTCGTTGGTTACTGTGTCATTTAAAGTGAAATGCAAACTGAGAAGGCATTTCCAAAAGTAGGTGCCATATCAGTAAAATAATCCCTAATTAATGGAAAAAAAAAAAAGAGATATTTAGGCTGTTTTTGACCATCAGGTAATGCAATCTCTGCTTGGACCCAAATTTGCACAGGCCGTGAGATTTGCCACTGAACTTCAAAGCTTTTAATATTTTGCCTTTGGCCTGACAGCGGATCGTGTCTCTTGCAGATGTGATTAATTTGCCTCACAGCATTTTATATAAATACTGCTGGTCTGGAAGGGGCTTAAAGCTAATCAAAGGCATCTCTAGATCCACAGAGAACTGGTGGCCAGATAAACCTTCACACAAGAATACATTGTAACACTTTAGTTTCCACAAGTTCATCTTTAGTTACTTACAGGAAGGTCGTATTGTGACGAATTTGTTTTACTAAGACGGGATAAGCAGGAGAGATGCTCCAGTACCTGACCCTTTTGCCTTTATAAACCAATATACAGAAGTGAACTTACATAACATTGTCTAAACAGAAACAGCATATCTCTCTTTAGCATGTCTGTTGAGTTTATTAACTAACATTCTGAATAATATGTCTATGACTGTTCTCTGCCGCGCTTTCACAGTGACAGTTTCATTGTGGCCGTTACAGTACTGAACTGTTACCCACACTAACCCTAAACTTGATGCCTAACCTTAATACTAACTCTAAAACTAACCCATAACCCTAAAACTAACCCATAACACTAAAACTAACCCTAAAACTAACCCCTAACCCTAAAACTAACCCCTAACACTAACCCATAACCCTAAAACTAACCCATAACCCTAAAACGAATCCCTAACTCTAAAACTAACCCATTACGCTAAAACTAACCCCTAACACTAACCCATAACCCTAAAACTAACCCATAACCCTAAAACTAACCCATAACCCTAAAACTAACCCTAAAAGTCTCCCATAACACTAAAAATAACCCATAACACTAAAACTAACCCCTAGCCCTAAAGCTAACCGTTAAAGTAACCACTAACACTAATACTAACCCCTAACACTAAAAATAACCGTTAAAGTAACCCCTAACACTAATAACCTCACTCTAATACTAACCCCTAACACTAAAACTAGCCCCTAGCCCTAACACTGACCATAAAACTAAGCCCAATACTAATGGGCACACTGAATTGTCAGCTGCCGAAATATCCGCGATGCAACAGCTGCTCTGAAAGCGCATTCGTCAAAATATAGGACTCTGGATGATCACTAATATTCCGCACAATTCACTAGGCGCCTGTAGGTATCTGTGCAGCATGTCCACAAAGAGACCTGCAAGGGGTGGGCAGCAATTTTAATTCACCCTTACTGTCCCTTTAAGAACAGAGATAGGAATTGTGTTTTTTTTTCTCTGCCGATACCGTTGAGATGTCTAATCAACTGCACACAGAGGGCTTAAGGATCACCTGTAACGAATGCAGTTCTTAAAAAAGCATTTCAAAGCCCGTGTAGAGTGTCAGCGAGCCTTTGTGAGCCAGTATCACATTTTTTGGTGTGTTTTTGCAGGTTCTGTCCCAAGCACGTAAACTGCCAGGTTCAAATACTTTCGATTTGGTGCTTTATTATATTGTTTCTCCCTAGAGGGCGGTTTATTTCAGCGCTCTGTGTAAACCTGTAGCATTCCCTATAAAGGAATTTACTCAGAAACTCTATCAGTCTGTACAGTCCTTTCCTAGAGATTAAGAACAGATCCCCATCTCTCTCACTCTGTGGCCACTCTAGGGTTTCATTTGAGTTTGAAATTCAGAGCTCTCAGCTAGGTTAATGCTTTAAGTTATCTGATATTCTTTTTGGACAGCATGTGGCATGCTGGGAACTCATGTGTGCATGTACTGACAAATGTGTCTTGATTTCACGTATTTATGTATAATTAATTTTATTTATTCAGTCCTGTGCTTGTCGTTCGGGACAAGGTTGCGACACAAGGCAGTATTTATCACTGTATTGGATTCTGTGAAGGTCCTTGGTGGAGGAAGAAGAGCTGAAGGTAGAGAGAGGGCATTGCCCCAAGGAGCTTGCAATCCAGTCCTACAGTGGATAGGCTGGAAGCATGCTTTAAAAGAGGTTTCTTTTTTTGAATGTCGGAGCTTGGTTTGGGGTTTGAAAGAAGTAATGGAAAGTGTTTGCAAAAGCGCTATATACACATATAGCTCTTAAAAATGATTTTACCCCTTAGGGGTTGATATGCCTTCATTTCCAAGCTCACACATAAGAGCCATACTACAGAGGTCATTTACAAAATTCAGTTCTAGCATCTAGCATTTTTTTTTTGTTGGAACCAAATTCCAAATGTAACTTTTTGTCACTCTTATCTCAACTGCCTCAATAAAGAATGTAATACCAGGAGAGTGTTTTTTTTTTTTTTAATTCCTAGTAAATTTCCTAGAAAAAGTTCAAACTTGATTTTAATAGCAAGTCTGAGGAGAAAGAAATATCTCCACTTTAAGTTCGTTTGACAGATCTCTCACTGCAGACACAAATACCTTGACCCTCTCGAGTCATTCTTGGGATATCTTGAAGTAATGATTTCAATCTGCAGATTCATGGGAGATAACTAATGGGCTGTGAATAATCTCTGAGCGGAAGAAGTAATGCAGTTTGGAAGGAGGCTGATAAATAGGATCAAGGTAACTTTGAAAGAACAAGTATTATCCTTCCAGATAGTTCTCCAATAAACATGCATGGAGCCAGAGAAATATTGATTGAACCAATTTGCCCATCATGAAAGGTTTAGGCACATATCAGGCTTTTTCACTTCCTTTACATTGTTGGCTTTTACTACCTCCACAGGAAGGCTATTCTAGGTATCTACTACATAGTGTTACACTGATAATGTGTTGGATGTTAGCCGTGGAGTTTAACATTCCTGGCATACTAGATATGCTCCTTCCAGCACTCAGGAAGACTTTTCCTTCTATTGGACATGTGTTTTCCCTCTATAGACCAGTAGAGATGGTATTCTATTTACAAAGTGATAGAGAATCTGATCTTAAAGCATAATAGAGATAACTCTACATTTGGACAAGAGAATCCAAGAGCTCTAGATTTTGAACATAGTATAGAAGTCTATATGGGTCGATAGTACTTAGCATGCCTCTTCCTGTAGAGAGTACAATGGATACCACTAGTTCTCGCTATCTTTAGATAGTGCTAGGGATGTCTCTATCTGTAGTGAGTGCTAGGGATGTCTCTATCTGTAGAGAGTGCAAGGTATGTCTCTATCTGTAGTGAGTGCTAGGGATGTCTCTATCGGTAGTGAGTGCTAGGGATGTCTCTATCGGTAGAGAGTGCTAGGGATGTCTCTACCTGTAGAGAGTACTAGGGATGTCTCTATCTGTAGTGAGTGCTAGGGATGTCTCTATCTGAAGAGAGTGCTAGGGATGTCTCTATCTGTAGAGAGTGCTAGGGATGTCTCTACCTGGGGAGAGTGCTCGGCATGTCTCTACCTGTAGAGAGTGCTAGGGATGCCTCTATCTGTAGTGAGTGCTAGGGATGTCTCTATCTGTAGAGAGTGCTAGGGATGTCTCTACCTGGGGAGAGTGCTCGGCATGTCTCTATCTGTAGAGAGTGCTAGGGATGTCTCTATCTGTAGAGAGTGCTAGGGATGTCTCTACCTGGAGAGAGTGCTAGGGATGTCTCTATCTGTAGAGAGTGCTAGGGATGTCTCTACCTGGGGAGAGTGCTCGGCATGTCTCTACCTGTAGAGAGTGCTAGGAATGCCTCTATCTGTAGTGAGTGCTAGGGATGTCTCTATCTGTAGAGAGTGCTAGGGATGTCTCTACCTGGGGAGAGTGCTCGGCATGTCTCTACCTGTAGAGAGTGCTAGGGATGCCTCTATCTGTAGAGAGTGCTAGGGATGTCTCTATCTGTAGTGAGTGCTAGGGATGTCTCTATCTGTAGAGAGTGCTAGGGATGTCTCTATCTGTAGAGAGTGCTAGGGATGTCTCTATCTGTAGAGAGTGCTAGGGATGTCTCTACCTGGGGAGAGTGCTCGGCATGTCTCTACCTGTAGAGAGTGCTAGGGATGCCTCTATCTGTAGAGAGTGCTAGGGATGTCTCTATCTGTAGTGAGTGCTAGGGATGTCTCTATCTGTAGAGAGTGCTAGGGATGTCTCTACCTGTAGATAGTGCTAGGGATGTCTCTATCAGTAGAGAGTGCTAGGGATGTCTCTACCTGTAGAGAGTGCTAGGGATGTCTCTACCTGGGGAGAGTGCTCGGCATGTCTCTACCTGTAGAGAGTGCTAGGGATGCCTCTATCTGTAGAGAGTGCTAGGGATGTCTCTACCTATAGAGAGTGCTAGGGATGTCTCTACCTGTAGAGAGTGC
The DNA here is from genome assembly GCA_036172795.1 of Pelodytes ibericus. Lineage (NCBI taxonomy): Eukaryota > Metazoa > Chordata > Amphibia > Anura > Pelodytidae > Pelodytes > Pelodytes ibericus. The sequence goes on along the minus strand of CM069860.1, from coordinate 9,786,525 downwards.
TAGGGATGCCTCTATCAGTAGAGAGTGCTAGGGATGCCTCTATCTGTAGAGAATGCAAGGGATGTCTATCTGTAGTGAGTGCTAGGGATGCCTCTATCAGTAGTGAGTGCTCGGGATGCCTCTATCTGTAGAGAGTGCTAGGGATGTCTGTACCTGTAGAGAGTGCTAGGGATGTCTCTACCTGTAGAGAGTGCTAGGGATGTCTCTACCTGTAGATAGTGCTAGGGATGCCTCTATCTGTAGAGAGTGCTAGGGATGTCTCTATCTGTAGTGAGTGCTAGGGATGTCTGTACCTGTAGAGAGTGCTAGGGATGTCTCTACCTGTAGAGAGTGCTAGGGATGTCTCTACCTGTAGAGAGTGCTAGGGATGTCTCTACCTATAGAGAGTGCTAGGGATGTCTCTACCTGTAGATAGTGCTAGGGATGCCTCTATCAGTAGAGAGTGCTAGGGATGCCTCTATCTGTAGAGAATGCAAGGGATGTCTATCTGTAGTGAGTGCTAGGGATGTCTCTATCAGTAGAGAGTGCTCGGGATGCCTCTATCTGTAGAGAATGCTAGGGATGTCTGTACCTGTAGAGAGTGCTAGGGATGTCTCTACCTGTAGAGAGTGCTAGGGATGTCCCTACCTGTAGAGAGTGCTAGGGATGCCTCTATCTGTAGAGAATGCTAGGGATGCCTGTACCTGTAGAGAGTGCTAGGGATGTCTCTACCTGTAGAGAGTGCTAGGGATGTCTGTACCTGTAGATAGTGCTAGGGATGTCTCTACCTGTAGAGAGTGCTAGGGATGTCTCTACCTGTAGAGAGTGCTAGGGATGTCTGTACCTGTAGATAGTGCTAGGGATGCCTGTACCTGTAGAGAGTGCTAGGGATGTCTCTACCTGTAGTGAGTGCTAGGGATGTCTGTACCTGTAGAGAGTGCTAGGGATGTCTCTACCTGTAGAGAGTGCTAGGGATGTCTGTACCTGTAGAGAGTGCTAGGGATGTCTGTACCTGTAGAGAGTGCTAGGGATGTCTCTACCTGTAGAGAGTGCTAGGGATGTCTCTACCTGTAGAGAGTGCTAGGGATGTCTCTATCTGTAGTGAGTGCTAGGGATGTCTCTACCTGGGGAGAGTGCTAGGGATGCCTCTATCTGTAGAGAGTGCTAGGGATGTCCCTACCTGTAGAGAGTGCTAGGGATGCCTCTATCTGTAGAGAATGCTAGGGATGTCTCTACCTGTAGAGAGTGCTAGGGATGTCTCTACCTGTAGAGAGTGCTAGGGATGTCTGTACCTGTAGAGAGTGCTAGGGATGTCTCTACCTGTAGAGAGTGCTAGGGATGTCTCTGCCTGTAGAGAGTGCTAGGGATGTCTCTACCTGTAGAGAGTGCTAGGGATGTCTGTACCTGTAGAGAGTGCTAGGGATGTCTCTGCCTGTAGAGAGTGCTAGGGATGTCTGTACCTGTAGTGAGTGCTAGGGATGTCTGTACCTGTAGAGAGTGCTAGGGATGTCTGTACCTGTAGAGAGTGCTAGGGATGTCTCTACCTGTAGAGAGTGCTAGGGATGTCTCTACCTGTAGAGAGTGCTAGGGATGTCTGTACCTGTAGAGAGTGCTAGGGATGCCTCTATCTGTAGAGAATGCTAGGGATGTCTGTACCTGTAGAGAGTGCTAGGGATGTCTCTGCCTGTAGAGAGTGCTAGGGATGTCTGTACCTGTAGTGAGTGCTAGGGATGTCTCTGCCTGTAGAGAGTGCTAGGGATGTCTCTATCTGTAGAGAGTGCTAGGGATGTCTGTACCTGTAGAGAGTGCTAGGGATGTCTCTACCTGTAGAGAGTGCTAGGGATGTCTGTACCTGTAGTGAGTGCTAGGGATGTCTCTGCCTGTAGAGAGTGCTAGGGATGTCTCTATCTGTAGAGAGTGCTAGGGATGTCTCTGCCTGTAGAGAGTGCTAGGGATGTCTGTACCTGTAGTGAGTGCTAGGGATGTCTCTGCCTGTAGAGAGTGCTAGGGATGTCTCTATCTGTAGAGAGTGCTAGGGATGTCTGTACCTGTAGAGAGTGCTAGGGATGTCTCTACCTGTAGAGAGTGCTAGGGATGTCTCTGCCCAGTTTGCATATTTGAAAAGGAGATCCGCCTGCTTATAATCATTGGAGACCAGGCTGGGGTAGCTACCCTGGAGAAAATGGGTTGCTTATTTCTTTAAGAAACATTAAGTGATGAATACTTAGTAGGAAAGAAAATAAAAAGAGGGGAGGATGGAAACCTGAAGCAGAATTATGTGTTAGAGCAGGCATTCAGCCGATGGAACCACTTTAAAGCAAGATTAAGAAGCGGAATAGATTTTAAACCCCTGCCTTCCTGAAAAGCCCCAAACCCTCTAGTTGTAGAATGGGAGTGATGTAGGGGACACAAACACAAAAGTGTCTTTTCATCTCTTAGAGGGAAATCTTTTAATTTGTTTTATGATTGCCTGATGTTCCAAATTGAAGGTCTGCTAGACCAAGCTGCAACTCCCAAACATCGAAAAACCATTAGTTTTATTCTCCAGATTAAGTGAAAACTGAGCAACGTGCGCTGGTTGGAAGTGGAGCTTTGGAAGGTTACAAGTCCGTGCAAGATACTTGGATTTAGTCTTTTTTTTTATTTTTTTATTTGAATAAAACCTTTTAAGATCCCAAATGCATTACCTACAGCCCTGTTAATGCTCTGGCAATGCTTAGCTTTGCAATCCACACTCGGAGAAGCAATCTCTGCTGGGATGAAATAAATACAAATATAGTGAGATTATTCATCTCTCCGGGGGGATCGTGTCAGTGCTTCCAAAGCATCTGCTGATTGAGGAAGAGACAGAGGATTGGAGCTGTCAGCATGTTTGATTGCACTTTACCCAAACAGAGGGGTCCAGGACAGTAAAGTAATAATCTGTAGTTAAACAAAAAGCTGCCAGTGAGTTTAACAGGGGCTTACGTGAGACAGATATGAGTTATTATAGCATTTATATGGATTGCAGCTTGAAAGCAGTGTCTATGCCTGTGCCATAGGTCCATACTCATTTACTTTTAGCTCTATTACTTAAAAATACACATCTTGCACAATGGCGGTACAGATGGATCACCTGTCTTCAAGCAGTCTTGTACAGTGTTCAGTGCTCCAAAGGGTTCATGTGTAAAGTAGATTTGTGTTTAATAATGCCTCTGTTACCCATTAAACCGCCGGTGGAAGTGTTTCCCATCACCTTTTATCCTACCATAACTTATGTTCTGCTGTGTTCGCATCTCCTGCTACCCCAAAGCCAAGTAATTAAGGTCATGCTGACAAGTCCAATTAAGGATGAAACAGCTGCCCATCCGTGATTATCTGGCTCTGCACCTCTGGTCTGGGCTATGTGTAAAGCCTTGTACAGTGTGCATATGGCGTCCTTGCATAAAGTAGTATGTAAAGGAAAAAAAATATTATTATTAACCTATTTTATTTTTGCATATGCCTACCCAGAATTCCTTGCTATTAAGGTCTGACTTTTGGACTTGACCTGTTCGTGCAGGCAGGAGGGTCACCATAGTTGCCAACATCGGCCATGTTTCCAGGGACACATATTTGTTCCACATGCTGCAGACCGAACATGTAAAGTGCAGCCCGGCAGTATGTAGGACGGATATACGCACAGACACAATCCAATTAATTAATCATGGTAGGTCCTATGAGATCTCCACCCTGATTAATTAATTGGATGGTGCCTGTGCGTATATCCATCCTACATACTGCCGGGCTGCACTTTGCATGCTCTTTCTGCAGCATGTGGAACAAATATGTGTCCCTGGAAACATGTCCGATGTTGGCAACTATGACATATGTTGTAAAACCCATTTATGTATGATCTGATAAGTTGCCGGGCGACATATCTTGCCAGTACAGTTAACATTTGAGACTTTGATTTGCTGGTATTCTTCTTTCAGGTTGTAGCTAAATGCTGGAGAGCATCATTGGGAGAATCATTAGAATGAAAGAGGAAATCAAGCTGAGTTAGATTACAGATATTCCTATTTTAATAAATGCATACATTTGTAGAATTAGTACCTTTTCAAGTCAGACATTATAAAACTGTTTTTGATGATTTGCAAAGATTTATATCCAAGAGTTACAAAGTGGATCATCTGCTTTATAGGGGTAACTGGTCTTACTGATATACACTCAGCAATGTGGCAGAGAATGACGTTCTCAATATATATATCAGTTTGATGTGATCATTTAATTTCTGCAACGATGTGAATAATTAATTTTCGATTGGGGAGTAAGCTCAGCCGGGACAGGGTAAACCGCAGCCTGACATCCTTGGCTAATTTTATCGCCTTGTTCCCTGGAGGCGATAAAAACACAGACCATGTTAAATAGAGAGGAGTATATTTACCATTTTACAACGCTTTGGACATTAAGCATAGCCATTCCTGCGTGTTACTGAGCAAAAAAAAATAACTGCCAGAAGGCACATACTTAAAGCCTTGTAGGTGGCAAGGTGAAACGGCCTGACAAACTACAGACTTTGGACACATTTACAGCAAGGGAGGAACACAGTCATTAAATAAGTGTAGATCTTTATAATTTGTACAAAATGGATATTATGTGTTTAGTAGAGTTGAGCGGACACCTGGATGTTCGGGTTAGGCCGAACTTCGGAAAAAATTCCGGGTTCGAACTTGACCCCGAACCCCATTGAAGTCAATGGGGACACAAACTTCTGGCCACTAAAATGCCTCTAAAAAAGTCCTCGAAAGGGCTAGAGGGCTGCAAAATGAAGTAAAATGTGGGTGAGTGTCCCCATTCATACGAATTAACCTATTTGTATGAATGGGGAATCTATTTCGGTTTGTAGAATAGCAATAGCATTACATGTATTCCATAGACCGAAAATCTATAAACAGAAAGACATTCGGTTTATAGACTTTCGTTTTATAGAATATATGTAATGCTATTGCTATTCTATTAAAAGAAAGTCTATAAACAGAATGTCTTTCGGTTTATAGACTTTCGGCTTATGGAATACATGTAATACTATTGGCTTTCTAGAAACCGAAATAGAGTCCCCATTCATAAGAATTTCTTTTGAATGGGGACTCTATTTCGGTTTATAGAAAGCCAATAGCATTACATACAATGTAATCGCCGAACTCTACCACGGACATACAGTGAAATGTCCGTGTTCGGGTCCGGGGTCCAAAAACCGTAAAGTTCGGTACGAACCCGAACAGTGCAGTTCGGGTTCGCTCAACACTAGTGTTTAGACACTTTGTATATTGTCATAGTCTGGTTTTTGTACGTTTGATATTGTTATGTAAGTAATCTGGTCACATGAACAAAGTATTTTCTTTACACAAACCAATTCATAAACACATGTACTGCCCCGTGAACACATTTGAATCATCCTATATCATAGTTGCCAACATCGGCCATGTTTCCAGGGACGCATATTTGTTCCACATGCTGCAGAAAGAGCATGCAAAGTGCAGCCCGGCAGTATGTAGGATGGATATACACACAGACAGAATCCAATTAATTAATCAGGGTGGAGATCTCATAGAACCTACCATGATTAATTAATTGGATTGTGTCTGTGCTTATATATATATGTGTATCGTAACTAGCTAAAAATACAAGTTATAATTAAAAATACATTAAAAATTAAAACATTCGGACCAAAAAAAACATTGAGAAAAAAGGTAGCCTGAAGAATTTCTCCAACTATGTCTGCCTGATTTTTGCAGTTGCTGCTGTCGAAAGTACATTTCCAGTATCTACCAGAAGAGTAGCCAACCACTTTTGAGTCTATTATACGGGGTTTGACTTGGGAGGCAAAATGATCTAAGCCAAATATGACTGTCTCAAAATGAAAGTTAGTCTCCAAAGTGGACTTCCTCGAACCATTCCAGAATTTACAAGTTATCATGATAAGATTGCATGTCAATTACCCTAGTCAACTGTCCAACCTCAGCTGCCATTGTTAAGCAAACTTAATCCTGATTTGGGCAATAGTTAAAAAATATTTAAAAGGCACTGTGATCAACTTGCCTTAAGTCCCAGCAAATATGTTCCATCCCTAACCCTTCAAGTGTTTTTTGGCATAACAATGGGATCTCTGTGACTGTATCTGGTTTTATAGTAAAGAATAAAGTTTCTTCCTCTGCTCCAGCAGTAACGTCAGTTGAATCTCTTCCAGTTTACCAGGCACGGTTCACTACTGATCAGTGCTGTAATTAGGCTGCTGGGGCAGAGGGCAAATGTTATAGAAATCATTTAAATCAGCCTCCCCATGTCGCTAATTGAAAAGGCCTTGAAGTCAGCATGAGGATTTTTAATTCCAGACGGATCATTGCCTCATTAAGTGCAGACATTAGCATATGCATCTTGTGCTTTAAAAGGCAATTAAAATTTCAACCCTCGGTTACTGGGAGAGCGAGAGGCAGGCTTTCAAATTTGTCTGGCAATCTCTGAAAGAAAAAAAAAGGGGAACAAAAAGAAAACCCCCACAGACAAAAGAAAAGAGGTACAGTTCATAAAGGACCCCAAGAAAACCCTGCTGTGTTTTCAAGTGGCATGGAGCAAAAAGACATAAAGCGGTATCAGAGTTATAAAACAACCTTTAAAAATGTATTTACTTTCAGAGAAAGATTTTCCTGTTGCCAATCTTAATAGAAACTTGGCTGTGCTTCCCATTTTGAGACACTAGTACTTAGTTTGTCTGTACGAACGGAAAGCAGAAGCCAAATGATTTGTAACAGATGCCTTTCCCCACCTCTCAGGGTGCGGACACTAATCTGGCAGGTTCCAGACTCCTGTTCCATTAGAAGTAGCCCTTATGGCTGCCCTCAGGAAAACTGTGTGTGAGTAATGGAGTCTCGCTAGTACTGACTTGGCAGTTGCAGGAGTCCAGGCACCCCATCTGAGGTCAATTTTCTTATTAGTGTTTATTTGTGCACAGTTTGCAGCCACTGCATGTCTCTGTGCTGCAAAGGGCACAAGTCTAACTCTGTGTCAAATACATTTTTTGGGGGGTAGAATACAATATGCTATGTATGCCGACACAATACAGATCAGGATTTTGATGTAGAAAGGTGTGGCATTGGGTTAAATGTAGATATAAAGTGTGCTTCATGATCTTTTAAGATTGCAAAGTAAAAGAAACTACAGTACATAAGAAAATCACAAACAGCCACAAATCTGCAACTTGGTTTTTGGCTCATTATCTTACACATGGAAGCCTCTCATGCAGGCGTTAAGAATGACCCATCCATCAAATTACACGATTGGGATGTTTTGATAGAGCTGAGTATGATTTAGATTAGTGTGGAACTGAGTATAACAATAATGATCTAATTTACCATTGTGTTGGTAACTAGGGAATCATTTTTCAGTGTAAAATATGTTGGAGTTTTGATAACACACTGGCATCGCAGAGGAGACTAATAGAGTAGTTTGCAAGTCTTTGGTAATAAACATTGGACACTCCATGGATCAGTATGACAGCCCATCATATCTTTCCCACTGATACATTTTTCCATTCCCATTATAAATGAAGTTTTCTATTCACTTCAAGGCAATTTTTCCTTCACTTTTCCCATATCACTGAGTTGGCCTGGAGACAAAGCTGTGAGGAATGTGTATGAACTCTTACTCTGTTTTGAACATTTCCTTTGTGTGATTATGTTCTACAGCTCCTGGGCAATAGACTTCTGACATCTCGGGATGATTATCTGCTGTGGAGGTTATCCTGAGCTTTCTGAAGTTCTCTCTGTATATCCTGTAGGGATCTATGTAAGAAGAACCTTTTGAGCTTCCTCCCCCCACACTTGCATATTCATGTGGTACACTACATGCCCAATCTGTATACCTGATCTCCTGCCATTGTCACCTGCCCAGCACTTACTTCCGCACCCAGGGCTTAGCCCAGAACATAGATTGCAACCAGGACTCACCCCAGCACCCCGCTTCACTTTGCACTTCGCGACACTCTGTAGTCTGAACTTTGGGACTTACTCCAGTGCCCAGATGGTACTCAGGGCTTACCCCAGTACCCAGATCTCGCCCCCAGGTCTTACCCCAATACCCAGTACTTACGCCAGCAACCAGATGGAACCCAGTACTTACTGTGGTACCCCAGCACACAGGAGTGACTCCAATGATCAGATGGCATCCAGAACTTACCCCAGATGGCACCCAGGAATTACCCCAGATGGCACCCAGGAATTACTCCAGTGCCCAGATTCCACCCAGGACATACCTCAGCACCCAGATGTCACCCAGGACTTATCCCAATGCCAAGATGGCACAAATGACATATCATAGTGCCCAGATGTCACCCAGGACTTACCACAGCACCCAGATGGCACAGAGGACTTACCACACAATGTTGACTGCAACCAGAACTCACCCCAACATCCCGGCTCTTACTTCACATTACCCGCGGCTCTGTGTAGTCTGCATGTCGGGAGGTTACGTGCACCTGGGCAGTTGCCTGCATTCTCTGCAGCCAGTGCCTCTGGCTCCCCCCCGATTACACAGGTCGCACACCCCTATTCCTGATGTGACTTTTAAATCTTTGTCCCTCTAATTTAAGACTATGTCATCATATTGTGTTAATTTTTCTTCTTGTAACTGTACTGGTTTCATTTATTTCCACTGCTAACAAAGTTATACCTACAGTGAAGTACTGACGATCAGGAATGCCTCTTTTAAAAGAGGTCATGATCCTTAGTGTGACATATATCCCAAGTTGCTGAAGGTTCCTCCCCTGTGTTGAAAAGTTTTACGATAGATTAAAAAAAAAAAAAATGGCTGGGTTATGCATTCCCCCTATTATTTCCAGCTATTCGTGTATTCTTCCATCCTGATTTTCTGCTAAAAGGGGAAAGTGTTTTTTCCCCCCCCGCTATATTAGGAAAGGTTAATGCCTACATCAACCCATTAAGAATCATTAGAACAGGGTTAGCGTTCAAGCCGTGACGAGACTTTGTGATTCAAAAATCAATTCATTTTATTTTGTGCGTAATGGGATCATATCATAGCCTTGGAAAATCTATTCATGTATACTTAAAAAGAACTACATCCTTAATAATTAATAGGTTGGATTTCTCTATTGTGCAAAATAAAAAACCATAAGTGGAAGTTATTGTTGCTGATAATAATAATTATTTGCACTTTGGGGGGGGGGGGGGGGGGAGACAATTGGATTATTGCTTTGGCTGCAAATATGAAAGCAAAACAAAAAAATGAGGGGTGGGAATTTTATTAAAGGGCAACTGTCAGCAAACAACCAACTTATGTTTAATTATAAGATTCAGTCAAGTGTAGGCATTGTAAGTAGAAATACTTTAATGAAAGAGTACACAGTGAATCCTCCTTGCTCGTATAGCTGTATAAAAAGGCAGCTATGTTGGTTGGAATCTTAGCTCAGATCTGGCCCACCTGACCCTAGATGTCTTCCCTCTCCTACCTCTATACGGAGCAAAGAAGGCTTTATAAGGTACAATGCTTGATGCAAACTTGCAATGAAACAGAACTTCATTTTTGCTGACAGTTGTCCTTTAACCCCTTCTTGACGCATGGTGCTTGCGTCCTAAACGACGCAAGCACCAAAACGTCACCATTGGTTCGTGGCCACCGATCACAAGGGGATCGGTAGCCAGGAACACTCTCGCAGAGACCCGATCAGGGTCTTAACAGACCCTGTGGGTCCCTGCAAAAGAAACGTGAGACTTCCGGACATCACGTGTGACGTCACGGAGGCGTGCCCGAACGCAGAAGTTCGGCACAGCGCGATTTGGAGAAATGTAGCCGGTGCTCGCATTGAGCACCGGCTACATTTCCCCTGTCAGACTGAGGCCACTCAAAGTGGCCTCAGATGACAGGTGGGATCCCGCTGCAAGTGCCTGCAGCGGGATTCGAAAACAGCTAATCGCAGTGAGCCGCGATGAGCTGTTTATTACAGGACCTACTATGCCGTCCTAACGACTTTAAGGCACTTAAAGTCAGGACGGCATAGGACGTCCTAACGTCCCGAAGTGGTTAAGAAGCTGTTTTGGATGATACCCTTATCTAAGCTTGATGATATCAAGATACCATTCTAGTAATATGTGTAGTTATATCTGCTATCTATTTAGTCAGTCTACTTGACTGATCACACTAAGCCAGTGATGAAAAGCTACTTAGTACTTAGACCCTTGGTGGATACTCCCCCACTGTCCTGCTTTATGTGGGAAATCCCAATTTGGGACCTCTATCCCACAGCCCTGATCTCATCCTCAGGTGTGGGCCGTCGCCGGTGGGGCATATTGGGAAGTACGCACAGCCGTATTTTGAAGGGTTCATTGCAATACAGGGGATTCTGAATAAGTACCATTTGTTGTTTGCCTGTGATAAGAAACAGATTTTTTTTTTTTTCACCAAGTATGTCCTGGGAATTTTATTATTACCTAACATTGAATTACCCTTATTTAATCAACTTTTGGAAGGATATAGTGACCCTGCCAGGAATCAAACCTGCAACCAGTTGTGCTGGCACACCTCAGGGAGCAACTACATTAAATCACCCGTGGGGTATATATTACCTGAAAAGAACTTGACAGGGAACTGCAAAAATCAGTGGATAGTGGAATTGGCAACATTCCCCAACATTCTCGCCAAGGCAGCTGTTAACGCCTCATTTTGGCAGTTCACTTGTCAGTTCCCCACAGTTATAGTCGCCGGTATCTCCAGATGAAACGTGCGAGTTCCCAGCCATGTGGGATTTTCTCGACTGGCTAAAGTTGGCTATGTCAGTTTTATTTGTGTGTCGATCCATGTGTCTGAAAGGTCTGCTTACAGTCAGATGGATTGCTGCTTTGCTGGTAATGAAAGGTTTAATGTCAGCTGGCTTTAGCACAGGTTGCATGGAGCTCTTTGAATTGTCATTACATACCTCGGGGTGCTGCTTAGCATTCCAAAGAGAGAACTCTCTTAAGGTCACCTGGAATGTTAATTAAAGTTACGAGAACCCAGAGATAGAGTGAATTCTAATGCAAACTCGATGTTTAGTGCCCATTGCGTATCAGATACAAATGGGCTTTATCAATAATTAACTAAGGCAATTTAGACCAAAAAAAGCATGACAGACGTTAATGGAAACTGGTCTTGAAAAGGTTACGAGTCGCAAGGAAGGAGCCATTTTTCAAAATTTGGAAAGAAAAGTAGGAATAGAATCAGTAATGAGGTTTGTGTAAAAGCACTGCAGACGTAGTAGTTAGGCTGTTAGTTAGATGCAGGAGGACAATAACACAAAACAAATGATGTGTTGCTGTACATTTGAATATTAGTCAGCAAAGCAAAACATACACTATATGGACAAAAGTATGGGAACACCCCGCTTAATTACTGAATTCAGGTGCTGTCACGGGCGGATACAAATCAAGCACCTAGCAATGCAGTCTGCACTGATAAACATTTGTGTAAAAAAAAAAATGGGTCGTTCTGAAGATCTCAGTGAATTCAAGCATGGCACTGTGATAGGATCCACGACCAACTGAATGTAGTATCATAGGAAAGCGGTGGGAGCTTCATGGAATGGGATGCATGCCAACAATCAGTTCTGGAGCAGTGGTAAGGTGTTCTGTGGAGTCTTCACTGTTAGGGAGTCTGATGGGTGACTCTGGGTTTGGAGGATGCCAGCAGATCATTACATGCCTGTAAAGATTGGTGGATGTTAATTGAATGGGGCTGTTTTTCAGGGGTTGGGTTTGGCCCCTTACGTCCAATGAACAGAAATCATAATGCTTCGGCATACCAAGACATTTTGGACAATGCTATTCTTCCAACATTTCCAAGGCCCTTTTTGATTCCTGCATGACTTTGCCCCAGTGCGAAAAGCAAGGTCCATAATTAATTAATTAAGTATGGAAGAAGTTCACTGGCCCTCACAGAGCTCTGACCTCAAACCCATCAAAAACCTTTGGGTGAATTGGAACGGAGATTGCCAGGCAGGCCTTCTCATCCAACATCAGTGTCTGACCTCACAAATACTGTCCCATTCTTTTGTCCATATAGTGTATGCTTCCCTGTGTGTGTGTATGTATATAAGTGTATGTGTGTGTGTGTGTGTGTGTGTGTGTGTGTGTGTGTGTATATATATATATATATATATATATATATATATATATATATATATATATATATATATATATATATATATATACACACACTTATATGGACATTTAAGCCTTGCTTCCTGCTAGGTGTAAATACAAACTTGATGAAATGTTTGACTTCAAACACAGCCTAATTTGTCAGAAAAACTGCTTTTCATCTAATATAAATGTCGATAATAATACTAAGAAACTAGGAAAGTAATAAGAGGCCACCAGGAGCATGAAGAATAGTAGTCACCAGGAGCATGGAGAATAGTATGCATCAGGATCATGGAGAATAGTAGGCACCAGGAGCATGGAGAATAGTAGGCCCCAGGAGCATGGAGAATAGTAGGCACCAGGAGCATGGAGAATAGTAGGCACCAGAAGTATGGAGAATAGTAGGCACCAGGAGCATGGAGAATAGTAGGCACCATGAGCATGGAGAATAGTAGGCACCAGGAGCATGGAGAATAGTAGGCACCAGGAGCATGGAGAATAGTAGGCACCAGGAGCATGAAGAATAGTAGGCACCAGGAGCATGGAGAATAGTAGGCACCAGGAGCATGGAGAATAGTAGGCACCAGGAGCATGGAGAATAGTAGGCACCAGGAGCATGGAGAATAGTAGGCACCAGGAGCATGGAGAATAGTAGGCACCAGGAGCATGGAGAATAGTAGGTTCAGTTGATCATGCTTTTTGGGGCTCCAAAAGGTCAATACATCATTTTTGTTAGGATAATAACAGCTTGGTATTAATTTGTAATCTCTGGGTTTGTATGATGTGCCTCCTAATATGACCCATTGGAAATGGGCATGAGTGTGATTTGAAAAGGCGTGTCAGTACTACTGTGGGGTTGTACAAAGCTGGGGGGGTATAGTAATTGAAAAGAAAATAGTATGAGTGTCATAACATTATATTTGCCTCCTTGTTGTGCAGGAAAGTAACCAGTACTAGGCCTAGAAAAATGAAAAGCAGCCCATTTAATTTGAATTATTGTAGAAGAAATCTCTCTCTTGGTATCCTTGTCATGCCAAATGAAACATTCTTGCATTGAACTCCACCTGCATTTATCAAACTTATTCCCAGAGTCATCAAAATATATATGGCTATACCCTCCCTTCTGTAATACTATCATGCAAACTGCAAATTTCCAAGAATTTTAGGATTATAACTTATTACTGGTAAGACTAACAATCTTAGGGCCAGACATACTACACATTCCAAAGTAGGGAAACCAGTTTAGCTTGTGAGATCTGGGTCAATAAATATCATCTTTCAGTGCAGCTTAAATATTATTGTAGCCCCAGAGTATATATTTTACATTAAAGGTAATAGGGTTAGCTGGGCGGACCTACTGCTAAGCCACACCCACATCATCTCTGCATTAAGTAACTTAATGGGACACCAGCCAAACATGATTGGCAAATAAATGTGTCTGTAATAATCAATACATTCATTTAAAGGCTGGCCAGAACATTACAACTTGAGAGCTGAGTTTATGAGAAATTACAATGTGCAGGAAATGTAAAATGCAAAAGTTAAATAATCCATCTGAAGAAGATCTAACAAGTGAAAATAAAGAAAATCAGTCATTGTCTTCTTAATTCTTATGCACATAGATAACAATTTGTTCTCTCCCCCTTTAGGAATTTAATGCCAAGAACCTTAGAGGGACAAATTACCATGGAGAAGACCCCAAGCTACTTTGTTACCATGGAGGTTCCAAGACGGATTTATAACATGTCGAAGGACACCAAGCTTATCGTAGTTGTCAGGAACCCAGTGACCAGAGCCATCTCTGACTATACACAGACACTGTCCAAAACGCCATCCTTGCCTAGCTTCCAAGCACTGGTCTTTAAAAATGCCACCACAGGAACAATTGACACTTCATGGAGTGCCATACGCATTGGGATCTACGCTAAGCACCTGGAAAATTGGCTCCAGTACTTCCCTCTCTCTAAATTCCTTTTTGTGAGTGGAGAGAGGTTGGTCAGCGACCCGTCTGGTGAAATGAGGCGGGTACAGGATTTCCTCGGGCTCAAGAGGATAATCACAGAAAAACATTTCCACTTCAACGAAACCAAGGGCTTTCCCTGTCTGAAGAAGCCACGGGGAAGCAGTAGGCCCAGGTGCCTTGGCAAATCCAAGGGCCGACCACACCCAGACATTGACAAGAAAGTCTTACGGCACCTTCAAGAATTCTATAGGCCGTACAACTTGAAATTTTACCAAATGACAGGGCACAACTTTGGCTGGGACTGATTTTAGGCTAGGGGCCCTCATATACGTAGTTCCTTAAAACTTGAGGCTTTTTTTTAATCTAGACTATTCTGGCTTGAGAATCCAGTTATATATATATATAAGAAAATGTCCTAATTAAGTTGCCTATAAAGTCAGCCCTCCTTTTAGCCTTTTAATCTGAATATATTTAACTGTTGGACATTTCTCAACAAGAGGGTAAGTGTGCTATAATCTTGCCACTTTTATCAGTGGATATGTACAGCCCAGATTTCTGGGAAAATCCTATCTGTTTTTTTTTTTTATTATTGTAATAATTATTTATATCAAAAAGAGATGACGTAATGTATGCTAAGGGAGTAGAGACCAATATTTGAAGCACAAGGGAAACAAAAATAAATAAACACAAATGAGGAATAAAAATAAATGTGTTTGACATTTGATTTTAAACAGTTACTTGCTGTTCCTGAGAATAGTTCAATGTGTTTAGCCCCTTCCAGTTTGAATTTTGGACTGCACACATCACAGTTGTATGCGATGATCGTTTTCACAGGGGAACTTTTTGGCTCATTATATTTGCCTTTGGTGATAGTCTATATATTGTGCTTTTTATTTGTCATGGGACTATTCTGTGCTCATTGAGGTTGAATGCAATACATCACAACCTATTATAGAAATCAGTCTAGCCAATATTAATGTGTATGAATCAATTGTGGTTCCAATAAATTAAAATAAATAAATTAGGCAGTGATGGTCCCAGCAGGATTCATAAATGAAACATACTGTTGGGTGGTATCTTACAAATGGCTGCTCTTGCCCATCAAGTGAGTATTAAATAACCAAATTAAAATCTTTAACATACTCCTTTACTTTAATGTTAGTTTGGCTTACATGAAGGTTGATGACTGCCAGTGTAAACCTAAAAGCTAATGTATTTCTGAAAGAGTCACTTGGGATCAGTTTAGATGGTCTCACAGAGTTATGGCTGATCTTTCAGACTGTGTTTAAAAGAAATATTTCATGATTTTGCAAATCCAGCCTTTCTCTACCCATCTTCTTATGACTTATCTGCAGAGCTAAGAAAGCCAGAACAAAACAAAAACAAAAAAAACACACACATTCTTAAGCAGGCATTATAGAGAGAGCTGACAATCAACAGTCAAGTCATAACAGGAAAAACACAAGGTATCGTCTGGTTAATAGCAGTTTTATGAAATGCTATCACACTAAAGAGCTGGTGGGGGGGGGGGGGGGGGAAACAGAGAAGGGAGGTTGCTTTGTTAAAGGAGGTAATATAAAATGCAGAGATGGAGAGATTTAAATCTAGCTTTGGAATATAACATGGTAATCCAGTGTATTACTGTCTTAATAAGATGCTGAAATAATAGTGTTCAAGTCACAATATTAGCTAATGCTTGCTAGTCTGTGTCCATTATGTGATATTCAAGCATTCTGAGTTCTTTTAGGCGGAAACCCCTTAATTCTTCAATAGGCCGAAAATAGGGTTGCCACCTTTTGTTCAAAACAATACCAGCCTTGGTACTGTCTCCATAGACTTAACATTGGCCTGATGCCACTTTTTTACAGGCCTGCCGGTAAAATACCGGCCAGGTGGCAACCCTAGCCGAAAACAGCAATTTCAGGGATTTTAATGTAATCATTACAAATTACAGAAGCGGTGGAACAGCATGGGGCATGGCTCCAGGATCCAGTAACATTTAGGTGGTTAACTTCAGACTGCACCTGGTAAAAAGCCAATATGTTTTACTGGGACCAGATTTTCAAAACTTTTATGCGGAGGCATCCTGCGCTCTGCTCTGATGTCGTTACTATGAGCTATTGGAATGGATTAAGAACACAGAATTGTATATTGACTGATGTCTACTATGGTGCTAGTCCAGCATCTTAAAGGGACAGTCTAATCACCAAACTCACTTTAACCCAAGATAAAGATTACTGCTTGTATAGTGCAATCACATAATCATAAATTACATTTTTATTATTTGCCTCAACCGCTCCCCCAGCAATTACTCTGCATGTTTACTGCAGGTGTGGCAGCATTGATTATATAGACACTGAGGATATAAAGTTTTGTTTCATTTAGTCACTTCCTGTGCACCTCGAATTAAATACATTGTGTGGACTCTGAGTGACCTTGCTCTTGTACACAGTAGGATCCCTTAACAGTGCAACACATTGTCTGATGACATCTCTAGAGAAACAGGATATTCCATTCATTTAAATGAAATTATTCTCATTGAATCCTGCAGCAAAAATTAAATAAAAAAGGAAATATACTTATACTCATCTAGTGTGGGCAGTCCTGGTTTCTTGCAAACTGCTGTCATTTCACAATTTCATCTAGCTGTAAGTATTTCACATTTTAAGCAATGCAAAATGTAAAGCATGCATTTTAAAGTACTTTGAAAGCACATTCAAATGCGTTAGTATTTGGAAGATACATTTTGGGCACCAGAAAGTCCCTTTTAGTTTGAAATTCCCTGCATTTCTCTCTTTGGACTATTGTTGTGTATGGTGCAAACTGCAATGCTTAGCATGCTGTGATGATCTATAGTGAGCTATAATACTCTGATTAACATGGACTAAACTTCCCATCATGCTCAGCCTTTTTTGTTCGACAGTCTTAGATAGCCTCTTGCATTCCATCTTCTATCAGGGTTGCCACCTGGCCGGTATTTTGCCGGCAGGCCGGTAAAAAAGTTGGCATCAGGCCAATGTTAAATCTATGGAGACAGGTGCAAGGCCGGTATTTTTCTGAAGAAAAGGTGGCAACCATGTCTGCTATGAAATTAATTTCAAGTGCATAAAAGCTTGAGTGCCAGAGGTTGAACATTGAATCCTTCTCTTTTTCTTCTCTTATAGGTGCAGAGCCTGTTTAGTTTTCCTTTTTTAGACACAAAGCTGACATGTTTACTGCAAAATAAAGGGCGCACATGACACAAAATCAATTGTACCATTAAATGTTCCATATACAGTATATTTCTTTTGTGATGAACTGTTGTGGGATTTTCAAGGGTGTTAGGTAAAGGTTGCAGCATGAAAAGAAGTTATATAAGTGAACAGAGGGAAACTGATGTACCGGAAGACAAGACAATCTGATATTATCAAAATGTTTCAAATTATTTTCTTTTTAACATGGTTTATTAACAGAATTCTTTACAAAGAGATCATTGTTGGAGAAAATGGTGTGGAAGCAAAATAAAAAAACAAAAAAACACTACTTTTGATTATTGCCTTATAAGTTGCACAAAACCACAGAAAAACATAGCATATTTTGAAACTCAGGACACAATTTAGAAACTACTTAGACGGGGTATTTATAACCATTAGTAACAGAGTCAAATATTTTTCAGGTGAAAGTTAGAAAAGGTATGTTTTTAATAAAAAAAATTTTAATCATATTTTATGATTTTTTTGTAGTAAACTATATGATGAAAAACAATATATAATTTGTGTGGGTTCAGTAAATGAGAAAGAATGAAAATTACAGCTAAACACAAACACCACATAAATGTTAAAACAGCCCATGTCACCAAGAGTAAGACAAGGCCAAAAGAGTCATGTCACTAAAGGGTTAATGGACAGGTGTTACCTTGATTAATGTGGAGGGTTTAGTCCCCCATTAACTTGCCTGTTAGCTTGTTCTTGCCTAACACACAGCAGAGTCAATTGTATAAATATATAATGCTGTGGTCTGCATGGTAAGTCTTCAAATGACTAACTGCTCTGCAAGTCTGTAGAAAGGTTAGAGTGCAAAGTAAACTGCTTTGAACATTAATAATAAAAATATTTTGACAGTGCGCTGGGGTTTGAAAATCTTTACTCATATATTATGTGAAAGTTATAAGGTCTTCAAGTAGTAGGAAGATGTGTATGTGTTTATAACTGTAAGAGCTGATTTCGAAATGACTAGCTCACCAGTGGAATCCGAGGATCGCAACCATAACATTCCATATAGAAAGGGAAACAATAGCTTTATTATCTCCTCGTTACAGGTGGGCCCATTAAGTCAAGAGTAAATGAAGTGATGGGTGATTTTATCAAGATGCTACTGTACAAGCATGTTAATCATTAAATAATCCTTGCTCCTGACACATGTTCAGTACCGGGTTCTTGTCTAATTTTTTTGTGAGCTTGAGGGCTGTATAAAAACAACTGCAGCTTTACAAAAGGGGTGGATTAGGTCTCTGCAAGGTCTCTGTGCCCTGTGGTCTGTGACCCTCTGGGTGCGGTATGTCAGGCTCAATGTGGACTTGTTGTCACACTTGTTGGCTTCCCTGAGTGATGGACTGTGCTCCTCTTTCAGTCGTGTTTCCAGGCAAAGAAATCCAACAACATTATTCTCCTCCAACTGTTTTAAAGTTTCCCAAGTGGCTATAAAATGCTGGAAAATCCAGATAGTGATCCTATTTATCAGTTGAGCGACCACATTCAGAGCCGCTTCCATTCATATGTAAAACACCAGGATCCAGGTTCCAAATAGCTTGTGAATGGAAGCTACACTAGTATCTTAACAGGGGACCTTTACTATAGCCTGACAATACCATATAGACTATGCTATTAAAAGCATGTGAAACTGCTCCTAAAAGCTTTGAAATCACTCCTTTTGCAGTGTCATTAAAGAGACTCAATAGGCGTTAATAGAGTATGGTAGCAGGGATTAAGACTTTTGAAGTGTTACACAAACCCTTCGCTGAAGACTAATTGCTGCCCTGGCTCAGGCCGGTCAACCATTGGTATTCATTGCATTCGAGTCGAACCACTTATTGGATTGTTCAGCTGAGCTCCCTTCGTCATTACTCTTGGACAAAGAATGATCCTCTTACTAGGAAGTAAATGAACCCAACTAGGAAATCAGTTATTGACTTCCTTATCATTATTATTATTATTTCTCGGCGTGATATTGAACGGATGTGTGTGTTAAATGAGTTCATGGAAATTTTCGGTTCTTTTCTTTCTCTCCATTTAATTTTATTTTATTTATTTGCAAAAAAAGGATCTAGCCCCAAAAAGGATGTTTGCTATTTGAATGCAACATTCTTTTTCCTGCTGAATAAACTTGTAGACTACAATCTTTAAAAAAAAAAAAAAAACAAAAAAAAAAAAACTATACTAATGATTACACTAAAAGCGTTGTCACAGGTAACAAAATTTAGTTTAAATTATATATTTTATTTTTTATGTTATTACTAGAATGTGTTTTAAAAAAATAATGTAAATGAGAAGTATAAAAACAATACTTGTGTGGAAAGTTACAAAAGAAATAATCTGTCATGTTACAAATGGTTCGGAATAGATGCACATGTTACAATTTAGGCAGTAACTTGTTGTTACAAATCTCCTCTACATGTTATCTTAGTATATAATAAGAAAAGGGCTGTGTGGAAACAGAATGAACTGAAAAGTGGAGGATTGCTTTTTGTAAATTAACAAATATGGACCTGTCAGGGAATTATATTAGAACCCAGTACATAGAGTACATAGGGTGACTACATACTAAATTAGACAAACAGGAACAGATAGATACATGAGGTAGTGAGCCCTGCTCACAAGCTCACGGTCTAGAGGGAGTGGGGGAGGCCAGTGAGAGCTAGGAGGGATTGGCTAGAGGTTAATTGGGTATTCTAGTGGGATGAGTAGGAAGTGGTGAGTCTTGAAGGACTTTTTGAAGTTTGAGAAAGAGGGACGCTATGCAGAAGGGAGTTTCAGAGAGAATCTGCAGCTCAGGTAAAATCCTTGCAGGTGTGAGAGTGATGAGGTTGAAGGAGAGTTTAAGTCCATTTGAAGATAGAAAGATTAGCAAGTGGTAGATCAGTCAGGAGGGTATTACAGTAGACACGGTGAGAGGTCACAAGCAAGTGCACTAGGCTTTTTGTCAATCTCTTTGCTGAGAAATAACATAATTTGGCCAGAGACTGGACATCGGGAATGAACGGGAGAGCAGAGTCAAAAATTACCCCAAGACATGGGATGCAGTCAGCGGCTACAATCACTGCATTTTCAACAGTGAAAGTGAAGTGCAGTGACGGAGCTCGACAGACTCGACTTGTTTAAAAAAAAGTAAGTTTCAGGTAACGATCAGTCATCCAGGTGGAGATGGCCAAAACACGGTCCACGGACACAAGACACAACATAGGGAATGAGGTCAGGAGAGGAGAGGTAGATCTGGGTGTCATTGGAAGCCATAAAAGCTGCCAAGTTTTCCTAAAGAGGAGGTGTACATGAAAAACAGCAGAGGGCCAAGGTTTCACCCTTGCGGAACACAAACAGAGAGCGGAAAGGGGCGAAGATGTTGCTCCAGCATGACACAGAGAAGGAGCGCTTAGATAGGTACGACTTGATCCAAGAGAGCGCCACCCGACCTGTGCTGATGGAGCATAATCTGTTTGCCTCAGTAGCTATTGATGGATAAAAAGGAACTGATCGTATGTTTCGATAAGATGGAGGCGGTGGTCAACAGTGTCAAAGGTAGCAGAGAGCACAAAGACTATAGGTACTGAGAAGTGGTCTTTGGATTTGGCAGAGAGTAAGTCATTTGAATCTCTAGTGAGGGCTCTTTCAGTAGAGTGTAACGGTCAAAAGCCAGATCGAAAAGGGTCTAGTAGGTCAATGAAACAATTTCTTTCCTATACTGTTTTATCTAAGTACACATAATTTCTACCCTTTATAAAATTCATCTGGCATTTTCAATAATGATTAACATTTAGAAAGGGAGAATGAATGTTTATTGCTGAAATAAACAATCAATTTAATAATAATATAATCATTTGCAGGTTTATTCTTTTAATCAATATTCTTTTTCCTGTGCCTTGCATAATAAACTTTCAAAAGTGCCTTGTTATTGTAATAGTGCAAAGCCTTGGGTGGTTTCATAAGCTTTGCCTATTTGGTACCTGCCAATTACACTCAACTTTTGTGACAGGGTCATACAATCGTGTCACTCTCAGACCCTATTACTAGGGCCTGAATTTCTTGAAATGTGACCTTGTCAAACTACTAGGCAGAGGGCAACAGTCACTTGCTTCCAAAGCAAGTTTATCACAGGACATTTATGTATTTGGTCTGTCTACCTAGAATCTATGGGACAGTTCCAGCAGTATGTGAATTGGAGAACACTAGCAACATCACTACACAATGGCTGGATTTTCATTTGTACACACACACTAGATTACCAAATTCTGCAACTGTTTGACATAATATTGCTACAACAAAGTAGCAAATTGTGGCTGTTTTAGGAGACTTCATTTAGCAGCCTGGAACCACATCCTGTTCTCCCACAAAACATGAATGCTGAATTCAAGAAAGTTACTTACCTGTGCTTTTAATGAAGTGTTGAAGTCAATGATTATTAACAATCTGTCAGTTTGCACAGAAAAAAAAAAAAGATATACTTGGATTGTGTATCCTGGTCCTAAATTGGATAACTGACAAGATTTGTTCTCTACAGTTTTAATGTGCCACTAGGCAAATAATATTGCTGAATTTTGGAAAAAGCGCATTACATTCACCTCTTTCATCGATAACGCTAATACATTGGGTAAATCCGTATACATTGTACTGATTATTTCATCAACTGAATTGGGATTCCGCTATGATGCCGGTGAATTGAAAAAAAAAGCAGGTCCATCAACTTTCCGATCAAGTTCTATTTTTCAACTCATTACTTTTTTCCTGATTTGCAAAATTCGGAAACATTTCGATTTTGATCACGGACGTTACAGAGTCTATGGATCCCTGCTGAAAGATCGCAAGACCTTGGGAGACAGAGGTGTGCCTGCACCCGGAGGATTGGGTATGGTGCGATTTAAGAAAATGGAACCGGTACTTACTTTGAATATTGATTACATTTTTTAGGTCAGGCTGAGGTCACTCAATGTGACCTCATCTGACAGGTGGGTTCCGACTGCAGGTCCCTGCTGAGCTACAGTGCTGCTCATTCTATACCATCATAAGGGTGTACAAGCCCTGTATTTTAGGATGACATAGATTGTCCATATGTGAGAAAGGGTTAAAATAATTCTCTCTAAAGGTTTGTAGTTCATGTTGTCTGTTCCAAAAGCTGAAAACACACTTTTTTTTTGTTTTTGTGGAGCAGATGCCTTTTCAAGTTTAATGTACGACCACCCATTAGTTCTATTTTTATAGCATGTTAGGAAGTAGCTAAAATTATCCAGGATATTAAAAAATAAAAAGAAGAAAAAGGAGAGTCTGGTTTTCTGCTTGATTACATTCATACATTGTAGAGGAACACATTTATCCCCACTTCACGTCCATATTGTTTTAATAAAGTTCACCCTTTTTGTTTCTTTGGCAGATGTCAAGAATTCTCCATTTCACATAGGAGCAAACAATTCATTACTTAACAATAAAATAAGTCCCACACTACTTAAAAAAACGCAGCAGTTCCCATGAGAACTTTGTTGTATATTTACAAGCAAATACTGAAAGTTCGGGAAGTAGAAGATGGAATGCGAAGGAAAATATATCCAGGACAGTTTTACATTGAAGGCAAAGCATTCAAAGCAATTTTAATATTTATCTCAAGTCCTCCCCCAGTTATTACTCTGCATGTGTATTGCAGGTGCAGCAGCACTGATTATATAGACACTGAGGAAATAAAGTTTTGTTTCATTTACTCACTTCATGTGTGCCTGGAATAGAATACATTGTGTGGACTGTAATAGACTTGCTCTTGTGCACAGTGATGACATCACCAGAGAGACAGGAATTTCTATTCATTTGAATGAAATTATTCTTATTGGTTTCTGAAGCAAAAAAAAAAAAAGGAAATTGACTTTTACTCATCTAATGTGGGCAGTCCTGTTGTTTTGCAAACTGCTGTAATTTCACAATTTCTTCTAGCTGTAAGAATTTTAAATTTTAAGCAATGCAAAATGTAATACATGCATTTTAAAGTACTTTGAAAGCACATTAATATGCATTAACAATTGGAAGGTGCATTTTGGGCACCAGACAGTTCCTTTAAGTCTGTCTACATTGGACTTGTGTACAAAAGCAAATGTAAGGTCTTTCAATGTGTAATCAAATCTCTCACTTTTGGTGCACATAGGTTTTTAGCTACGGTTGATGCAGTTATTCCATATTTTATGTATGCATAATCATAGGGTCAATGCTGCATTTAATGTTCTCCATTTGTGGAAAACTACAACATTTTGAATTTGTACATAGGAATTTGTGCCAAGTTATAAGGGTCAACAGTGGAGTTTGACTGTAATTTCAATAGCTTCACGGCAATTTAATAAGTGATGTGGCTTAGGAAGAAATAACTAAATAGGCTTCAGTAAATGGGAAACTAATGAGCCAAAAGAATTACCAAAAGCTGATGCTTAGTCTCCAGTTAGTTGATGTGACTGATCTCAGGTATGTCATAAATGAAATCACTACACAACATACTATTCATGATATCCTTAATGAATCTCACATTACACTTTAGTGATATGCAGACCTCTGATATCATGATATTTAGACAATTTGGCAGAGTTTCACAATTATTTATATAATTCATTACACGTTCTTCCCAGCAATTACACTATGTTATTTTGCCTGCTGTATAGGAATAGTAGATATACAATGGGTACTTCTGGGTACCAGATGCCAAAAGTATGCTTGCTGGTGCCTTGGTAGCCTCGATACTGGCCAAATACCGTATTTGCTCGATTATAAGATGACCCTGATTATAAGACGACCCCCCAAACTTTGGATATTCCTTTAGGGAAAAAACTAAAAGCCTAAATATAAGACTACCCTATAGGAAAAAAGTTCAACTTGTATATATTCACATGTAAATTGCTTTTTTAATAAAAAATTATGATATCAAAAAATGTATTTCTTGTTTTTATTTCCTTTTTTAAGGGAAAGAGAGAGGCAATCCTGCCTCTCTCTTTCCCTTGCCCCCAGCTTTATCTCTCTCCCCCCTTAGTGTTGTCTCTCTCTCCCCCTCCCTTTGTCTCCCCCCACGCTCCCCTTTTCTCTGTCTCTTCCCCCCCTCCCTCCCCTTGTTTCTATCTGCCCCCCCCCTTGTCTCTGTCTCTTCCCCACTCCCTCCCCTTGTTGCTCTGCCCCCCCTACCCATGTTTCTCTGTCCCCCCCCCCCCCACCCTTATCGCGCAGACATTCCCCTGCTGTTAGAGAGGGGGATCCAGGTCCCCTGCAGCGCTGCGGGAACTTGAAACCATGTCTTATAGTCTGACCTCAATTTGAGGTCAGATTATAAGACGACCTCGATTATAAGACATCAGAGAGAGGGGCATCTATGGCAGCTGACTAATCTCCCAAAAAAAACAAACCTGGCATCGGCCAGAAATGGATGATAATAAAATCTGAATGTTTTTTTTATTCTATTTTTTTCCTTAACTGTTACAGACAAATGATTTGGATTGGACAAAACTCACATGCCTTGTATATTTTTCTTTTCTTTTGGTAGGATAATTTAGATAATCCCCCATTAGTTCTACAAATCTTAAGGTTAAACCAATGAGTTAAACACCAGCTTGAGTGTCTTACAGAAGGTGCAAATCAATAGATTGCTTTTCCTAAATGTGTTTTAATCTTGTTCCCCACTCCCATATATAGATTGATATGGTGACTTTTAAGTGACGACTTGTTGGTAATAATGTGAACAAGAGTAAGCCATGGTGATAGAGAATGGGTGAAAAATCAATAAGCTACTTCAGGCATGAGAAATAAAATATTGATGAAGTGAGGGAGAAAATGACACCCTAGGCACCTTTCAGTCACTATAATTTTTGTTACAACCTATTTATTAAAACAAATATTTAGACGTAAACCATCTTCGAAGAAGCACATCCAGGTCGGAGAGCAGAGAAATGGAATATTATTTATTGCTTTCAAAAATGTTTTTTTAATTTCTCCGGTTTGTCTCACAGAGCATGGAGAATAGAGAAACACAATGTTAGCAATTCAAGTTAGTAGTCCCCATGTTACATCGTTAATTAGCTTGAAAAAAAAAATCTTCAGTCCATTAGGTTCAACTGCTAAACACACCCATATCTGTTGATCAAGAAGAAAGCACAAAAAAAGAATGTAATTTCAGTCTGGAGCTATAACCCAGCTGTGGGAACCCATCTAGGACTCTCATTTATTTTATTACCCTGCCATTCAGGTCTTGTTTTCTAGATGCATGGTCGTAAATTAACCAAACGACACACCCAAAAATACACAGACACCATTGTTAGATAAAACATGGCCACAGCTCTAACAAAAACATATGTATAAGCCATTTCCTATCACATATAAACATGCCCTTACAGGACAGTGGCCAAGAGTGCATGATGCAAGAATTAGCCTGAATGGGCATTACACATTTACCTAAAAGGGCATACGTTAATTCCCCACAACAATAGGTTCAGAGCCACAGACCAGCTTGAAACCTCTGGTGACAAAGTTTAAACCAACCCAACTTATTTTGTGTATGTGCAAACTCCGCCCCAACTCTCCCCCATATGCAACTTTCCTTGCAAGGTCTGACGGCAGCTGCAACAATTCAATCCCTGACATCATCCATAACCCATTAGACCAAATTAAGGGAGAAAGGAAGCACCGGACAGATCAAAGTAGAAAAGGTTTGGCACACAACATTTGCTGCGCAATGTTTAGGTATTAGGTATACAAAATATGCCACCCATAATACACTGTGTGCGCCAATATCTTATAGATCTACCCTAGGACAATGTTCTCCAATGTCTTAATGTCAAAGAGCCAACATGTTGAGAAACTCTCAAGATCCAAGGCCAGCTGTTACCATTATGGCTTGCAGCCTGGTTATGGATTATGAGACTTGTAGTTCACTAAAAACCAAAGGTCATAGATACAGGGTTTATATTTGGACTTGTGCTGTACACATGCAGTGATTTTCTTGGACTTGGACTGTAAAAATACATTCTGTGATGAATATAAAGTCTGGAAAAAATGTTTTAAAAGGAGACAGAGAAATAATACTTTTTCAATAATTAAATAATACATCTGTATTTGAGACTCATACTTCCTCCGTTAAATGTATTATTGCTGTTCCTTCCTGATTTGTGTTCTAGTTTTAGCAGCCAAGAGACCTAATCAAACAAACTGTACGGAGACACCCAATATCACTTACACAAGAGGTTATCGGTGGAGCGAGAGCAGAACGAGCAGACTATGGCCAAACAACTTGCAGAACTATGCAGTGTGGTTATTGCGGCAAATAGGAAGGAGCATGGTGATAGTCACATGCTTCCTATTCCCAGAGAAAAAAAAGCAAATGTAACCCTTTATCTGTTTTTGTGAGGACTTATAGAGATTTATATAGCTTCAATCCCTTTTTTCGAGAACATGCAAATATAAAGAAAGCTGTGCTGTTAATGTTTTGTCATTTCATATCTTTAATAGCTTGGGGCAGTTTGTAGATATTTTCCCACGAAAATGAAAAAATCATGAGATTCGGGATTTGTTAATCTATTTAGTTATTTGGGGTGGGGTAAGTATGCTGAACATCATTAAGGGATATTCCAATATGTCATAGTAATTTAGTAATTTAGGTTGAAAAAAGACACAAGTCCATCAAGTTCAACCCTTAATGAATCCTTTATTTAATTTGGGAACCAAGAGATATCATACAGCCCGAGGCTTCCTTTCATTTGCTGTAGAGATTCCTAAGTAAATCACTTTGGGGGTTATGTAAAGTGTTTGGGAGCTTTATAAAAAAAAAGTGCAATCGTCGTTTGTTAGGTATAATAGGGATTACACCGTTTTATAGATCTTGACACTTTGCAATGCGGGAGAAGGACCTCTGCTATGCACCGTTTCCCCGACACAATCTGGCAGCGCAGATTCCAATCTGTGTCCGTGCCACGTTTATACGTGATCCCCATTGTGTTCTAGAATTAGAAAACTGGCTCACAGTAGAGGCGTAATGCAAAGGGAACATTCTTACACCCTCTCCTCCCCTCTAATTTTAACTCTGGAAATTTATTTGTAGAAATAAATACTTGAACACCCACATGTTTTAGCAGCACTTGGGTCCAAGCCCACATCACTAACCTCAAGCGTTAAATTGCTAGTTTGTTACATTCCCAAATAATAAAGCAGGGGAGTCTTTAAGCCAGCCACTGAAGAGCACTCCAGTTGCTAACCCAAACTACATAGTTGGGTTTCATCTATTACAAATTTTACATGAGCATGCTAAGAAATTGTATACCAATACCCAAATTAGCACTAATACACACTAGGCCTGAAGGGGTGGATCAACTGAAGAGGTAGATTGTGTGTTATCCAAACTACAGTATGTCTGAAGAGGCAGGCAACTAAGCATGGGGGAAGGAAGGCAGGAACCAACCACATTACCTAGTTTGTAAAAAATAAATGCATCATTGAGACTATCCCAACACACATTGTCCACTGACCCTGTTCTGTCCAACACACTCCCCATTAATAGGAAATCCTATATAAGAAGCGTAGAAATAGTCCCGTCAGCAATGAACTCATACTAAAGGATGCCTGGATTTGGCTCAAGATGTATCCCCGTGGCTATGTAAAAAATTACTGTTATATAAGTTAGAGTAGTCTAGGAGCCTTTTGCCATCCATGTCTGTCTAAAACACACAAATCTGTATTGGAATATTGTTCTTTAAAGTGACATTCCAAGTCTGGAGCACTTGTGTGTTGTAAGTCTGTGTACCGAACCGGGATTTCATGCATATGGTTCAGTTGGAAATCAACATCTTATCAACAAAGAAATGCTAAGCATTTTCCACTACTCTCCTATGTCTTGTTTACAGACTCTTGTCAGTTCAAAGTTTACAGCATCCCAATATCTTGCCTTGGAGTGGACTTTCTGTGCCTCGGCTATCCTCGGCTGTTTGTTGTTCCCTTTGAATAAACAGTCCTTTTTTTTTCTCTTTACACATGCAAAACATCTGTAGAAATTGCAGTTGATGCTGTATTTCACATGCACAAAACAGCTGTCACTAGTGTTTAGCTTTGTAAGTACAGCAAAGACTTCAGTGCACTTGACAAGCTGAACACCTTCTTGAATGTGCCATGTTCACCTCCTTGCAATGACAACTGTTTGTTCAAAGTACAGCTGAACTAGACAATTTAAATAAAATTTTACTAAATACTAAACTAAGCAGAATACTAAAGACACAGAAGTTACTTTGTATATAGGTTGCATTATTAAACAATAAATGGCTTTATAAAAGGTTTGGATATCTTTTTAGCAAGGCAGAAGATACAGTATCCATAACTATATTGTCATGCCAGTGGCTCCCTGTGGAGCAAACACAGTATGTCGGGAGATGTCAAGATGTCTGTACGGCTTCCAGTCCATATCTAAGGTGCTTGACAGGTTGCATTATAGTTTGATACCTAATCATCGTTCCTGCTTACTATATGAAGTCTGCTATCTGTCAGTCACTCTCTGGCTTCCAGCTACTATACCCGGTTTTCCCTTCTCAGACTTAAACATTTTCTGCCTTGCCAGATTTTTTGATCTGGCCTATGAGTGCATCAGATAAATAATCCTGAGGGTCAGTAAACTGTTAACCAGCCAAAACGGGATGTGATTTCACTTTTATAAACGTGTGTGGATGCATAACCTGGGTAAGTGCAATCCTAAAAAGGAAACATTATTATTTGGTTATTTTAGCAACATAGAATGTGTCTGCAGATAAGATCCATTCAGCCCTTTGGGTTATTTTGTTTATCTTATATCTAGGATAGTCCTGTGCTAATCCTACGCATGCATAAACTCCTTCACTGTGTTAACCTCTACCACTTCTGCTGGAAGGCTATTCCAGACTCTCCTCCTGGTAAGTTTTATCCTTCAACCCATAAACCAGTTTAGTAGCACTTTTCTGAACTTTCTCAAAAGTATCAATATCCTTCTGGATATAGTACTGTGTAGAAAACTCCAAGTGAGGTCTCACCAGTGCTCTGTACAATACTCCAAGTGAGGTCTCACCAGTGCTCTGTACAATACTCCAAGTGAGGTCTCACCAGCGCTCTGTACAATGCTCCAAGTGAGGTCTCACCAGCGCTCTGTACAATACTCCAAGTGAGGTCTCACCAGCGCTCTGTACAATACTCCAAGTGAGGTCTCACCAGTGCTCTGTACAATACTCCAAGTGAGGTCTCACCAGCGCTCTGTACAATACTCCAAGTGAGGTCTCACCAGCGCTCTGTACAATACTCCAAGTGAGGTCTCACCAGCGCTCTGTACAATACTCCAAGTGAGGTCTCACAAGTGCTCTGTACAATACTCCAAGTGAGGTCTCACCAGTGCTCTGTACAATGGCATGAGCACTTCCCTCTTTCTACTGCTAATACCTCTCCCTATACAACCAAGCATTCTGCTAATAGCTGTCCCTACGCAAACAAGCATTTTGCTAATACCTAGCCCTATATAACCAAGAATTCTGCTAATACCTCTCCATATACTACCAAGCATTCTGCTAATACGTCTCCCTATACAATCAAACATTCTTCTAATACCTCTCCCTATACAACCAAGCATTCTGCTAATACCTCTCCATATACAACCAAGCATTCTGCTAATATCTCTCCATATACAACCAAGCATTCTGCGAATACCTCTCTCTATACAACAAAACATTCTGCTAATACCTCTCCCAATATAACCAAGCATTCTGCCAATACCTCTCCCTATACAAGCAAGCATTCTGCTAATAACTCTCCCTTTACAACCAAGCATTCTGCGAATACCTCTCCCTATACAACCAAGCATTCTGCTAATACCTCTCCCTATACAACCAAGCATTCTGCTAATACCTCTCCCTATACTACCAAGCATTCTGCTAATACCTCTCCCTATACTACCAAGCATTCTGCTAATATGCCTCCCTATATAACGATGCATTCTATTTTGGGGTACATGAGTTTAGTTAGGCCTAGGGCAGCACAAAACCTGAAATATACTACTGGTCCCCATGCATGCAGAGAAGTATTGAGACATACAAGATGTCCCCGTCTCCATGTTTAGTGTCTGCAAAATTACTACAGCTCTACACTCAGCATTTTAGCCCAATTTACAGGGGGTGGAGCACACAGACATTATCCATATTGTTAACATTGAAGAAATTAATAGTTTAGTTAGTTAAGTTGATGCCTAACATCCTGCGGTTTTTGTACTCGCACTACTTGCTGACTCAAGGTCATTAATTCAGTGACAAGTACTGGTGGAAAATCAAACATTACATTATATTTTTTAATTGTAAATCTGCCATTCTTTAGATGGAAACAAGTACATAAATAATACTTGTGCAATGAATAATGGGTATTTACATTGCTCTTCTTAAAGCAAATAATCTAACGGAAACAAAGTATCCCCTGCCATCTGTGCAAGGCAATCAGCGACGATCATCAAGTGAGCTGTTACGGAAAGGTCATTCACATTTTCACAATTAAAATTAAAAGCAGGTTGCAAATGGATGAGTGAGGACAAGTGATATATCGTATAGTTTCACTCATTAATTTCAGTATTTACTTTCCTTTTTTTTTCAGGAGATAGTCTTTTTGTATATTGATTTTTTTTTTATCTTAGTGCAGCTAAGAAGATTTTATATGTCCAGAATGGAAGGCCGCATCACGTGAGAGAAAGCAGAAGGCTCAATGGCGGATTATCCTCACTTGCTACATCTATTAGCATCATGGAAATACATGCAGTTTGGTCAATATATCGTAGAAATGGCCAACTAAATCAATTACATTTTTCTAGAAGACTTTCTAATCATTGCATGTTTTATGGAGATCACGCATGCAAGTAAAAATAATTAAGTAATAATGATAATGCTCCCAAAACAGTCTAATGCCAAAATGTTCGCACATTAAGAATAAATAATGGTGAATTAATGGTGAATTTGTGCGTATTATTTATTGACAACCAAAAGTCTTACAGTGATGTCGATATATTTGGTCTTTGTAAACCACTAATGCCAGAGAATACAATTCTAACATTGCTTGTGGTGGACAATTACTGTGATCGGGGATGGACAATTTAATGATGATTCCCTGATTCAGGATGCCTGTAAAGGATAGAATTATCCAGTTTGCTTTTCATATGTCCACATAGGATAACATTATAGTGGAAGGTCACCAATTTATTTTAGATAGCTTTTACCATAAAAAAAACACCCCATCATTTGAGACTGTAGCAGGGGTTTCAAGAGTAGAAAGATGGGGGTTTTCTTACATTACCGCATATTTATTACGCATAAATGTGTTCATTGGAACGTTGCCTAAACACCTTACTGCCCATTTAACTTACAGTGTTAAGGCACATGAGAACATTGTGATCAAGAACAGCCCTTGCTGTACTTTTCCCAGCTGAATGCAAACCAGTGGATGAGTTCATGATGACCCCAGATGACACCACACAGTGTTGTCCAGGCCTGTCCTCAAATTCCCTAAACAGTCCATTTTCTCGTGTGTACCTCTACCTAATCATAGAAGTCGACACCAATGGACCGAGTCAAGGATTATCTCACATTTTAAATGTTACAAGTTTCCTACACTAGGAATGCGAAAATTATCAGTTGACCATGAATATACAGCTGTCCTCAATAAAGGGCTTTCATGGTGATGTTACTTTGACACCTGTCTCTCATCCTAAAAGATCTACCACCTAGTCTATAAAATATATTGCAGAAACAAGAGTGCTATGAAAAAAAATAATTTGTTCCAAGGGGACCAGTGTATATAGAGGTAAACATGTGATCGTTGCTAACCTTATTTAAGTTTAGAATATCTGTGGGTAAAGCAAGTTTTCTAGCTTGTCTGGTGTGTGTAGATTTGTGTTTCACAATACCTCTGCTACCCCATACATTTCAGAGTTCCATGTTTTGGGGTCATTTTGCTGTATAGGAGTCATAAATGTGTCACGCTTGGAAAACTGTAGGTTGCATTGCTGGCATGCTTCTCAGATTTTTAGTTAAATTATCATTTTGTTGTAGTAATGTGCGCACATTTAAATAACGATTCAGTCCATTAACTTGTGTGATAGTAGGATCTCCTGGATGTTGGACAAAAGTTATATTCCCAGGATGTAACCTTCCCAATAAAAACATAATAATAATTATTATTATTACATATATGACATTCAACATTAGATTAACCATTTAGTCTTCAGTCACTTCAAATCTCTGTGAACTGAGGTACGAACAGTAATTTTCATTTAACAGAAGTTAACGTGGATCAATCAGCAGAAACATTACTTTGTTTTCTATCGTGATTAAACTTTTTCGATACCAACCCAATAATTATATGGCCATTTTAATATATTTATAATTTTATTGAAAAGAAAGCCAGGCATGACCTAGAGCTGTAAAAACAAGTCGGCAGTGAAGGGGTTAGACAACTTGCTATCAATTCATTTTAATTATTTGGAGGACGGGGTCATCTGTTGCCAATAAAAAGGTTAAAATACCTAGTGGAGTAGCAGATATGTGAAAGGTCAGTGCTACATTTCCAAATGTCAGTTTGCTTACTGACCAGTAAAGAAATATTGCCAGTTTAATAAGTCTTTTTTGACAGTAATTCATCTTTAAGGTAAAATCAGCTCAATGATTTTTTTTTTATTTTTTTTTTGTACGTTTATTATGTTTGTTATGCGAAATCCAAGATATTTTTTTTTTAAATATGGATTTTTTAAAACTGTAAAAAAAAAACGATATTTTTTTTAAAATAAACATCTTCCAGTTCTAGCTTGAATCATCCCTGCATTATTTGTGTGTTTAGTAGACCAAGCAAAATATTAACGAGTGGATTTAGTTGATACAAACCAAGTGAAATAACGGCTTTTCTCACAAAGCTTTCAATGGCACAATTTTTGCTAATAAAATTTTAACAAGTTCTATTTATGTGACATTAAGGTACAAGTTTACAAAGAAGTGGGATTATGAGCACTGAGACGCTCATGCCTGCTCATGCATCATCCTCCAAATGTAATGTTTAAGTCTATGCGACTTCTGGATGCAAAATCAGACATGCATATTTGTTACATAGTTACCCAAAATTCCTAAAAGATATCGCATGCATCTTTTGTCTGCGTGAAACTCAGTGTGGCACACACACAAAAATAATTACTTGGAAATTATTACATTATAGCAGTGTTTTAAGAAAAATACATTAATAAATGTAATTATTTCCAACATTATAGATGCAATTTTAATGGGGAAAAAGGAATTAATGTTATAGGGCCTTTGATCTGCTGCGGATAATACTTGCTATTTAAAATAACTTACTCTTCTTAATAACTGGTTATCAGACAATTTAAGGATAATTGGTTGTATTTTGAGTGAAGTTGCACAAATCTTTTTTTTTTTTTAAATATATAGTTGGCCATAGTGGCTGCCCTACAATTAAGTCCACCAGTGGAGATGAAATGCGTCAGGTAAGTATACTTTTAGAAATGTCTGTGTTGTAGCTGGTGAATCACGTGTTAATTAATCTATTCCATCATCCCATTTATCCACATAAACCTCCAATATTTACACTATTGAACCACGCATTTCTTACTAGCGCAATGTGATTCACTCACATACCATTTTGCAGATGCTAGAGATGAGTGAGCATAATATAGTGCTTTTTCAAATTGCCCTTTATTCCCTTTATCTCCATTTTCTTTTAAATAATCAACCAGGAACTCGAGTTGGTCTCTAAATTGAATAGTATTTATGCTCGCAACTACTGGAAAACAAAAAGCGACTTTATGTTAGCCAGGTCTATTAAGTCTGTTACTAAGAAGGAAAAAAAAAACATTTGGAGTTGAAGTATGGCTTCTCAATGGTCTCTTGATCAAAGTGTAGGAATAAGTGGTGTGGCGAATGAATGCCTGTCTTCTTTCAGTGAATAGGAGTGCAGACTTACTTACACAAAAGGTTGTATCCCAGCTTGAAACTCCTAGGCATGTCAGTTCCAATCTCACGGCTAGACTAAGGCTTTATCCACTGAAATGTCTTGTGTCTGCTTCTAGAAATGGCTTGGATGAAAACTTCTGAGCTCTAAAGCATTTAAACATGTTGCATACTTATGAATAGTGCAGATTCATATCCTCTATAAGCATAGCTTTTAAATGAATGTCTGTTTGTTTCATACCTTTTTAACTCAGTTGTTGTGTATGAGCATTTATTTTAGAATATATATCTTTATCCAATAAATGTAACATTTTAAATTGTGTTTTATAGTACAGATTTGTCATAATTTTCTTAACTAAAAATAGAGTGCATAGTGAATGTTACATAACAAACAATACAAAGTTACCAAAGAAAATTATTACATTACTTATGTATGAACCTCTACCACTTCTTTATGACATTATATTTACACCTTGGATAGTTTAGTTTTAAATTATGACCTCTTATGCTTTCATTTTCAATTTCCTATTCATATGCAAGCTTTTAATTTTATGAGCACATGAAGAAAGTATAAAAAGATTGCTAAATGGGCCTTAAAATATGTTTCACTAGTGCGGTTTTATACTCTTTTACGGATATATTTGTTTGTGAATTGCTCCAATTTTTTGTCAGTGCAATGTTTTTATACATCTTATTTTCAAAACCCACAAATAGAGAAAATGTTAGATTTTGTGAACATCAGTAATATCATATTATTTTTGTTGTCAATTCTGTTACATATACATATACGAAAGAATCATTCAACACTTTTTGACCTCTCACAGATTTAAAATGGCATTTCAGGCAGCAAACTAACTCAGACTCTTCTGACAGTTTTTAACCTGTAGATGGTATAGTATTTTTTTTACATGCAAATGCCTGTAGGAAATCCTTAGGATTTTATTGTAAAAGTACTACTCTCTTTGCTCAGGGTTTTTTTTTCCAGTGATCTTTAAATTAGAAATTTGCATGTGGTCCATAAAAATATGTTCACACTGATGCTTGCATGAACCACATAACTCATTCGTGGTTCTTAGGTTGACCTCTAGTGGTCAGATGTCTAAACAACACATTGTGTGGATTCAGTTTTCATGAGCAATGTATTATAGGTCTTGAAGTTTAAATCTAATAATCGCTAATTGTATTGGTGGCTACTGCATACCTCCCAACTGTCCTGCTTTGGGAGCTATGTCCCGCCGCACTCTACCTCTGCTCCACTTTTCTGGACCGAGGTAGAGCTCAGTGGGACAGCAGGACTCAGGACTGCAATCCCGATCGCATTCTCCGGTGTCCCAGACACCAGATAATGCTTACTGAGCATGCAAAGCATTGTGCACATGCACAGTAGCGATCCTGGTTTCAGAAGCCAGGAACAAAAATGGGTCACATCTAGCACTGACACTCCCTAGACTCCACCCCCTTATGTGCTGCCCCCGACTCGGGGGGGGGGGGGGGGACGCAAAGTTGGGAGGTATGGCTACCAGGGTAAAAAATCGTAATGAAACCACTGCTCAAGAGTGGACAAAATCTAAGCTCATATTATCTTCAGGGTTTAACTAGATAATGCAGATAACGTCAGAAAACGTAAAGCGAAGGAAAGAAGTTTGTCAAACAGGATTGGCAATATAGAGCTTCGTTCACAAAATGAGACATTACATTCCATTGGCATTTATTTATATAGGGCCAACAATTTACGTAGTGCTAGGTACAGAGTATAGAGGGGGACTGCATACTATGTAAGACGACCAAGAACAGACTGATACATGAGACAGAGAGCCCTGCTCGCAGAGCTTACAATCAAGCGGGAGTGGGATTCAAGAGACACATAAGGGGAGTGAAGAGGGAAAGTGGTGGTGGGAACAGTATTAGGAATGGTTGGAGCTAGGTGGGTTTGGCCAGAGATTTAATAAGTTGGATGAGTTGTAAGCTTCCTACTCCTAACAGTGTTTGAGGACAACGAGAGCTAGGTGGGGTTCACTAGAGGTTAGTTAACAGTGGGATGAGTAGTAAAGATGTTAGTTTTAATAGGGAGAGAGCTGGATGTTTTGTGGAAGGGAGTTCCAGAGAGAGGGGGCAGCTTGGGCAAAATCTTGCAGACTCGAGTGGGAAGAGGTAATGATTTGAGGAGAGCCTAAGTTGATTTGAGGAGCGCAGAGGTCGTGCAGGATAATATCGAACGAGGGAGGCAATGTGGGCAGGGGCCGAAGCGTGGAGAACATGAAAATACAGTACCGTGTTAGCCGCGGAAATACATAAATCCTGTAGAGTTAAAATGATACCCGTTCTATGTACCCTCAACCCTTTCTCTAAAAAAAAGGAAAACCTAATTTTGCTTCTAAATGTGTCAGGCCTTGAACATTACGCTAGGCCAATTGTTCAGGACCTGTGGTTCAGTCACTTGGCCTCGTGGGATTTTTCAGGACTTGTCATTCTGGCTGCATGGATATACAGATGGAGAGTTGTTGCGGCCCCATAGTACAAGGCATGTGGTTATACAGTTCTGGATGTGAGAACCACTCTTTATAAATATCAACTCTGTAGAAATTGACAAACTTTGTTAAAATCCCTTTTGCATCAGTGAATGTTTTCCACCATGCCCGCCTCAGTTCCAAGGGATACTGTGTGTATATATATATATAAAGACCCTTGAAATATTTATTTTGGGGGGGGGTTTGTGGAGAATGTGCTGATTTGCGGCATTCAGTCCTTTCCGTGCC
Organism: Pelodytes ibericus; assembly: GCA_036172795.1. Lineage (NCBI taxonomy): Eukaryota > Metazoa > Chordata > Amphibia > Anura > Pelodytidae > Pelodytes > Pelodytes ibericus. The sequence continues at coordinate 9,749,496 of CM069860.1, read as the reverse complement.
GCTTTTGGTGTTACACTGAGCTGGTGATAGATCTGGACAATGGCCCACTCACCGGCTCAATGGAAAGGATTCCTGAATAAACCCCCTAACACAATGTGGATTTCTTTCAGTGCCTCGGCACCTGTAACATTGCGCTTTAAAAAATGTCTTCATTACTCAGTCATCACTGTTTATTTCCCACCGAGCTCGTGTGTCAGCAATGGACATTAAATACCCGCAATATCTCAATAGCTTATGTCAGGGTAATGAAATAAAATTACAGTGCTATTTAAGCTATTCAGCCCTTCATCTGGCCATAATTAAGAAGAGATAGAAGACGGTTATATTCAATTCAATGGACTGAACACCTTGGAAATACCAAAGGCGAAAAATAACTTTATATATCTGTGGACTACAACTCCTATTAGCTCCAGGAGTTAGATGGCTTCTTTGTGGGGTAGGAAAGCCTACGAGATAAATCAGTTGGTATATACCCTGACTACAGAGCCTGTTCAAATCTCAAGGTCACGGCCTTTCATCCTTCCGATCTCTATTAATGAGTACCATTAACTGGGTGACATCTAATATCTATCTATTGCTGTTAATTCCATACACTAGAAAGCCACTAAATAAATTATATAGTATATTATTGTTATAAATCTTTGAACTCTGGTATCATATTTGTTGTATAAGAAATATATATATATATTGAAGCCTATGATGAGGAGGGTAAATGCGTATATGTAATGTAGTTTTCTTAATGCAAAGTCACAATGACGACCTGAGTGTAATAATCCAAATACATATATAACAGCACTTGGATAAGTGCAATGTCGCAGCACATATTTAAAAGACGATGTGAGATATCTCTCAGCAGCTTAGCGGGCTATTTGTCATCACTCCAGTTAATTGCCATAGACTTTACTGACATCACAGATACAGGAGGCACAGGTGCTAACAATTTACTAAGTTTGGAAGAATTTTTTTTCTCTCCTTTTGCTGTAATGCAAATACTGGTCCAAGCACAGTAACCTTTTCAGCAGCCTGGCCAGAAACTTCTCCTTCAGACAGGAAAACTTTCTCTAAATTAGCAATGGCATGTTTGTCTTCCAAAATGTCTAGCTTTCTCACTACCTTTATATTTCACCATTGCATTATACACTTATCCCCTCAACAAGACTTTCATTTATTATCTGCTTTTTTTTTGTGGAAGCTGATACATCAAGGATAGCACAAAATGTTGCAGGTACCTTACTAATGTACTATAATAATGATTGGCCAGGGGTGCAGCCATGAATAAACATGTTTTAAATGTTATTTTTACAAGTCTTATTTCATTAACAACGATGCTGAAAGAACGTGAAGGGTGATTTTTTTTTTTTTCTCTTCTCTTTTTTATTTTATATTATTTGTCTATATTTAAAGAGTTGCTCTAAGCAGCCATTTCGATCAGCCTCCATATTGAGACTCTGCGCTCATCCGACGGAGAGAGAAAAAAAGCGGGAAGTGTTCCCGCCGCAGGTATCACGTGACCCTGTGGAATACCCGAGCAGGTATGAAACGCAGCGCGAGTCGCGCGGGGACTGCTGGGAAAAGCGAGGGAAGCACGACCCATTCGAAGGGCGGTGCCTGACAGGGAAAGAGGCGGGTAAACCTCACGCTGTTACAAAATGGCGGCTACCAATAGCTCCTCCTCGCACGTGTCAAACCTTCACTTACCTTGTTTTCAAGCCTCTCCAGTGACCTTTCTTGTCCTGGATGCTGCACAAGGGAATTCATGGGGTTGGGTAAAGGGGAAATAAACCCTGTCATTCAGCAATACAGCCAAAGAAAGACACCAAATATGTGTTTGTTATGATGTGTAGCAAGTGATGCTACCATGAAAGAAAAAAAAAAAAAAACTGAGGTGAAAAGTAACAATGCAGGTGGCTGGAAAAAGCAGAGTCTTAAACAATACCGTATTTAGAAGTTAAAGTAGCAAGTTATATATATTTAAAAAAAACAGCAGATTTGTTTCTAAATTCTGGTTATAAACAATGTATTTCATAGATTACAATATACCACACACACTCATTGTATATCTAAACTTGCAAAGAAAAATCCCATTACTACAAAATATCAGAACTAAACTTCTGTAAAAAAAACAATAATAATTGCAATTCTGTATTAGGATCAATTAGACTTCTGCTGCTTTGTTTGGTCAAAGTAATTTTCATTATTAATATGTATTGAGCTCTCACTTATTTTTCTATAGAGATAAATAATATCCACTGGAGCCCTGAAAATCCCAGGAGACACAGTTTACCTTTAGTAACATGTTAGTTTTACAGAAACTGGTCTTTTTTTAATACATGCCTCTATTAAATGTGCAGGTAGCAAACATTTTGCTTTTACAGCAGACTTCATGCAGTACAGCTGTGTGTTTATCATGAAGTATTTATTTATCAAGAGAGACTGTGTTATATGTGATTTTATATATCCGTATAGCAGATACATGAACCCAGTCTTCATTTTACTGCATTGCAGTAAACATGTATGCTATGGAACATTTTATTTTGATGTAAGAAATCATATACATTCAACAAAGTGGATAACAAGAGTTTCATCATTATAAAGGAGGGGGACGAGGGACTAAATGAATTAATAGCCTTTTTATTGTTCTAAAATTGTGATTTAGCCCCAGATAGCTCGCTATACAAACATGCTCTCTGGCCAGGTGATCGGCAGTCGAGGATAATATAATGGCATCCCTCTGCCTGCTAAAACACGCACACGTCTTAGCATTCAGATTATTTATAAACATCCATATATAAACTCTGCTAAATGTGCTTTTCTGTACAAGCTAGATTTACTTTTACTGTACTGTATCATCTACACACAGCTTATACTGCAAATGTAGAGAATAAAAAAAGATTGAAAATGATCTACACATTTTGTTAAGCAAATGCCTAAATTAGGAGAAAAATGCCTTTTAAATGTGTCTGTGGAGTCTCCTGTTTATGACATCACCTGTGGCCTGATATGCAAATTACACATTTCTCATTGAAAACCAGTACATTTGCATACCGTGCCACAGGTGATGTCATAAGCAGGAGACTCCACAGATACATGTTTCTCCTAATTTAGGCATTTTCTAGCAGTTTTGCTAACACAATGTATAGATCATTTTCAATCATTTTTTATTCTCTACATGCCCAGTAAAAACGATGTTTAGGTGATACAGTCCCTTTAATAATAATTGTTTATACCTAAATGCACAGACACCCTAGTTATGCTGTTAACTGTTAAGGATTTCTAACAGGGCTCTGCTCTCTTCACAATGAACTGTGGCGAATTAACAAAGGAATTGTAAATATCCGTGCAAAATCTAAACCACGAACTGCGGGGAATTGAAAGTCTCAGGGCTCAGTGGTTGGCGGTCAATGCTATGGGGACTAAGTAATATTGTCACATTACTATTGGACTTTACCTCTGCCCTGTTTTAATATTATTTTAATAATAATAATTACTGTTGGGGGAGCGGGGAACCGTGGGAATTTTAAATAAAATCAGACAACACCGCTAACGCTATCTGTCCTTTGTGCCTTTTGCAGGTACAGGCATGGCGTTCTCCAGTTTCGATCGTAGTTTTGTCAACATTTCCGACCTGCACCCTACTCTCTCCCGCCCTGTGGGTATCACTGACACTCTTATCACTATCTAATACAGCGCCGTCCCATCCGCTGCAGCCTGCTACAAACGGCCTCATTGTCACATTGTCACCGTGTTTCCCCCCACAGCGATACCAGTGTTTCTTCTGATCACAATACTAGAATTGTTACTGTCCTTTTTCTTTACACTGTAGAAGGGGGGGGGGGGAGGATGAAAACTGATGCTCTAGATGCCGTCCGGTACCGTGGCGTGATACTGGAGCCCTGCACTAACTGAGCAGCCAAGTCTTTGTTGGAGCGGATGAGAGACCCTTTTGTATCTGCCTGATTGCACCCTGAATAGATAATTGCCTCAAACTCAGCAGAGTAAAAAAAAAAAAAAATCATAATGCAGCGGGGGGACGTCTGGTATTTTCCTCATCTTGATGGCAAAATTTAAGCTGTCCCTAGTAATTTTCTTCAAAAGTTGTGTGCAACAACACCATTAAATCTCCCTTCGGCTTTCTGATGGTTTTTTTAACATCTTTTGCCTAGTGAAGCTTAGGGGATATAAAAATGGCTCTCGGCCTGTTGTGCTCGTCTATCACAAGCAGTGAAAATGGCTATTTCTATTGTTTTTTTTTAAATATCACACAGCCATTAACCCAATTAGTGCGTGCATCTCCTTGTAGCAAACTTATTGTAACTGTGTTTAATATATTTGGAATACACTTCTAAAAAAAGATAAAGTGCTCCTGTAGTTTTGCATTAAAAATAATTTCACAGGGTCTCCCAAATTCAGTGGCATCCTATAAGGAGGGCTTGGTATGACAGGCAGTTTCTAGGCTATTTAGGTGGTACTGCCCCTTTACGATTTAATTTACTCTAACTATCCATCTTTCAGCTGTGACATATGTGTCCAAGCTGATCATTTGGGAGATCCATGTTGTTTTCCTCTCTCTAGTACTGCAGTAATCGGCCTTTGATTTGTCTCCCAATTGGTATAGTAGATTTGAGGTTCTACTCAATAAAGAGAGAATTGTAGGGAATTAAGATGGGATTTTCAAACTTTAGGCAAAAAATTATCCAACTCAGCTACAAGGCTTTAAGTTTGAAATACCCGTCTGAGTTCCCTACAATTCCCTCTTTATTGAGTTGACCCTCTAGTTAACATTTCTATTGAACACACAAGATCAAATTGGATCTTTCTCAATCGCAGAAGAAATCAAGTAACGTAAAATGTACAGGCTTTTTTTTAAATGTTGAGGCTTACACAAAAGAAGCACCATTATTTCTATTCAGTATGTCTTTAAGGATCTAGTTATACCATCATTCTTTATTTCCATGCTGGCATTAATACTTTTGAGCAAAAAATATATATATTCATCAACTCAGACAATGGTGTGTTTTATTTTCGAATTCGGCCCTGTTTACTATTCTTTCGGAGTGATGTTTTACAGTATTTCTCTTTTTTTTTTTGCAAGACTTATTCTTTGGTGGTCCCACCATATCAATGAAGATTTCCATGCTAGATAATTCAAAGTGCAATATTCCAGACTTCAAAGGGAAAAATATTTCAGTACAGAAATATGCTCAAATAAACAACCAAGCAGGGGGTTGGACAAGCGCCATCAGATTTATTGTGGGTTCATAACACTTAATATATCATTACATGGACGCATCCTCCTTCAAAAATTCAGGCTCACTTCTAAATCTATTTTCCATTCCCCTAAATTACATCATATTTAAATTTGCTCAAATATGTTAAAGGAGTTATAGACCAGAATTATTTGTCAAATAAGATCAATAATCATATTGATTATTTATTATAATTTCAGCAGCCTCTTTCGGTGCAGTAGTGTTGTGTGCTCCATTTCCTGATTTTTTAAATATTTTTATATTGTTTTTCCTTTTGTTTCAATCTTACTACTGTTGCTCTCTTGTTTGTTCACTGCTCTAACAAATGTCAAGCCTTATAATGGACTAAACATATTACCGGTATATTTGTTAATGAGGGATAATACCAGTATGTAACTAAATGCACTGAGAGGGCTTAACCCCTACAATCTGTTTTAGTCAGGCAGAAAGCCACAACTGTCTGGTTAAACCTGTCTTTTGAATGGCACTCCAATTTTGCACCACTCAAAAAAGTTAACCCTTCGTCTTTGCAAAAGCAGAAATGGAGCCACCATATATCGGAAAATAGAGTGAGCTTTTGCATCTTAATTTAGTGCTATTAAGATGCACACTGTTGCCAGTTGCCAATACTGTGGGTGGAGATCCCATCTGTAGGTGTGCCCGGGGTCTCGAATGCCAATCACCAATCAGTGATGCATGTCTAGGAGCTGCAACTCTCATTGAGACAACCACAACTAAAAAAAATTGCTTTTGAACTTTTTCCATAGGACTTCATAAGAGCTCCTTTTAATAGCCAAATAAATCGGACAGAATTGGGCTTTTGTCTGATTAAAAGTTGTGGGTGGGAGGAGGGGTTTGTCCCTCTGCTGAGTTTTTAATAAATTTATGTGAATGTAAATAAACGGTAGTTATAGAAAAACAGCTAAACTGATGATAACCCCAAGTTATAACAATAGCTACATAATAAATATGGTCAAGAAACATTGTTGAGGGCTAACATTGTTTGCTTTATTAATTGTATGCTGAAACATTTCATGTAGCTATAAATTTAAATGAGTTACACAGGAAATTAGAACAGTTTAGGGAACTACAGTCAATGTTGGCTCGTTACTTTGGCCAATTTAATGACTAAGTGAAACAAGAAAAAAAGCAGTATGTCAGTATCTTGTTACCCTCTGAAATGTCAGCTTTTTGTGCTTCTAGTTTGTAATGGTTTCCATAAAATCAAGTACTACATGGTACAACTTTACAAGCTGGTGTGGAACAAACTTAGTTGCATAATTGCTTTTCAGAAATATGTGTATTTTAACTTGTGGTGTACAAGACCGTGAAATCTAATTTTCTAAGTACATCTGTGTTTTATTTGTATATATTTTTTGTATTTTTCAGAGCATAATAGGCATTGTAATTGGCAAAACAGATGTCAAAGGATTTCCAGACAGAAAAAGTTAAGCCTGTTTCATTATTTCTAGAGCGTTTTAAAAGTTGCATGCCACTGTGAATTTCTCTTTTTATGGCCTTCAAGCAATTTAGTTGGTTAATTTTAATTTGTATGTGCAAATTGCTTAATTCTCTGAAAAAATGAATTCTCAGACTTTGTGCTAATTAGTGGGTTATTCAATTTACTCCTCAACAGAACAATTGGTCAATTGTTCTGAAAGAGACTGTCTTGTCTTAAGAGATGTAAGAGTTAAAACAAATTTACCCTTTAACATACATTTATATATTGATTCTCAAGCTTGTATATGACCTGCGCTGACAGATCAACAAGGTCATAAACTAAATTTAAATTTCATTGAAAAATGAATTTGGGTTAAAACAAACTAGAAAAGATATAGTGATGAAATAGACAAAAGATGGAATATGACTTTTACACAGTTCACATAAATAATAAAAACATCAAAACTGATAGTAATGTGTGAGAATATGATAATAATGATGAGGTTTGTGTATGAAAGGTAATTATTTGGAAACATCTGTATATATTCTGGACATTTCGGATCACTCATCTTCTTTTTTCTTAGTAAATTTGAAAACCAATTACAGTGGCAAGTGTGACTCACATAATAGTATTTCACGTGATGGTAAAAGCTTCCTTTTATCTGTCTGTCACATTGTTGTCTTAGATATTGGATCTGAAAGGTTTACATTCAGTTTTACTATAAGGGATTCACCAGCCTGCTTTATAAATGCATCTTCCTGGGGAAGAGAGGAATATATCAAATCTCTTTCTGACAGTTTCCGGGTTGGTGACTGTGGTAAGTTAAAACAGGCTTTTTAAATATTTTTTTATTATCATTTTGTGACATAGTGACCAACTATACAAAACAAATTGACCTAACGGTGTGGAAAATGTAAGCTAACAGTTCTAACTATGCATAATATGCTTAGAGTTTCTGCATATTGAGCTCTTCTAATAGCACCCCTGATAGCCTGACAACTTAGAAAACATGCAATTGCCTATTTTTTGGAAATTACCCGCATGCATTTAACTCACAATGTTACATACGTGTGTAATGGAAGCTGAGACCATTAGCTCATTTTTGAAAAGTGGGGAGCCAGTCATGTCATGGGGTAGCTGTCAAATACCAAAATATGGCAGGAGGAGGAGAATCGGAAAATTACAGAAATGATGAGCACAAACATTTCCAACTATCCTTGGCTTGATCACCTCACGGTGCCTCCATTATATTCATGACTTAACCTGTGATAATGCAATGATGTCTAACATTGAAACAAAGTTCCGGCCTCTTTATAATAATTTTAATGACATCCCAAAAGATTGAGCAGGTGCCATAAACCATGTGATGTAAGTGCTTTAAATTTTGCAAAAACAAACAAACAAACAAACGTGCTTATACCACACAGACCATGGGTGACCTACATGAATTGTGTATTATACTGAGAGTATAAGTAAAGGCACCTATGATTAGATATAGGTATAAACCCCCCAAAAAAGATCAAAGGAAAACAAATGGCATTTATTTTTGTGAAACCTGTTTGGTAAATATTTACCAGCTCTCTGAGCGCAGAATACATCAAGTAACCTGATTCAAAATTACCCGTAGATATGTAGCTATTTTAGCAAATGTTCAAAGCCTTGCATGACAGCCTGATTAGTGCTCTGCGGAGCAATTTGACTTTGTTTAGACTATGATAAGTACATATGTTTCATTTGTAAACGTGCGGTTTAATTATCTATATTTATCATTTCACAATATGTAAGCTATTCTGAATCGTGTGCCTCTTTCCCCCTTCAGTTATAATTGAAAATCCTCTTGTGCAAACAAAAGATGTAGAAAAAGAAGAAAAATTTAATCCCTCAACACCAAGGTAAATTATAAACCCCTTGCTCCTGGTTCTCATAGGGACAGTAAATTTTTCTGTTCACTTGACTTTAAAAAAAAAAAAAACCTTTTAGATTGAAAACATATGAAAACTGTCCATTGATTATAGCATGCCTACAACAATGTTTAAACTACATCAGGAATGATAGATGGTAACATCTGCCATGTGTTTTTGCTAAGCCTGATGATCAGACATCTTGCCTAACATTTTGATTGCCCTATTTTGACACTATACGCTGGGTAATGTAATTATGATAGATACCAAAAACCAAACAAACAACCAATTGCTATCTTTTAGTTATTACAGGTTACTTATAAGCGAAGTTCACTCCATGGTCAAGATTTGTTCTAAACAAGAGGTTGACAGCACTCTCCTGTCTTTGCTGCACCTACCTACGAAGGATCCGCAAGATTACTATTCCTTGGGTGACATTGTTGCAAATGGTCAGAGTCTGAATGGGAAAGTTATTAACATTCTTGCCGCAGTAAGGTCGGTAGGTCACCAGAATATTAACTAAAACTGACTAAAATTATTTGGACTTATGCGCTGGTAAAAATTGGCAACATTTGGGACAATTGAGATGTTTGTGTGTTGGACTTGGAATCCTTGAAGGGAGTAATGACATAACTCTAAAGCGGTTAATAAATTGGACTTGATTTTCTGACTTTTACCCACTCTTTAAATTTTCTTTCTATGTTATTAAGAAGATATTGCTGATATACAACGGGACAAAGCAAGCACTAGGACACTTACTTTTTCCAGTGTTGGCGTGTGAGCATGATCTGTGCATTAAGATCATTTAACTTGGTGTATTGCATACGAAATGGGAACTTGGGTCCAAAAGCCTTAGCCTTCACTAATCTAGAGGCACAAGCAGGATACACAGAGAGGGAATTAGGAGTATAATTTGAAAACTCAGTGCTTTTCATTCTATCCCACACTCCATTTACCAGCACTATCAGCAGAAATTGTAAATACCAATGCCCAGTGCACAGGTAAACAGATGTTTTCTGGCTAGGAAGTTATAGGAAAGAAAATAAACATAGCTTCTTTCTTAATATTTATAAGAATAAATAAATGTACTAGTAACCGGAACTCAAAAGTATTATTAAATTAGATTGTCACTCTACACATTTTAAGTCTTTTAAAATGCTTTTCCCCTATTTGTCTATTAGGTTGGAGAAGTAAAGAGTTTTATTACTTCAGACAAGAGAAGAGGTCAAAGATGTGAAGTGAAACTATTTGATGATTTAGTTTCTTCATTTGCAATGATATGGTAAATACTACTATTATAAAAAAAACTACCTTTAGGATTAGTATAATCACTCTAACCAGCTCACGGTAATGCAGAGTAAAATCAAAACTTTATTTGAAGCTAGACAGGCGCAGCAAAGAATGCCATTGGTTTGGGAGTGTTTGAGTATGGCTGTATTAAACGGATCAAGTATAATAACAAATAGTATCAATTTATATATATACGTGACTTGTACCAATGTTAAAAAGCTCTACTTAGCTGTATATATAACACAGGTGTGAAACACTCCACTCGCACTGCATATCAGTCATTATGTCCACTTATATCGGTCATTCCGTCCACTCATATCGGTCATTCCGTCCACTCATATCGGTCATTCCGTCCACTCATATCCATCCATTGATATCAGTCATTCCGTCCACTCATATTGATGATTATGTCCACTCATATTAGTCATTCCGTCCACTCATATCGGTCATTCCTTCCACTCATATCAGTCATTCCATCCACTCATATCGGTCATTCCATCCACTCATATCCATCCATTGATATCAGTCATTCCGTCCACTCATATTGATCATTATGTCCACTCATATTAGTCATTACATCCAACTGGAGTGTTTCTTATCTTCGGAGGAGCTGTATTATATTCTCAGCTAAGCAGAGTTTTTTTAACATTGCTACTTTGTCTCACGTCATGTGTATATAAAAATGTATACTATTGGTTATGATTCAGGCTCTGTTTAATACTGTCATACTTAAACACTTCCAGCTAATGGCATACCGTGCGTATATTCGGTAGACTCCATTGGCATGGAGGAGATTGTGATGCGTCAAGATATGGTTATATTGTACATTTTGCAGCTGTGGTGAAATCTAAATTGTTTTTAATTCCCCTTTCTTTGCTTCCATATAGTTGGGATAATGAATCTATCCAAATGGTGCAAACCTGGGCACCAAGAGAAACAGGTATAAGGGTGCCTTACTTATTAATAACTTAAATGTTGTAAATGTATTGCAGATTGTATCCCATTTATAGGTGTATCCTTAAACTAAAGAGATTTAAACAGAGGCAACTTGTAAACCCATAAGATGAAACATGTATAATACTGAAAAACAAACAAACATTTGCAGTAATTTAAACTGTGCTTACCATTAAATGGGGTAATTAACATTTTTTTCATGGTAGTATCAAAGGACATCAGCTGGAAACACTATTTTTAATGAGCTACCCCCAAAATAGAATAAGAAGTAATTTCTAGCCTATCATTGATTAAACATGCAATACATGTTTTGAATTTATTTTGTTACACACAGTCTTATTTGCATCAGACATACGGATAAATTACGATGCCTTCCGAAATGCCATGGTGGCAACAGTTGTGTCCAAAACAATCTTCACAATCAACCCCGGTGAGTAAACAGATGTATTTCATATTACACATAGAATATATTTTGTACTCTTTAAAGTGTTCCCATAATGTAAATATCACTTTATAGAGGATAAAAAGAGTCCTATGCACCGTGCCAGCGATGTTGCTAGCAAATGTGTAAACATATTGTTATCAAGGCGTGGATTTTTGAAAGCAAGATTAACTACATATCATCCACAGGTTTGGCAGATAACATGTGAACTTTAACCATCGTCATTATTATTTTAAAGGACGCTGAAAAGTTACCTAAGTGCAAAATCGTTACCACATCCTTTGTATGCAAAAGTATATCTTTTTTTTTTTTAAATATAAAAATAATAATAATAATAAATAATAATATTTTTCCTGTATTTTGTATGACTAGATACCCCGGAGGCACATGCACTGATTGGTTATGCACAAGACTGCGTAGAAACCGGAGTGTTTAATGAAGAAAATGAAGAGCTGGCAAAAGATTCAGTAAACTGTAAATGTTGATTTAGTGATAAATACATAAATTGTTTGATTTAGTGATAAATATGTAAATTGTTTGATTTAGTGGTATTACTTGGTGCTCTATAATAATCTTCTGCACACCTTTTCCTGGACTACAATACCCATAAGTCACTGGCAGCCTGAAAGTTTAGCAACTGTCCATGGTTTAACATGCATGATCTGCACATATGTATTGAAACACAGCACACGCTTTACATACACATATGCATTCTCTTGATAACTGCTTCAAATGAATATGAAGTTGCTTAATACACACATGTACTAATTTTTAGTGTATTTATAAAACACAACTTTTTATTGTGCTTCCTCATGAAAAAAGATTTACACAAAAGAATGATTCAAAAGTTGTGATAAATAAATAAAATACATATGTTTGTATTCAAATATAGGTATCGATTGTTGTTTAGATATACATTTTGGATGATATTGCTGAATTAAGCTAACCAGAATAATTCAATATATTTTCTTATATATTTATTTTTTATCTTTAGTGGAATCAATACATAACATATACACAATTCAGCAGATCAAACAGAGAGCTTCTCAAGGTCTGGAAAAAAATGACCCACTTTATGGCTTAGTCTTTGCTTATATATCCACGCTGAATATTGATTGTGATACAGACAAGCTAATTCGAAATAGATGGTAACTCTACTTTATCTCTTGTACAGTAGATTTCTACTACATGTTTTTATTTCAGAAGCAGTACAGAATTGAGTTTTTATAAATAATTTCCATTATTTCATCATCTATTCCTTGCACACTGAAGATAAAAACAAATGAACACTGTTTTGCTAATGATAAAAAGGTTTGGTTACTTCTCATTTAATAGTATATGTAAAGATGTCTGAATGGTTTAAAGGGACACTCCCACAAAAAAATGAAAAGGTTTTACTTATTTTGCATTGTTGATTTCAGATATATCATAGACTTGCATTGAATGGGAGGGTAATGTAACTATTACATTTCAAGGGGATGGAGTAATCTCCTCTCTTTGTGTTGGAAGGCAAGTAAGTTATACACAGCCCCCTAGTCCTGCCCACTATGACGCACAGGAGCCAGTAAGAGAGCAGAGGAGTATTTTATGACATCATCATGCAGGCTTTGGCCACAGTTGTAAAGTGACTGGCTGGAAGATTTTGGATGATCTTGCATCATGGGAAATATTCTCAAAATGGATGCTGGAGATAAACACCTCATTTTATTTTTCCTTTATTTGCAATTAATTCAATCATACAAAAACAAACAAACAGTGGCATATGATTACATATGAGTTTGATTTAAATGACCGGGTAATCTAGTTACATTTTATGTAAGTGGTAGTGTCCCTTTAAAATGTTTTACAAATTAAAAGTCCTACATTTGGAAAATGATAATCTTATTATCATCCTCCATGGACACGGTGATGTCAAACAGCCAATCAGTAACCCCACACAGCACTGTTTAATAAGGAATGTATTACAGGTTGACTATCCCTTATCCAGAAATTAGTTTTCCAAAATGATCCGTTATCCAAAGATTTTTGGGGGGATTTTGCCACAAGTTGCAAATTCCACATGCCCCTGCCAGAATGCAAACGCACAACAGTGCAGCCCCCATAAGCTGTGACATAGCCTTTCCATGCACGCACAGATCCCCCCACGTCCACAAAGGCTAATACAATGACACGTGTACAGACCTGACACGCCAACAATGTCTCACATCACAGCTACATCACTAACAGTGATTTATTTGTTCTATACAGCATTTACACTAATATCACTGTACTTCATGAGAGCTGAGAGGATTTAATATATCTTAATGGTGAAAATGACCCGTTATCCAAGCATTTCGGATAAGAGATACTCATCCTGTATTGTAATTCTTCATACAGCTCCCAATGCGGTTACCTGATAATTGATTCGGCAGTGGGATGCACGTATGCTTCCTGCAAGAAAACAGCTTTCGAAACTAATACAGTAATCCCGAGCTTGGATTTAAAAGTGGACATTACTGATCACACTGGCACCCTGTCATGTAACTTGTCTGGCAGTGTAGCAGAGGAAACCCTCTCATGCACAGTAAGTACAGCACCTTACACGGTAAGTAACACGCCTTGCATTCACACAGACCTTTACTGCCATTTAATGTAATACATGCTACCAATCGAGTGCTTCAAACCGTTGCAAAAAACACCCAGGTTTAATAACTGAACCATAAACCATAAATCCAATAGCCAGCTTGCAAACGTAGTCAAATATGAAATTGTTTTCCAACTTGGTACAAGTTTTGGATATGGATTGCCAACTGAACACAGATCTCAATGTTTCAGCCCAAAGTTAATATCGTTAGGTCTGAGGCATGAATAGAAAGTGGCACCCTCCTCAATATCATTTCATAGCTGTTATTTTACAGAAAATGAAAAAGGTACATAAATAACAAGAAAAATAATGATTAATAGATTAATCTAGATGATTATATGAATAAATCCTGTCAGTAAATAGCTGGACAGACCGATAGAGTAGCTTCCATCATTTTATAGTTATATCACAGGCTAGTGTCCCTCACATTAGTATATAACTAGATGGACATAGATGGCTGAACTATGAAGTTTCCATCAGTATTTAGTTAAACAGATATTAAGTTATTTCCGCCAGATGGCGATTTTGAAGTCCAATGAGCCAAAATGGCAGAGGAGTGATCGGGAGACAGGGATAAGACAGAGACATGATCAGGGCCTGTTGGTCCCTGCCAAAATACCGTGCACGCGGAAGTTTGGTGTAATGAAGGTACTCACTGTTAGCGGAGCAGGAGTCGTGGCAATGGAAACACTCTTGCTTGCACAGTATACAGGGAGTAGGACTGGTAATGGGGAACACAACTCTCCCTGATATAACTGTGAGCACGGGTGAATAGATTCAAGCCAAAAATAATCAGGATACCGGAGAGCTGCTTAGTCGAGGAGGGAAGCCGAGGTCTAGTGAGCCGGATATGAGAATGGTTAAGGACATGCAATGCTAGGATGTACTATGCTGTCCAGATTTCCAGTGCCTAAAAGACGCTAGGACGACAGGGTATGTCCAGCGTTAAACAGCTCTTCGTGGCTCCCCGCGATGAGCTGTGCTCGAATCACGCTGCAGGGACTTGCAGCAGGATCCCACCTGTCCCACATTGAGTGACCTCAGTCTGATAGGTGAAATGTAGCCGACACTCAAAGCGAGCACCGGCTACATTTCGCTAAATCGGCTGTGATTGGCTGTGTGCGGCTTTCAGACAGCAAACCTGTGTGTATCTATTAAGTTACGCGTCAGTTTTACTTAGGAAACGCAGGACAATTTTTTTTAACCCTTGTTTCTATTAAAGGAACATTAAACCTTGTTTAGCCCTTGCTTTCTTGAAGGAAGCAAGGGTTAAACAAAACATGTCCGGGGACTTTTAAGTAAACCCGTGTGTATCTATTAAGATGTCTGCTGTGTCTCGCCCCACCCCACTGCCGAATGCAAGGGTCTCTTGTTTTTGCATGGGATCAGCAGGCCTGAGATAGCCGGTCGCCGACCAGATGGCTGCCTGCTTCCTATGGAAGCATGGCCGCTGCCGGTCAAAGGATAAACTGGTGTGTACTATCAAAAGTACACGCCAGTTCATCCTCACAACAGGAACAACTTACATTTCACTTGTGTCCCTTTAGGGAAGCAAGGGTTACAAAACACGTTGTCATTTAAGGTTTTGTTTAACCAGCGTTTTCTTCCTTTAAACATGTAACAAAGATTGTTAATAAATATATAACAGGTGATTTATAAATGTCATTTCTGGAGCAAAGTTCTATAAGTAGACAAATCACCATGAAAACCAGAGGAATGCTCCTGCTATGTAGAACTTTGCTCCACATTTATATATAACCCTCATACTTCACCATGTAAATGTTCATTAACCTAACAAATATGTATACATCAGCACGTTTAAATTGCATGCCATGATAATGATTATATTCTAATGCATACTTATATAGAAACATAGGATGTGTCAGCAGATAAGAATCATTCAGCCCATATAATGTACTGTAAGATCCTCAGACCTTATTTTGGCCTTGGTCATATCTTATGTTTATGGATAGGCTTATACCTATTTCACGCATGCTTAAACTCCTTCACTGTATTAATCTCTACCACTTCTACTGGAAGACTATTCCATACATCCACTACCCTCTCAGTAATGTAATACTTTCATTAGTCCCTGGCCTTATCTTATATCTAGGATAGCCTTATACCTATCCCATGCATGCTTAAACTCCTTCACTGTATTAACCTCTACTGGAAGACTATTCCATGCATCCACTACCCTCTCAGTAAAGTAATACTTTCATTAGTCCCTGGCCTTATCTTATATCTAGGATAGCCTTATACCTATCCCACGCATGCTTAAACTCCTTCACTGTATTAACCTCTACCACTTCTACTGGAAGACTATTCCATGCATCCACTACCCTCTCAGTAATGTAATACTTTCATTAGTCCCTGGCCTTATCTTATATCTAGGATAGCCTTATACCTATCCCATGAATGCTTAAACTCCTTCACTGTATTAACCTCTACCACTTCTACTGGAAGACTATTCCATACATCCACTACCCTCTCAGTAAAGTAATACTTTCATTAGTCCCTGGCCTTATCTTATATCTAGGATAGCCTTATACCTATCCCACGCATGCTTAAACTCCTTCACTGTATTAACCTCTACCACTTCTACTGGAAGACTATTCCATACATCCACTACCCTCTCAGTAAAGTAATACTTTCATTAGTCCCTGGCCTTATCTTATATCTACGATAGCCTTATACCTATCCCACGCATGCTTAAACTCCTTCACTGTATTAACCTCTACCACTTCTACTGGAAGACTATTCCATGCATCCACTACCCACTCAGTAATGTAATACTTTCATTAGTCCCTGGCCTTATCTTATATCTACGATAGCCTTATACCTATCCCACGCATGCTTAAACTCCTTCACTGTATTAACCTCTACCACTTCTACTGGAAGACTATTCCATACATCCACTACCCTCTCAGTAAAGTAATACTTTCATTAGTCCCTGGCCTTATCTTATATCTAGGATAGCCTTATACCTATCCCACGCATGCTTAAACTCCTTCACTGTATTAACCTCTACCACTTCTACTGGAAGACTATTCCATGCATCCACTACCCTCTCAGTAAAGTAATACTTTCATTAGTCCCTGGCCTTATCTTATATCTAGGATAGCCTTATACCTATCCCATGCATGCTTAAACTCCTTCACTGTATTAACCTCTACCACTTCTACTGGAAGGCTATTCCATGCATCCACTACCCTCTCAGTAAAGTAATCCTTTCATTCAATGTCCGTCCGTCCTTCCCACCATTAACTGATTGCCAAAGGTTTCCATGCCCCTCCAGGCATAATGATTTGCTGTATGTCTGATGCAGGTAGATAGATTTTCCAATTTAACGGAAGACCAAAAGACATCTTTGAAATGGAATTTCCTACTGGAGCGCTGCAAGATCTATATAAAGGTGGGAATGCTTGAATAGATATGAGACAACCAAGATGCTATCGCACCTCACTTTTATTACTAGGAACCTCTCCCTGAACTTCCCCGGGATGGATTTTTATCTTGAGAATTGACATGAATAACATCAGCATAAAAAGAGGGAACACGGAGAAGACGCTCTGAATACATATGTTCGCTATACACCGCTTATTATTATGTCAAGCTGGATTAAACACAGCTGCTTCAGCTATTAAAAAATCTGCTTTATATAGACTGTAAAACAATGTTCTTGATAATAGGGATGAAGTACAAATAACGGAAACATTACTAGCTTCAGAACGAGTTCTCTATACTTAGGGGCTGAAAAAACGTTATTCCACAAAACTTAAGGGGTCTCTGTCACCGAAACATTATTTATATTGTGCAAAAAATGGCCTGAAAATTGTGTTAGCAAAATTGCAAGCAAATGCATAGCTTTATAGGAAATGATCATTTTATGTGTGGATGGGGTCTGATACATCACCAGGTGTGTAACAAGCCCCATTGGCATTTTCCCAGTCATGTGATCGTTGCGATTAGCCAATCACAGTGATCACATGCAGATCCGAGGACTTTGCCTCTATATCACTCCACATACTGATTGTGAAGTACAGAGAGTGACAGACTGTGACCCCCCCCCCCACACTTTATTATATATAAAAATAACATTTTCCGTCCCTTGCTGACCACCAGTTATTACTCTGTTCAGTGTGCTTCTTACTTTATGGCACTCATTTAGTTTTTCTCAATTTGTTTGGCAAATTCTAGATTATATATATATATATATATATATATATATATATATATATATATATTATCCAAAGAAAGCTCTAACTCTCCTTTTAAACAACATAAATCTTGCAGTGAGTTAAATGACAAAGAGGAAAATGACATTTAAAAAAATGGAAAAATCGCTCTGGTCAACAGCCCAGGAAAATCCCTGGTCTTTAAGGAGTTTAATTTACACATTTGCTTGCTATTCATGATGTTTGGATAATTATGTTTATCTTATAAATTCACAGTACAAACAGTGTTTAAGTGACAGAAGCATTTTAAATCCAGAATTGCCTGGTGGAAATTGTGGTTCAATAAAGATATCTGTGATATGCTGATTGATGACATTTCCACACAATTTTTAAAAAATTTTTTAAAGTTGGTGCAGTCACTCTTTTTTGGGGGCAGAAAGCATGGTTTTCTACTAAGTACTAGTTGTAATTTCATTACACCTTTATGCGGACACAATATAGACATCTATTTAACTAAAAAAATAGGCATACAAACCAGCTTACAGCTCAAGCTTGCATTAAATTGGGTAATAGTATCATCGTCCCGAGATGTTGAGCCAAAGTAACATCCCCAGGATGTATTTGAAAGCCAGAGATTATCTGAACTCCCCCTTCCTGGTTAAACATTATGTGATTATTAATTGTTTAATGGTGCATGCTGTCACTATTTCAAATAGATTTTTTTTTTACAGATATGCCTATCAACCAATTCCAGAAGTGGAATGAGAGTCACTGTGCTCTCCTGCAAAATAGCCGATCCCGCTGAAGCCAGCAAAACATTGCGCAGAGGAGAAAGGCTGTAAATCAAGTTTATTTTTTCCCCATGAGATCAAGCCGTTTATTGTATTTGTTCACGGATTCCTTCCATTTGTTGCCACAGAGTTCATTTCAGCTGTTTTCAATACACACAGATAGACTATGACATATTTTGCAGTTATTTAGAAACGCCACAAAACCCCTGAAAGCAGACGGCGCAGTTTGAGTTATCGTTGATAATTAGTTTAACACATGGTGGTTGTAGAAGAATAAATAATCAATATTTCAAAAGGCAATATTTGTGTTACTGGTCTGTAAATGTTTACCAACAAAACCTACTAAGAGGCGCTTGATTACAACACTTTTTTTTTATGGCAAAGCTGGGGCATCCCTTGCAAATAATGTTATCACAATCCAATAATTAATTTGTTAAAGGGAGTTTTTCCCCTAAATATTGTTTATTCTGTGAAGGTAGAACATACAAGTTATATATATATATATATATATATATATATATATATATATATATATATTTTTTTTTTTTTATCTATACATTTTGTATAAACTACGAGTAAAATGTGGCTTAAATGTGCCTGTGGTGTCACCTGTGCAAATTACACATTTTGTATTTCAAAGTAGCTAATTTGCATATTAAGCCCCAGGATGTCATAAAAAACCGGAGACACACTAAAAACACATTTTGTTTCTTAATTTATTCACTTGCTGGTACTTCTGGTAATACACCAGTCGTTTTCATTCTCTTTATTCAGTGTAATGTTTACAAGAACTTGTGATGATAATAATACAGCATGATAGAAGTATCTTTTTTTCAAATGTTGCACATGCAGTGTGCTGTGATACTCTACTACAGTGCTTACATTCTAATTTTGGGGCCTCAGGCGCTGAGAATTGAAGTAAGTTACCCATACTGACAAAAAGATGGTATGAGACTCAAACAAGGTTTCCTTGCGCCAAACTCTGGTGTATAAACGGTTTACTCTTTATAAGTCTTGGTAGGGAAAAAAAGTTCTTAAGGTGGAGCAATCACCATGGAGACTGGCGTGCTAGGGTGCCTTGTTTCTCTAATAACTGTCTTTTTACCATCTTATGTTAGAATCTTCCTATTTACAGCTTGCATAACCAAATACGCCACTTAGTGTCCACTGTGCAGAATTGCATGTTTTTAATTTTACCTTCTATCTTCACCAAGATAGAAACAAAGATGTTCGAATACAAATCATTAAATCATTTCAAAAGTTTAAAAAAAAAAAAAAACAAACAATTATTTAGCTATTGCCGGCACCCCTTCCTGGATAACACTGTACCTCATTAAAAGTCCTCACCCTACTCCATGTAAATGAAGTCGTCAATTAAAAGAGTTACTTAATTTCCCCCCATAATTTAGAAAAGCGCTGCCATAGTTCTTCTCTCCTTCTCTTAAAACATACATTACATTTTGAATAGCCGTGCTATACAGATATTGTAATTATTTTATATTTTGTATGTTACAAATGTTTTATTTTGAAAATCATTTAAAAAAAAAAAAGAATAAAAAACCTCCAAAGCAGTCACTTCGGCTGGATTACCCGTTTCGTATTGATTTAAAATTCATTATGCCTGTTTCTCCACCTTAAACGTCATACTGATTATATCATCAATTCCGGCCACCATCTCGTCGTGTTCCTGCACAGCAGCCACACCCTTCGGTGTCCCCGTGAGAATCAGATCTCCTTCCTCCAAGGAGATTATCTTGCTGATGTAGCTGATAAGAAACGGTATGGAGAAGATCATGGAAGACGTGCTTCCTTCTTGCCTGAGTCTGTCATTTACCTTGAGCCATATCTTGAGATTATGCGGGTCTTGTATTTTATCCTTCGGGATGAAGTCACTGACAGGACAGGAGGTGTCGAAAGCTTTCGCCAAAGTCCAAGGGAGCCCCTTTTCCTTGCACCGATCCTGTGTGTCTCTGGCTGTCATATCAAGACACAAAGCGTAACCTTCCACGTGTTCCATAGCACTTGCCGCAGAAATGTCTCTACCTCCTTTACCTATTACCACCCCTAGCTCCACTTCGTGGTGCAGGTTGCTGCTGTAGTACGGCATCATGACTGCAGCCCCTTCCTTCACGTAGGCTGTTGGGGATTTCAGAAACAGGACCGGTTCCGTGGGGACGGCGTTCTTCAGTTCTTGGGCGTGTTCTGCGTAATTTCTCCCGACGCAGATAATTTTCCGACCCCATTCCCAAAATCTGCTCAGGTTTTTAGGGGATGCCATTTTGTGACAAAGATGGTCCAGGTCGCTTGGGAAAAATGGCTCTGAAATATAAAAAAATACAAACATTAAAAGTATTTTACACTCCAGGAAACAAAGTATTTTTTTTTTAACCAATTTCATCATTTAAATTAGCAACAAAAATTGCATGCATGGACTGCGTTATGACAAATTGCCTATAAGGTATAGACAGCTTTTTAAGCAACAGGATAAGTAATTTAGAATTAACAAAATGTATTGATTTCATTATTATTATGATATAAAAAACTTTGGAGTTTTAAAAGGGGGCTGAAGCTAACTAGCCATGCTGTGAGGCCATATCTGCAGAGCCCCACGAGAAACACTGCTATTTCACAATAAATTACATTTGAACCCCACTGAAACCTCTCAAATTCCAGCCCAATCGATAACTGTAGGACATGGGCAAACGGGGGAAAAAGCTGGAGAAACTGCAACTCGCCAATCACTTGGACATGGGTACTCTACTCGCCAGGCCCGTTAGGCCTCCATTGATAGCATCTTCTGCAAGCCGCGCCATAGAGTGGGAAGACTCTGACCCCTCGACGGAGGACTTGGTCATACCCCCACTAATCCACCCGACAAACGCTCGGAGAAATGGCTGCAGGATCGACCAACTACCAAAGGTGACACACAACACTTATTGGAGGATATGCAAACGGCTCGGAGAGCCAATATGGTGGGACTCCATCCGGACATCGGATCGTTACAACAAAAGTTGACCGCAGTTGAGATGAACTCTCTGCTTGGTATTTTATTTTTAATCGGCTCACTTGTTCCCATACTCTTGGGATACTCCTGCCCCTCTTTGTCTTGTTCTCTTCTTGCCCCGTATTCTGGACATACTTCTGTTTTATTTTTTCCCCCTATTCGTTTCTTACAACTGGTCATTTAGCTGACAGGAACTTCTGTTTTATTCTAGTCACGGTTTATGATCTGATCATACTTTGGCCTCAGGACGTTTACGTGAGATACATAGGATCTGAGACTATGTATCTGCTTAAAGCTCCTATCGATGTAGAGTTCCAACCATACGACTAAAACTGTATATCACAGCAGTCAACCGAGATAGGTGTATACCTCCTGAAGACAAGTACACCTGCAACTACGAGTAAGAACACAAGAGGTCCTCAGTTACACACGGCTCTAAGACCTTTTTACCGATACATTTCACCAGACACAGAAGTATGCTTACCGTACTCAAATTATTATTTTTAATATGTTAATACAATATGAGACAGTTACATAGGTTCATATTTAATACTATTTAACCCAAAATGAGTGAATAGTTAATTGATAGACACAATTTGCTTTCTTTATTAACATGTTTTTAATATATGTGAAATTCACTTATTGATACTTTCAAACAATTCCCAGTGCCCTTAGTTTTGCATTGGAAATCTCACAGGACCCTCTAAATGCTGTGATAAGGAGGGGCATGGGGAGAGAGGCAAGGGTGATGCTATAGGAAGAGTTGGGGGGAGAACTGAACCCCCCAAATCTTTTTTTGATGTAGCTCTTACCTACAAATACTAACTAGGGGTAGAAAAGAGAAACAGGGGGGCTGGTGTGCAAAATAGGGGCATTTTGTGGAGCTTGGGCTGTGTGATAACTTGCACATCAGATCCAAACCTTTATGCTACATTTAAATAAAACATAAAATAGCCCTATGCCTTGGGGAGCACTATGTAAGGGTGAGCAGAGTTTTGGATTGCACCCTGCAGCTCACTCTTCTGGCAGTGATTTGTCTGTACAGCTGCTGGAGGACAATCTCTATATGATAACATGTCTGGAATAAATCAATGCAGCATTATATCCTTAGTGTATCAGTATTAATATAGAAATAACAGTGTGAGCAGTGTCAGATCTGCCTTACCTTGCAGGGCACTGAAGAACAGGAAGTCATCTACTGGGGAGGTCAAACGGGCAACAGGAAACACATGCTGTGGGGTAGAACCAGTGACATGTGACAGTTGCAACTGCCCCCCTTAAAGCACTGGGGGGGGGGGGGGGGGCACTCTAATAGCTCACAACAACAAGAAATGAAAAGTTAAGCAAAATAATAAATAGGTTTATTTATTTCCCCTTCTTGTATAATCCTGTGGCTTCAAACTGTTGTGGACTACAGTTCCCATGATGCACAGCCATAGGAAGTGCAGTCCTCAGCAGCTGGAGTGCTCTAAACCCTCAGTCATCCCTGCAACAGCCCAATAGGGACTTAGCTCCCACCCATTGCTGACATCAGGAGGAGGTCCCTGATTAAACCCTGACAGACCAGGAAGGGATGTCTAACCCAGTGTGCACGCCTCAATCATCTATATACAGAGTATTGGTTATAAAGAACTTGTCTGGGGCAACATTCCATTGGTCTCCATGGTGATTGCCCCACACTTAGAGCGTAGAGGCAGAGCTGATACAGCTCCACTCATTTAAACATGTGCACAAATAACATGCAAACTAAGCACCTGAGGAAGAGGAGGTTGAGTGAGTCCTTATGCTGTCTACCAAATATGACATCACTGTGTTCAGATAAACTATTCATTTGCATAACAGGTCAGGTTATATACTCGTGATACCACCTGGCTGGTAAGAAAAAGAAAAAAAAAAGTCTATGTAGGCAGTAGCATGGCCTGTAATAGTGGTAACCCTATATACTACATGTGATAGGCCTGGTAAATTTAACTATCTTTGCATTTTATGTAAAGCTCCGAGTCTAATATTTCTAAAATCCACATTTGAATTGTAAACACACTGCAGTAACCTTTATTAGGCTTTGTATTATTCAAGCAAATAGTTGAAGAACACAAGATTCCAGAACCTTGATTTAAAAGAAGGAAAGGGGGGGGGGGGGTGTATGTTATTTAATGTTTTTATAAACTGCTTGGTTCAAACCAAATGTCGCCTAACATTTTACCACAAATTCAAGATTACACACCTATTTGTTTTGTTTTTTTAAACTTGTTGACAAACATTTCTCTTTCTAAGTTCAGGTTCATTTTCTGCACGGGTACCGATGTTAGTTTGAAAAATAAGGTAAACCTTTAGATGACAGATGATGCAAAATATAAGCCACAGAATGGGCATGGTATGTGTCCTGTGCTGGCCTAAACCATTGCTTCAATCTTTTTCTTTTACTTGATGTTGATTTTGTTATGATACTCAGGCCTCATCAGCACGGCTGTGAAACTAAAAGCTGCAGGCAAATGGTTTTTTTTATCAAATGTATGTAATGCACTGCAAAGTGGCAATAATGCACAGATTTTTTTATTTATTATAATGTGTGTATTTACACAGGTCTCTTAAGAGCACCCACAGGACTTGCCCAGCACCCACACTGCATGCATAGGACTTGCCCTAGCACCCACCAGTCTTGCTAGAGTACCCAGCCTGCACCCACCAGTCTTGCCAGAGCACCCAGACTGCACACATAGGACTTGCCCCAGCACCCAGACTGCACACATAGGACTTGCCCCAGCACCCAGACTGCACACATAGGACTTGCCCCAGCACCAACAGGACTTGACCAGCATTCAGGACTTGACCATGCCATGGTTACCTAGTATTCAAGCAGCTCAGTGTCACCCAGAGCTTCTGGAGTCGGGGCACATGAATTCAGATAATAAGCAGTCAGTGCAAGAAGCAACCAGAGAGGATGTCTGTTGAATGGAAAGACCACAGACATCAGGCTGCCTGCTCTCTAGTGGTCAGTAAAATACATTGCACAGTTGGACTCTGCATGCCCACTGTGGCACACGTACCACTGGCCTATGATCTCCTCTTTTGCATGATCCACCATTACAGGGACACTCTAGCCACTAAATGTACTTTAAAGCATCCAGGAACATTAAGGAGCTGCTTCTATTTTATTTGTTTCCACTTTATTAAACACATTCAATAGATATTATTGCCATCAGGTGATTAATACAGTGTGGGTCTTGGGATGTGGAATAGGCATTTCATTGTTCCTCTAGCACATTATCGGACAAAGAGCCAACACAATGTGTTAATTAGATGCAGTCAGTCCAGGCAGGTCTCTACTAGTGACGAGATGTCCGCCAGTGATTTATGATCCTCTTCTCTAAAGACGGGAAGCCGAACTCTGCAAAAATGGGTTCTTTGTTAAGGAACAGATAACATAACGGTGGATTCTCCTAGGCGCTGGAGCGATCACACGGAATAACAGCACAGGGATTGAGAACAGACAGGTCTATAAGATGCATGAACATATTTCACATTCAGGAAACAAACAGGCTCAGCGTCATGTAAGCCAACAGGCAAACATGTTCTATTGCGCTTACTTATGACATCATTTGGTGGCACCAGATGCAAAATAGCAGTTCCATAGAGACTACATTTGTATGTGGTGCCACAAACCAGGAATGGCAGACAGCACTGACACATTTAAAATACAATCAAATATTTATATTTGCTTACGATTCATTACAATTCCAACACAATGTATACATATTGATCACAATCACTCAACGAGACAAGTGAATTCTTCCAAGAGATCTGTATATTTCATAGATTCTTATTTATCAAGACAAAACTTCTGCCATTTCAGGAAAAAGTGCTAATATAGTGTAATAACCATGGAAACCAATGGCTTGCTCCAAAACATAGCACTTTTTTTGCCTTGATAAACCCGGCCCTTGGTATTATTTTATGCCATTATCCTGATCTCAGCATTAACAGCCTTGACATAACTGAACCCAACCTTGTGGCTCAAACAGATATTTTTAAACAAAACAGACACCACACCCAAACATTTAAGAGCGCATACTTTTCGAGAAACGCTGAAAGGGGGGCAGAGAATGTGCTGCTGGAAGGTCAAAGCAGAAGATCAGACAATACAGTGACATTACTTTGTTTGTTTGTTTTTAATTAATAGATGAATTTTGAAAACAATTAAAACATCAAAGCATTAAAGAATCTCAGACCTTTTCCTTTGCCATTCTCCAGGCTTAACATAAAAACGAGAGAATTGCAGATGTAAGACCAAAGTAGCAGACTTTTCCCTTTCAGGAGAATTTTTCTAACTCGGCTACATTGGCCTAAAGTGTGAAATTCCCATCTCAATTCTCTTTAATGACTAAACCTTAAAACAAATCCAGACTTAACATTTTATGAAAAGAGCCAGACAGTTAGAATCCCAACATATGTGCATCAAAGAGACCCGGGGTATATTTATATATAAAGAGCTTTAATGGAAGAATACATATTTACATACATAAGATTTAGGTGCCACCAGTGAAATCTGAAAATTGTGACCTCTTGGCTCCGTACTTTTGTCAAACCTTGCCTTAGACAACGTCTGCTTGAATTGCAATATACCGTATATTAATATATTTTCTATTTAGACAACATCTTTGTATTATTCTGAAATTATACTAAAAACAGGGAATTAAATACATAAGGACAAAAGTAGCAGAGTTGGAAAAAGTCTCTGAATTGGAGAATTTTTCTGACTCTGCCACTTAGGTATTCCCTGTAAATGACCTCTTTCGTGTATAGAGGCTTAAAAAAAGGGGTAGTGCCTGCTAAAATAGAGGCAGAGAATCCTAAAATATATATACTCCCTTCTTAGTTTTGTAACTAAAAGCAGAGCACTTTTTACATAGAAAGACAGGGAGCCCAATCTAAAAACGACAGCACTGTAAAAAAAATTATATTTAGAATAATACATCCGCTGGACTATTGGATACATGATGTAGCTATTACCGCCTCCTATTACTATTGGGGAGAGTTGAGCGGACACCTGGATGTTCGGGTTCGGCCGAACTTCGAAAAAATGTCCGGGTACGTGCTCGAACTTGACCCCGAACCCGAACCCCATTGAAGTCAATGGGGACACGAACTTTTGGCAACTAAAATGCCTCTTAAAAAGTCCTGGAAAGGGCTAGAGGGCTGCAAAATGAAGTAAAATGTGGGTAAGAGTGTCCCCATTCATAAGAATAGGTCAACTGACCTATTCGTATGAATGGGGACTCTATTTCGGTTTATAGAAAGCCCATAGCATTACATCCAATGTAATCGCTGAACTCCAACCCGAACATACAGTGAAATGTCCGTGTTCGGGTCCGGGGTCCAAAAATCATAATGTTCGGTACGAACCTGAACAGTGCGGTTCGGGTTCGCTCAACACTACTATTGGGTAAGCTCTCTGAAGTTCTGTATTTCCCCTCACTTGCTGTATCTTCTCTTTATTGGTTCTGAAACCAGTTTGTGGGAAAATAAAAAAATTTACTTTGTTCACATAGTGATCTTTCAGCTCTGTGTATCAGAATTCCAAATGGCTGCTTCAAAGAGGAAAGAAAATGTACATGGGAATTATTGCCTTCCTGCGTCAGAATTAAAAAAACGTTAAACCATATTTGTTGATGGTGAATGAAAATGTAATAAATGAGCTCTACAGAATCTTTTAAAAAATTATTTAAAGGACAGTTGTAGCAACAAATTAACTTGTGTTTAGCTGAAAGCTTGCATCAAGTGCAGGCATTTTATATAGAAATGCTTTAATGAAAGAATACAAATAATGTACTTTATTGAGCTCTATTTGGTTCATATACCTCTAACAGTGGGCAGACATGTTGTTTAGAATGTTGGGGCAGATCTTCATTTATCTACATGAAGGTTAATGCAGATCTGACCCAAGATTCTATACATGTCTGCCCTGTAGTAGAACTATATGAAGCAAGGAGTGCTTAATAAGGTGCTTTATTTGCATTCTTTCATTGAAGCATCTCTTTACACACCATCTACACTTGATGTAATCTTTCATTTAAACAGAAGTTGTTTTTTTGCCCACAGTTGTCCTTTAAAAGGTGGACATTTCCCTTCAAAACCATAGTATTAACTTAAATTATACAAACTAACAGAAAAACTAAATCAGTCACCAAGAAATGATTAGCAGTTTTGGTAGTCTTGTAGTGATTTCAATCCCTGAAAAATTCCCATGCATAACAGGAGCTTGCACCGTTAAATATACAAACCTAATTGCAAAACAGGTGGTAACGAGGGCTGTGAAATGATAACTTAGGTGGGTGACACCTAGCTGGTGATACCCTGGATTCATAACATCCATTCAAAAATAAAAGGAGAGCATTGTATAGTTTAGTACGCCCCCTGCTGGTTATGGATATCAACACAAGAAAGAGTCACTGAGCTGATGCTAAAACTATATACAAGAAAAACATGTAGCTTGGAACACACTATAAGCCAAAGAAAGAAAAAAAAAAAAAAAAACTTTTAGGATTTCTTTCAACCAAACACATGCATGGAGGACCTGACACCAAATTACAAAAAAATAAAATAAAAATCATAATGTAACTTCTATTGAAACAATTATCAAAATGTAAAAGGACTTTAAAACAAATAGGTTTTTTTGTTATATTTCCCAGTATGCACCTGCCCTCCTCCTTCTAACTGGTGCAGGAATTAGGAGACAAGAGGGAAGGTTTCAATGGATTAGTAATATTTTAACTGTATAATTAAAACTTATTCAAGTCAAGTTTAGTGGCATCAGCTCTACTTCCACGATTTAATTTAATTGTTAATGTAGAGGTTTTTTTTTTAATATATATTTACGGTGATGGTAGAGAATAAAAAAAATGATTGAAAATGATCTATACATTGTGTTAGCAAACCTGCAAGCAAATGTCTAAATTAGGAGAAAAATTTGTTTTAAATATGTCTGTGGAGTCTCTTGCTTATGACATCACCTGTGGCACGGTATGCAAATTAACTGTTTTTCATTGGGAAATGTATAAGTTGCATATCGTGCCACAGTTTTGCCAATACAATGTATAAATCATTTCCAATCATTTTTTATTCTCTACCATCACCGTAAATATATATATATATAAAAATTCTACAGTAACAATTTTTTATATATACCCCCCAGACACATGTTTCTCCTAATTCAGGCATTTATGAGCAAATTTGCAAACACAATGTATACATAATTTCCAATAATTTTGAAAGGTTTAGGTGACGGTCCCTTTAACCTTTTCATTCCCGCCAAGCCCGAGTCACGCTTTTAAAAACCTAAAAAAAAAAATCACAAGATACACAGACAGGCGTGTATTCTTATGTGCAGCAAACAAATAATAAATTACACTTGAATTACCCCATGCAGGCAGACCTGTAGGCAGGGTCGTTTGCACTGACACAATGGTTTTGTTTTTGTAACACTCAAAAACCCAAAAAACAAGATTTAATTTGTGAGAAGAAAAAAAAAAAGTAAAAAAAAAAAAAAATGATGTTCAAGCAGCATAAGAATGAACTCCCGAGCAAGGGGAAAAAAATTAAAATAAATGGGAGAATTTGTTCAGAATTTGCACTTTGTGATTTTGTGCTCAGTCTTTTGGCACCTTGAAACTATCTTTTTCTTTGCGGATTGCAGCCATTGTAGAGATCGGGTCATCTTTGCCAGCGTGCTGCTGTACAGACTTCTCTCTAGTTTAAAAAAAAGACAGGATGATTAAAAACATATTTTTTTAATTACATTTCTGAGTCCATCTTTCATGATTAAAGCCCATAACTTTACATTTTGAATAGAGAGAGAACACAGACTTTGGCTGAAACAGAACCAATACGAACAGGTAAAACTACAGGAACGTTTCTCTACTTGCTGTAAACTATGAACTACTAAGTCCCCCATCTCACAATTTCCTTGTACAAGTAAAACATTTTTCCGGTGAGAGGAGCCTAGCATGGCCTGGATCAAAAAACATACTCGCAAATTACCATCACAGCTCTACAAAGAAAAAACAAAACCCACACAAGCTGGGCATGGTATACCTGACTCTCATAAAAGGATTGAAGGCATGTTCTTCGGCTATGGTTGATGGAATGGTAGGTTCTCCATTGTTGTACGTCTCCTGGAAAAAAAAAAGAACCATCTTGATTGGGAGCCAGGCTTCCGGACAACACAGGTTATAGACAAAATGAAAAACCACATAATTAAAAAACAAACAAACAAAAAAAACTCACCTTAGCCCACAATAATTTTTGTTTTATGACATCATTGTTGGGTTCTACATGACGGGCAAACTTCAGGTTGTTGATTGTATATTCGTGTCCGCAGTACACCCTCTATTTCAAGAAAGAAAAAAAATATATATATTTATTCCTGGAAAACATATGTTTCTCTCCAAACTCAGCAGGGGTCGGTCTATCTGCAGTTCCTCTATCTTTTTCTAGACTAGATTTACCCATTTCCTGCCACATCCCAGTTATCCTGTTCAGCAAGGACGAAAGGAAGCATTTACCGTTTCTAGAGGAAGCCGACCCAGGATCTCAATCAGAGCTTTGTACATCTCCTCTGCTGTCCCTTCAAAGAACTTGCCACACCCCGCTACAAACAAGGTATCACCTGCAAGGATACAGGATGGCAGACATGACGATTACACCACTCTTCCATCCGCTCCCACATTACATGAGGATAATGAATTCTGTGAATGTGCAGCCACGTCATCACCTTGAGTGACAGAACTACGGCGCAAGCCCCTCCCCACTGGCATGGCCAGCGAGGGCAGGTTAACTTCATATTTAAAAGGAAAAATACATGCATACTTATTTGAGACTATTAAGACTATTACCATATCTAAATTTCTCTGTACAACAAACTCATATGGAGTTATTTCCAATTTCAACACTGAATAAGAAGCTTATATGGCTTCTCTGGCATTTTATAAATTAAAAACGAATTTACATTACATTTTATTTTCAACCCAGTGAGTTGGTAAATAAAATGCATTTTTCCGATCTTTCATAAAATAGCTCCAGTGTTCCCTCATAAATCTTACATGTCCGTTCGGCAGCGTTTAAAGTTTAAAAAAAAAAAAAAAAGAAACAAAACGCTGGAAGGAACCTCTATTTTCTGGTAATTTTTCCTCTGGCCACAGGGGGGCACATTGCATCACTCCCCAGCTTTTGCGCATCGGAATGCTAGGAGCGGTTAAGCTCAGCCGAGGATATCCTGGATTTTGGATTGGCTGCCGGCGGTTTGCGTTTTCCCCTCTGTATAGTTTTGATGGACCGACTCCAAACACTACCAGAATTAATTTTCAAGGACAAGGGTCTTACCGGTGAATACAGCAGGTGGTTCCGAGCTACTGGGCTTGGTTACAAAGTAGCAGATGTGCCCCGACGTGTGACATGGGGTACCAAGACATTTTATGTGCAGAGATCCCAGCTAATGAGAAAGAAAATTTAAAAAATGTAAAAAAAAGTAACCTGGACATAAGCTTTCAAAAGTTTATTTTATGTAGTAGAATTCTGGTGGCCAGCAGAGGCCACAAACGATTTGTCCTACTATCTATGGACTGGAATAGGAAAGGGTAAGCTGGCATATCACTTCTCTACCTGTATGGGCAGGTATGGGAATATTAGGTTGAATAATAATAAAATTATTTATGATTTATAACCTCCCTTCGCATCCACGGATTTACCTGAAATGTACTCAGATGGGAGATTTTGTCGGTCAGCGCCCCGATACGACTATCTCCCCCGTATACTTTCAATCCGGAGACCAGCTTTACAAGTTTCTCGTTTCCACCTGCGTGGTCCCTGGGAGAAATTATTTTAACATCTTATGTCATGCTCTGAATAGACATTACAATTTTTTCTTTTTAAATGTAACACTGATACAAACCCTGCCCCTCCGCCCACAGACCCCGCTCCCTGTGCACCGCCCCCTCCTCCTACAGTGTGCCAGACCCCACTTCCCACAGTGCGCCACATGACCCACCCCTGCTCCCACAGTGCGCCACATGACCCACCCCTGCTCCCACAGTGCGCCATAGATGCTCCCACAGAGCTCAGTCTTATTAGTTATCTCCAATATTTGCCCGGTCTTGGTTCATCAATAATCATGCTCTGAGCTACACTCCGCCTCCTGCTGTTTTAATTGCTCACAATTTTTTTCCTCTGATGCACCGATCCTGTCCCAATCCTATCCTGTCATAAACACACGTTATAGGCCGATACAGGATAATAATTGATGCTCTTACTCCTAATCACAAAACCTTCCCTCTGTACTTCTTGATAGTCTGGCAGATACATGGAATAACCTTCCAGGCGGCTGCAAGGGATCAGGAATATCTGGGATGTGCATCAGTCTATCCTAAGGAGCAGATAACCCTGAGCTTTTGCCATGGACCACCTAGATGTAATGACTGCTTCAGTCTGCAATCTTTTTACTTTATGTCCTTTACTGCACTGAAGAATTTCTTCTTAGTTGCCAAGAAAATCCTACTCGAGAGTCACAACCTCTCCCCTTCCTCTGGCCACCGCACCCTGCCAAAAAACATCCCCCTCGACCATTCCTCATAGCGAGTCACTCGGGAATCCATGCAGTATAACCGGCAATAACACGTTCAGGACTGGATCGCTTGCAATTGGCACAAACTATGGTACTGACCAGTGGTGATGAGTGGTCAGGACTGTCGTTAATTTGACTCCATGCTTTTTGACGGCATCAACCACCTGAAGAAGAACAAAGCAAAATCATTTTACGATTCTAAAATGTGGATTCCCTGCAAAAAAAAGAAATTATAAGGCAAACAATAGATTGTTAGTGCAACTCTGGTCCAAAAACCCATTTACACCTGTATTATGTTGGTAGAGAAAACCAGAGATAAATATGGTTTGAGATGTATATTTGCTGCAAATGTCACTTTCCATCCTTTCGAGGTCGATAAAATGAGTACCATTAAATGAGGAATAGTAACATTCCCAGGGTATATTTGAGAATGAGAGTTCTCCATGTATCCATCCCAGGTCATACCAATAACATTTAGGATTTTGGAGACCATCAATCCTGCCAGTTAAGGCGCCTGGGGGGTCACACTTTGCTCCTTAAATTTAAAGAGCAAAAAACAACTGTTTTACCTTCTGGGGCTGCACTGGATCTACGATGGCCGCCTCCTTGGTCTCCTCGTCAATGAGGAGGTACATATAATTATCTGCCAGGGCTGGGAGAAGCTCGATCTTCATGTTGGACTGAGAAAACACTTTGGATTTTCTCAACTCGAACTCGGTTAGGTTTTGTGGACTACTCCCAAAAAACGTGTAGCCTGTTTAAAAAAATAAATGTATATATATATATATATATTGGATCAGAAAATCCGGTTCAATTAAAATCACTAATTTCCTATTTGAATATTCCATGATTAAACATATTCCCACAAATCATCTTCCTCTGCCATCTCTGCCCAGGCACTACTGTAGGAAACTACTACTCTAAAACACTGTGCTGGCAGAGCATGACCAAAAGGTTCTCAGACAAACATTCACTTATGTCCTTCTTCAGATGTTCCTTGTAGAATTCTTATTTCAGCAGTCTGTGCACACAGAACATTTTACAGCTGTGTCTCAATACACATAACATGCTGGATAATCTCCCAGAGGCCTTTGAACTTTATAGACGGGCTATTATAATTAATATCCTAGTAAATCCTGCTAAACTGGCTCAAAGTTTCCTAATTGACATGCAAAAGCTCAGAGAACAACATTTAAAAATAAATATATATTTATCGATAGCCCTATATTAAACATGTTGTATATCAAAATTAACACAGGGACTGAAGTGGTTCTTACGGGCACTCGAAATATTTTAGTAATAAATATTCTAATATTTTACAGTTTAAAATAACTTTACTAAAATACAGACCAAAAAATAATATACGCACACACACACACAAAAAAAAAATGATTTACAATTTCTCTTACTACTAATTTTATTTTTAATTGTTAATCTGTTTTTATTTTATTTTTAAATCACACCGATGCAGATTTAGAAGAGTTAGAATAATGTCTAAAATATAATGGCTTCTAGACGTACAAACCTAAATCAACATTCGATTAACATGCAATGATCATCCACAGGACTACAAAAATGTCCTATTTTTTTTCTCTCTCTTCGAGGGGATAGTAAAAGTTACAATTTGAAAGTTAGGCACTACAAAAAGCAAACAAATAACAAAAAAAATCAAAAATACAAAGCAAACAAAACAAAAAAAGTTAAAAAAGTACATAAAATACTTAGTCTATATAAGTTGCTTTCATAAAACCCCTTTTTGTTAACTGCCAGGCTATCAAAGAGTTAAAGTGCGCTTTTAGAGCAAGACCAAAACAAGTCTAGTTACCAAACAGTTGAAAAGTAGAGATGAAAAACACAGCTGACATATGACAGGACTCCGATCCTTCCTATGCCGTCAGCACATATTTTCCCTTTTCACTCTGACTCTGCAGTTTTGCAGAAACATTTGTGAGCTGAACAGTTGCTGTTTATCTATAACCAATCCTTCCACCTGCCTGGTGGGTGTCTCAGCCTGCCGGTTTGCTACTGGGAGATCTGCCCTTCCAGCAGCGATGGCGTTAAACAGGGTTATTAAAACAAACCAACCAACAACAAAAAAAAAAAAGCACCAATTTCTTTAAAAACAAACAAACCAGTTTTCATTGAGTTGCACGAAAGCAAAAGTTCCCGATATAATCCTAGAAACCTGTCGTGCAGGACAGGGTGGAGATAACAAAAAATGTGACTCTCTCAAAAAAAAAAAAAAAAGTGAGAAACTCCCCGGCTTTTAAAAAAACAAGTCACTTAATTTCGCTGATGACTTGATGTCTGCACATCATTTGTTTATCTCTGTAGAAGTCAACTGTATACAGCGAACCACTTGCGTGGTCTACGGAGAGGTGATCTGTCTAAGTCACCATGACAAATGGGTTATAAGGTCAGGTTCATTTCTATATTCAGTGGCAAATATCCCTTTAATGACATCCAACTAGGATTGGCGCCATTTTTTGCCAGTAGCGTAGAGGGCGGGTATCTCCAAACCCAGGTATAGTGCATGTTCTTTAAAAGGGTAGTCCGATTATGAGGTTCGAAAGCACACCTTTCTACAAAAATCAACTAGTATTTTGTTTTATTGTACAACCGACACCAAAATTAAGCAATCCGGCCAGAAGCCCCACGCATTTCACACTAGATTATGGGAGCTGTGTGGTGTGCCGGCAGATTGCAATTTAATTGTGTCGTCGATGTTCAAAAAGGTGTAAGAGCCCAGACAAGACCTCACTGGACAGTTACACCCAAAACACCCCTTCTTAATTATGCCCATTGGCACAATGTCTAGTTGGTCTTGGCATACGCACTGCCGATGAGAGCGTGCCGTAATTAGACTCAACCGGGACACTGGTCAGGAAAACCATCTTTCCCAAAATAACAGGGGGAATGGGCAACCCTCCTGTTATCCAAAATCCTCCAAAATTACCTCCCCCCAAAAATAAAATCAATCTGGTGCAATCTGAGTGAAGCTTTCTAAGAAAAGTTTGGAGGAAAGGGATATTTCCTTTGCACTCCCCCACTTCCCTTTTTATCTTACAGCAAGCTACCAAGTAAGCGCCACCAAAAATATATATATTTTTAGATCGTGTCAGATAGAGTTCAAAATCTCTTCTGTTGCAAACACTATAATACACTCACATGTGCGCCGGATAAATACAGTCTCTCGACACCTGCGGTGAACAGAAATTAGCAGCTAAATAAGTCAGCGGAGCCAATTCACGCGGAAGTCCCATGTAGAGCGCTACAAAGTCTAGTTATTTATTAATGCAACAAGCAAACAATACTAGATACAGTTACTAAAAGCATCTGGATTTCAACATCAGACATGGTATAGACACTACTTACGTCTGGTACATGCAGCCAATATAGCAGGAGTAACCCTACAGTGAAATTCCAGTTATAGAAGAAAAAGTTATCAAAGTGATCAATTAATACCGAGTGCTGGATCCAAAATAGGATGCTAATTAATATGTTATTGCATGAACCGAGCAGGAGGACTCCTAGTTCAAAATGCCAAATATGCTCAATTGACCCAACTCAATTTTACTTAGTTATAGATTCAACCTTAAAAGGACAATTGTCAATAAAAACTGGTTATTTTTAATTGGAAGACTGCATCAAGAGTCAACATTTTAAATAGAAATGTAGATAAAGGGAGCGGACATGTTTAGAATCTTGGGTCAGGAAAAGGAAGGAAGATCTGACCCAAGATTCTTAACATGTCAGCCCCCCTAGCAGAGCGTTACAAGCAAAAGAGGGTTCAATAAAAGTACTTTATTTGTATTCTTTCATTATGAGCATTTCTATTTCAAATGCCGCAATCGTTCAGTTAAACATAACTTCTATATTTTGCGGATAGCCTTGAAACAGACATTAAAAAATGTTTTAGCCTGTTTTGGTAAAAAGCATAAGCAATAGAGTAGCTGCGCTCCGGGAGAGAAGAGGCATGTAATCTAGCCGACACACACCACTTCTCCCTCGGCACCTGACTAAGCTGATCAGCAGTGCGGAATAGGTTTGAGGACCAATCGCAGCCAATCAGCTGCATCTGGCTAAGTGCCAACATAGAGGAGACACCCATGTTTTTAGTTCAAACCAATAGAGGCATGAAACCAAATGTGACTCACTGTAGGAGCAGTGAGTAATCGCCAGCGACCAGGTCAGCCTCTATTGTCCAGCATCAATATACATGCCATTTTACCCGTATTCTACGCCCAACATCAAAATTAAGCTTGTTCACTTTACTCGATTAATCACTGCTGCCCTAATATTCAGTACTGCCTCTGTCACCACGTTAATTTAAATTTCAACAGTTTACACTTTTCCCCTTTACTAGTTAGAGCATAAATCTAGGGTCTAAAATTTTGCTTTTATACGTACGCCATATGGCTGAGTGGTATAGAAACATAGAATGTGTCGGCAGATAAGAACCATTCGGTCCATCTAGTCTGCCCAATTTTTTTTTGGTATGGTATTTACAAATACGCTGTACACAAACGGTTGAGTACTGTCAAAAATGGGGAATTTCTTTATTTTTATATGAGGGGCATTTAATTCTT
The DNA here is from genome assembly GCA_036172795.1 of Pelodytes ibericus. Lineage (NCBI taxonomy): Eukaryota > Metazoa > Chordata > Amphibia > Anura > Pelodytidae > Pelodytes > Pelodytes ibericus. The sequence goes on along the minus strand of CM069860.1, from coordinate 9,712,422 downwards.
GGGCTATTAGGCCATGTCAAAATGCTTTCATTGTGTATTTTTTATTATAACGTTTGCATGAAAATTCTTAGTAGCCAATGCACCTGTTTGGAAGTCATTTCTGTCACTAGCCTTTCATTGGTTACTGTAAAGATCCAAAAGGATTTCCGCGCAAGATCTGGAAATTATGTTTTTTTTTTTTTTACTTGTTGAAGTCACCTGCTGCAACCCCTGTACAAAATGCAATAAATATCCCTAGCAGGTCACTGCTCCCAGCTATCATAAGGAAGTTTTGCAGACTAGCTTGTTCCAATAACCCCCCTGCAGTGGGGGCAGCAGCAAGAAACAAGTATTAACAATGACTGCCATTAACTAAAGCTAGGGGGATTTAACCCTTTCCAGTACAGTTTCATGCAATCTATAACCCCCCCCCCCCCCCCCTTGTCGGAACAGGGCTTGCATTTTGCAGGACAGTTTTCCTGGATTATTACAGAATGAACCTTTTGCACTTTAGGGTTTTGCACATTGACAAGGCAGTGGGAGACCCTGTGCTGCTTTGGAAAGTGATCTGGATTTTGCAGGAAAGTTTTCTAGATGATTTTGTTTTTGCAGTGAATGCTTGTTGCACTCTAGCATGGTGTGTGAATAAGGAAAGGGGGGGTGTGAGACCCTGCATTGTGATCCAGGGTGCAGCCCCTCCCCCTGGCTTCCCCCAGCTCTGTGCTTTGCATGGAGTTGCAGCAGGCCCTATGCAGCCACATACCGACTCTGCAGCCAGCCGCAGCTCCCAGGAAGGACAGTGCGCACCACAGCCTCCTGCTGCACCCAGACAGCATCATCATCATCCTACAGAGGGGCGGGATCCACAACAGGAACTGCACTCAGTGCGGGGGTGGCTCCAGACACCACCCCCCCCCCCCACCTGCGGAAGGCAGCCAATCAGCTTGTCTGGAATGGGGGAGCGCCAACCTCTGCACGCCGGGCGCGACGCGTGCCAACCAAGCAGACGGGCCAATCAGGAAGGGCGGCGGAGTGATTCCGAACGCTGCGACGTCACTCGGGATGGGGGAAGGAGAAGAAGGGCGGCCATGTCTACTGAGGGCAAATGCCCACACAGGAGCAAAGGTTGTTACAAGATGGGTTATGTGAGTTGCATGGAACGAATACACTAGGCATTGACCCTAAATACATCAAAACATAATAAATAACTATCTTTACACATGTTTATGAACATATGTTTGCTGCAATAGTACTGCCCTGGTCAAAAATGGCCCCCACTTCCTCCTCCCTGTCATAGTCACGTGGCTGGAAGTGTGTGCGCTAGACTGGAGGCGGGGCTCTGAGCAGCCAATCCCCGCCTAGGGGTGCAGCCCAGTCGGCCAATCAGAAACCTTCCTACCTGGAGCTGTCAGATAGTCTCGCGTCCTGTCCAAAGTTGTGTGTGCAGAGTACGGGGCGAGGAGAGGCCGCTTCCCGGGTACTCCGAGGAGGGGGGCTGGCTGCTAGAGGCCTGAGAGGGGGCAGGTGTAAACATGGCTGACCTCTGGCACTCTCACTCCTGCATGGGCAAATAAACACCCAGTGCTACTTGCCTTCTTCCTCTCTCCTCTGGCACCCAAGGGGTTAAACCCAGGCTTACACACTTTGCTATCAAGGGGCCAGATCCACTCAGTTTTATGCAGATATGTTTTGCTCTAAAAAGTGGTGCAGTCACCATGGTAACCACATAGGATGTCCATGCTGATTGCTCCACTTTTACAACTGTGGCTCAGAATTGCTCCCTGCAGTTGAAACCTAGGTGTAGGCAGCAACATTGCTCAGGGTGGACATGTACCGGGGTCTGTGGTGGGCAATGTAATGATGATCTGTGGAGCGGTGCAGACCTCGCCGCAGATACCGGGGTTTGTGGTGGGCAATGTAATGATGATCTGTGGAGCGGTGCAGACCTCGCCGCAGATACCGGGGTTTGTGGTGGGCAATGTAATGATGATCTGTGGAGCGGTGCAGACCTCGCCGTAGATACCGGGGTTTGTGGTGGGCAATGTAATGATGATCTGTGGAGCGGTGCAGACCTCGCCGCAGAAACCTGGGTCTGTGGTGGGCAATGTAATGATGATCTGTGGAGCGGTGCAGACCTCGCCGCAGATACCGGGGTCTGTGGTGGGCAATGTAATGATGATCTGTGGAGCGGTGCAGACCTCGCCGTAGATACCGGGGTCTGTGGTGGGCAATGTAATGATGATCTGTGGAGCGGTGCAGACCTCGCCGCAGATACCGGGGTCTGTGGTGGGCAATGTAATGATGATCTGTGGAGCGGTGCAGACCTCGCCGTAGATACCGGGGTCTGTGGTGGGCAATGTAATGATGATCTGTGGAGCGGTGCAGACCTCGCCGCAGAAACCTGGGTCTGTGGCAGGCAATTTAATGATGATCCACGGAGCGGCGCAGACCTCACTGCAGATACCTCACCTCGGTCTGTGGTAGGCAATTTAATGATGATCCGCGGAGCGGCACAGACCTCACCACAGATACCGGGGTTCTGTGTATGGACACTTTGTATATCCCTGGCTGAAGCACCCTGTTGTAGCTCAACTCGAAGCTTCTGATAGTACACACCAGTTTATCCTCTGACTGACAGCTGCCATGTTTCCATAGGAAGCATGCAGCTGTCTGGTCGGCGACCGGCTGTCTTTGCTAGCGCAGAAAGAGACCCTAGTTTTTGGATGGGATCAGCAGGGGGAACCGAGCTAGACCCCCTGTGCTGATCCCATGCAAAAACGAGGATCTAGCAGCGAGAGACCCTCACATTCGGCTGACAGAGCGGGGTGAGCTGACAACTGGGAACTGCTGTGTCTCGCATGTGAGACACAGCAGCTAGTAAAAGCGCGTGGATCTATTAAGACACACGCCGGTGTTCTGACAAATTTCTGGAGCAAATTCTCCTGCGCAATCGCAGGAGAATTTGCTCATTGCGCATGCGCATAAAGTTACAGCTAATAACTCAGCTGTAACTTTGTGACCACCGCGCATGCGCCAGCTGCGCAACCCACCTCCCGCCCCCCTCACACCCCCCCGCACACCCCTTCTCACCAGATCATCAACCACAGCGATACACAGCGCATGCGCACGCCTATCCAGCCGTTTGGGAATGCGCGCGTCCGTAGTTGTGTTCTTAAGGTGGTAAGTAACACGGGGCGGGCTGCCTCATCTTGATGGGATTTGTGATCCTCCTGCTGCATCAATAATACAGCAGGAGGATCACAAATCCCATCAAGATGAGGCAGCCCTCACCAGGATGCTTGCCCCCTTATGTCCCGACTCCCCGTGTTACTTACCACCTTAAGAACACAACAACGGACGCGCGCATTCCCAAACGGCTGGATAGGCGTGCGCATGCGCTGTGTATCGCTGTGGTCGATGATCTGGTAAGAAGGGGTGTGAGGGGGGCGGGAGGTGGGTTGCGCAGCTGGCGCATGCGCGGTGGTCACAAAGTTACAGCTGAGTTATCAGCTGTAACTTTATGCGCATGCGCAATGAGCAAATTCTCCTGCGATTGCGCAGGAGAATTTGCTCCAGAAATTTGTCAGAACACCGGGTTTACTTTCAAAGACCGGGACATGTATTGTTTAACCCTTGCTTCCTTGAAGGCAGCAAGGGTTAAACAAGTGGGAATGTCCCTTTAAAGACTTAACGTGACTCACTGTTTGTTTGGGAACATTAATGTGAGATGCCTTTTTACTCCATGCCACACATCGGGTCACATGGGCTTCTTCGTGTGGGAGGATAGGTGCCCAGATGCCCCAGCTTTATTTTCAGGTAATCATATGAAATGAAGGCATTTGTTTGCCTCTTAAGGCACAAGATGCACTCTTTTCTCTCTCGGGTCTATTCATGGAAAAGGTAATTGAGAAGGGAGACGGGTTCAGCTAAACACTGCTTTTACTGTGAATTTAGAGAATACAAAATGTGGCTTGATATGCAAATCACACATTTCCCAAGTAGTTCATTTGCATATCGAACCGCAGGTGATGTCATAAGCAGGAGACTCCACAGACCCATTTGTCTCCCTATTTAGGCATTTACTTGCAATTCTCCTACCACAAGGTATAGATCATTTTCAATCATTTTTTATTCTCTTCATTCACAGTATAATAGATGTTTAGGTGATTCAGTCCCTTTAAGACCAAAATAGCCAAGTTGTAAAAATTCCTCCCATTTATCTACACTTCAATCTCTATGCTATTTTGGCTTTACATTTGCAATTCCCTCCTTCAGGAATAAAGCCTTTAGTCTATGCATGTGCTTCCAATGCTGATAACACAATGTATAGATCATTCAGAGTCTGACGGATCGTATGGTGGCAGAGTACGGCATGAAGCGTGTTGGTCTCTCACCATGGTCCTTCTCTCACACAGGAGACACCCTGTTCGTTGGTGGATGTGGGAGGTTCTTTGAAGGGTGGGCAGAGCAGATGTATAAGAATCTGTCAGAAACGCTGGGAACCCTTCCTAATGACACTGTACGTTCACGCTGACTTTCGTTTGTTAACAAAAACACTTTGGCTGGACAATTGGGACTTTTCCTCTTGCTCTGAGATCAGGTCACACATTTGACTCTGTTTAAAGGACAACTGTAGCAAAAAAAAATGAAGTTGTGTTTAAATAAAAGATGGTATCAAGTGTAGGCATTCTATAATGAAAGAATACAAATAAAGTACCTTACTGAGCCATCTTTACTCCATATAACGCTACCAGGAGGCAGACATGTTGTTTAGAATCTTTACTCCATATAGTTCTCTCAGCCGATATGGAGTAAATATTCTAACCAACATGTCTGCCCCCTGAGAGAACAATATGGAGTAAAGATTCTAACCAACATGTCTGCCCCCTGAGAGAACTATATGGAGTAAAGATTCTAACCAACATGTCTGCCCCCTGAGAGAACAATATGGAGTAAAGATTCTAACCAACATGTCTGCCCCCTGAGAGAACTATATGGAGTAAAGATTCTAACCAACATGTCTGCCCCCTGAGAGAACTATATGGAGTAAAGATTCTAACCAACATGTCTGTCCCTTGAGAGAACTATATGGAGTAAAGATTCTAACCAACATGTCTGTCCCTTGAGAGGACTATATGGAGTAAAGATTCTAACCAACATGTCTGCCCCCTGAGAGAACTACATGGAGTAAAGATTCTAACCAACATGTCTACCCCCTGAGAGAACTACATGGAGTAAAGATTCTAACCAACATGTCTGCCCCCTGAGAGAACTATATGGAGTAAAGATTCTAACCAACATGTCTGTCCCTTGATAGAACTATATGGAGTAAAGATTCTAACCAACATGTCTGCCCCCTGAGAGAAGTATATGGAGTAAAGATTCTAACCAACATGTCTGCTCCCTGAGAGAACTATATGGAGTAAGGATTCTAACCAACATGTCCGCCCCCTGAGAGAACTATATGGAGTAAAGATTCTAACCAACATGTCTGTCCCTTGAGAGGACTATATGGAGTAAAGATTCTAACCAACATGTCTGCCCCCTGAGAGAACGATATGGAGTAAAGATTCTAACCAGAGAAGCTTGCCTGGGCAAAGGTAGACATGACCAAAAAAAAAGATATACAATCTTCTCACCTGCCACAGCACATTATTAATGGGAAGAGGGTATAATAAACAGAAAAAAGAGAAACAATAAACATAGTGTAATACATCATGCAACACGTTGTGCCTTCTCCAAAACATAGCCGAATGGACACTCCCAAAACAGAAAGGTAGCATGGGACTAGTGTAGGAGTTATATTCAAATAAACTGTATCTAGGTTCTTTCGGTTCAAGTCCAGTCATCATGGGCCCGCAAGAAACTGCTGGTGTGCCTGTGCACACACCCAGCATGCTGGCCATTAGGCCCTTGAGCATAGCTTGCTGGGATAGACTTCACAGTATCCTGATGTTAGTGTGCAAGCACACCATCTGCAATCTTGCAACCTGCCCTGCAGGATCACCGGATATATATAATATAACTTGGAAAGTATTCATGTGGGAGCTGCAAGACTAGCAAAAGGTATAGATGAGATGATAGTATTGTTTTTTTAAATACCTTAACGGGCAGAAAATGTCCGATTTGTCACCCAGCCGAGCGAGAGTTGGCACCATCTAAACATTTTTTTTATTATTATAGATGCCTTAAAAGTAAGTAAGCCATTGATTTAAACATGTAACATTCAGGAGATCTCGGTGCCCAGGATGAAATACATCTGCAGAGGACTCGGTGCCCAGGATGAAGTACATCTACAGAGGACTGAGGGTGATGTCGACTTGACATTGTGTATTGTAGGCTCGAGATGAAGATGATATCACTACCGTCCCTTCCAGCCTTGAAGACGAGTTTTGTTATAATCCGTTCATGAGAGTTAAGTGAGTGTCAATCCTTTGTTTGCCATCTTGTCTACTTCACTGGGGATTGGGTACAATGTCTATCTGTGTGTGTGTGTATGGTATATACATCGGAATAGTATGTATCTGGATGTCTAAATTAGAACACCGCGCAGCCAATGGGAGCTGAGCATTTCAGAGATTCCATCTCTAATTGGCTGCCTACTATTTGCCAGTCTGCAGCTTCTGTATTGGCCGTATATTGTACTCATCGCCGTAGAAGATGGTTCAGACCTCCCTTATAACAGCCCTGTCATCGTCTCTCTTTATACGTGGGGAGAGTTGTTCAAGGCTCCCGTGACCTGCTCATTGCTGTGTTCTTACAGGGAAGAGGCTGTCCAGAATTTCACCGGCAAGACGGACCCTGTGGAAGTTATGAGGGCGCTACGAAAAGAAAAGGACAATTTAAAAAAGCCAAAGGATCTCTTGCCGATTCCGGCCATCCTGGCCTTTCAGCTGAGCTTGCTGAGCCGGTCACAACCCGCCAATCCATAGCGAAGTGAAGTGCCTTACTGGACTATGAGATGAATAAAGCGGGGGGGGGGCTTCAGTGGAGTCCAGGATCCTTCAATACAAGAAATCGGTAAAACGGTATTAACAATATATTTTTCTTTTGGTGGAAATAATCAGGATCCCGATGGAACCTCCGGTGGAATGCGTTGGTCAACCAATATAGACTGTATGAAATTTTAACCACTGGAGGAGTCCGCTTGAAATTCAATGCATGTCGGGGCTTATTTTTGCACTATACACCTTGTCCATTACATCACCAGTTTGAAATCAACATGGTTATAGGTCACCTGGCCAACTTATATCACCTGCTTAACCCAGCAAGTAACCAAACGCGCCCAGTATCATGATCTCCTCTCGAGGGATTTAGCGCGGCCTGCTTTATCACTGTCTGCGTAGCCACATCACTGTTTTGGTGAAAAACCTAACAGAAGCACACAGATTTAAGCAATTGCACTCAAAAATATATCTTATTTCCCCTAATGTAGAGAGAAACACATTGAAATAATAACCGTGGGTAGCATACAAAAGCTACCTTGTATTTACATCATGGTTTGCATGTCCAATACAATGTGTGATCTACTCTCTCCTAAAAACCACAGCTTGATCTGCTTTTGTGACTGCTTCAGAAGAAATATGACTTTACTGCACAGGTGAATCTGCAAAGAGGAACTATTGAGAATTATGAGAAATGTATATTTCTTTAGAATTTATGCCGCGTTTAAAGTTAAGGTAAAAAATGCCTTTTAGATGGATGGATTTGCGAATCAGTGGAAAGCTGACTGTCTAGGCCTGTATTATCTGTATTTGCACATTATATGTACTTTTATATTCTCAATGCACTAATGAGCATGTTGGCAAACTACAGGGAGTGCAGAATTATTAGGCAAATGAGTATTTTGATCACATCATCCTCTTTATGCATGTTGTCTTACTCCAAGCTGTATAGGCTCGAAAGCCTACTACCAATTAAGCATATTAATGTGCATCTCTGTAATGAGAAGGGGTGTGGTCTAATGACATCAACACCCTATATCAGGTGTGCATAATTATTAGGCAACTTCCTTTCCTTTGGCAAAATGGGTCAAAAGAAGGACTTGACAGGCTCAGAAAAGTCAAAAATAGTGAGATATCTTGCAGAGGGATGCAGCACTCTTAAAATTGCAAAGCTTCTGAAGCGTGATCATCGAACAATCAAGCGTTTCATTCAAAATAGTCAACAGGGTCACAAGAAGCGTGTGGAAAAACCAAGGCGCAAAATAACTGCCCATGAACTGAGAAAAGTCAAGCGTGCAGCTGCCACGATGCCACTTGCCACCAGTTTGGCCATATTTCAGAGCTGCAACATCACTGGAGTGCCCAAAAGCACAAGGTGTGCAATACTCAGAGACATGGCCAAGGTAAGAAAGGCTGAAAGACGACCACCACTGAACAAGACACACAAGCTGAAACGTCAAGACTGGGCCAAGAAATATCTCAAGACTGATTTTTCTAAGGTTTTATGGACTGATGAAATGAGAGTGAGTCTTGATGGGCCAGATGGATGGGCCCGTGGCTGGATTGGTAAAGGGCAGAGAGCTCCAGTCCGACTCAGACGCCAGCAAGGTGGAGGTGGAGTACTGGTTTGGGCTGGTATCATCAAAGATGAGCTTGTGGGGCCTTTTCGGGTTGAGGATGGAGTCAAGCTCAACTCCCAGTCCTACTGCCAGTTCCTGGAAGACACCTTCTTCAAGCAGTGGTACAGGAAGAAGTCTGCATCCTTCAAGAAAAACATGATTTTCATGCAGGACAATGCTCTATCACACGCGTCCAAGTACTCCACAGCGTGGCTGGCAAGAAAAGGGTATAAAAGAAGAAAATCTAATCACATGGCCTCCTTGTTCACCTGATCTGAACCCCATTGAGAACCTGTGGTCCATCATCAAATGTGAGATTTACAAGGAGGGAAAACAGTACACCTCTCTGAACAGTGTCTGGGAGGCTGTGGTTGCTGCTGCACGCAATGTTGATGGTGAACAGATCAAAACACTGACAGAATCCATGGATGGCAGGCTTTTGAGTGTCGTTGCAAAGAAAGGTGGCTATATTGGTCACTGATTTGTTTTTGTATGTCAGAAATGTATATTTGTGAATGTTGAGATGTTATATTGGTTTCACTGGTAAAAATAAATAATTGAAATGGGTATATATTTGTTTTTTTGTTAAGTTGCCTAATAATTATGCACAGTAATAGTCACCTGCACACACAGATATCCCCCTAAAATAGCTAAAACTAAAAACTACTTCCAAAAATATTCAGCTTTGATATTAATGAGTTTTTTGGGTTCATTGAGAACATGGTTGTTGTTCAATAATAAAATTAATCCTCAAAAATACAACTTGCCTAATAATTCTGCACTCCCTGTACAACTCCCAAGATTGTATCAAGTGTAGGCATTTTAAATGGAAATGCTTTAATGAAATAATATAAATTCACCTTACTGAATCATTTGTGCCTGTATAGCCCTTTCAGGGGGCAGACATGTTGTTTAGAATCTTTGCTCTGTATAGCTCTATCAGTGGGCAGACATGTTGTTTAGAATCTTTGCTCTGTATAGCTCTATTAGGGGGCGGACATGTTGTTTAGAATCTTTGCTCTGTATAGCTCTATCAGGGGGTGGACATATTGTTTAGAATCTTTGCTCTGTATAGCTCTATCAGGGGGTGGACATATTGTTTAGAATCTTTGCTCTGTATAGCTCTATCAGGGGGCGGACATGTGGTTTAGAATCTTTGCTCTGTATAGCTCTATCAGGGGGCGGACATGTTGTTTAGAATCTTTGCTCTGTATAGCTCTATCAGGGGGTGGACATATTGTTTAGAATCTTTGCTCTGTATAGCTCTCTCAGGGGGCAGACATATTGTTTAGAATCTTTGCTCTGTATAGCTCTCTCAGGGGGCAGACATGTTGTTTAGAATCTTTGCTCTGTATAGCTCTATCAGAGGGCGACATGTTATTTAGAATCTTTTCTTTGTATAGCTCTATCAGAGGGCGGACATGTTATTTAGAATCTTTGCTCTGTATAGCTCTATCAGAGGGCGACATGTTATTTAGAATATTTTCTTTGTATAGCTCTATCGGGGGTGGACATGTTGTTTAGAATCTTTGCTCTGTTTAGCTCTATCAGGGGGCAGACATATTGTTTAGAATCTTTGCTCTGTATAGCTCTCTCAGGGGGCAGACATATTGTTTAGAATCTTTGCTCTCTATAGCTCTATCAGGGGGCAGACATGTTGTTTAGAATCTTTGCTCTGTATAGTTCTATCAGAGGGCGGACATGTTATTTAGAATCTTTGCTCTGTATAGCTCTATCAGAGGGCGACATGTTATTTAGAATATTTTCTTTGTATAGCTCTATCGGGGGTGGACATGTTGTTTAGAATCTTTGCTCTGTATAGCTCTATCAGGGGGCGGACATGTTGTTTAGAATCTTTGCTCTGTATAGCTCTATCAGGGGGCAGACATGTTGTTTAGAATCTTTGCTCTGTATAGCTCTATCAGGGGAAGGACATGTTGTTTAGAATCTTTGCTCTGTATAGCTCTATCGGGGGGCGGACATGTTTACAATCTTGGGTCCGATGAAGGAAAAGCTGACCCAACATGTCCGCACCTAATAGAGCTTTACAAGCAAAGAGGCCTCAATAGGGGACTTTATATATATTATTGAATTAAATAATTTGTTTAAAATGTGTACAATTGATGCATTCTTTCACTTAGACATTCATTTTTTCCAGCACTTGTCCTTTAAGTGCAGGGTCTCCTGTATATGATATCACCTTGCGGCTTAATATGCAAATAAACTCCTGAGCAATTTGCATATCTAGCCACAGGGTGATGTCATAAACTGAAGACACGACAGACACATTTCAAACACAGTAGTCTCTTAAGCTATGCATCTGCTGCAATTCTACTAACGGTTAGATGTTTGGGAAATAGTCCTCCATGCTTTATTATCCAGCTGGGAGGGGGGCTTCCTCTCAGCGGGTTAGAGTATTGTTTATATATATGACTTGTCTGAAACATTGGAAAGCTTTGTACTTGGATAGATTTCACCGCTAAGAAAATTTTAAGTGAAATAAAAATCTTAATTTCACAAACAAGATTGCATGGGGTGATTTAATGCAGGTAAAAGAATATATCTCCATAAATTAATTTATAAAGCACGTGTTATATGCAGGTCAGGCCACATGTCATGTATTGCAGAGAACTGAGAAGGGATAAAATAATAATAAAAAAATACTTTTAGTGACACATACAATGCACAAGGAGTCATATATAAAATTATATATATATCTTTATCCCAGTTTACAAAATTACATCATGTGTTGCCCTTCAGTGTTTCTGCCGTCGGAATAGGGGCCGGGTACATGGTACGGAGGCAACAGAGAAGTCTGAAAGTTTTGGTGCGTCAGCTCTGGTTGTATTAAGAGGCAAGATGTCTTCCACAGCTGTAAAAATCGCTGGTGCCCAACCATTTCCTTCTTGGGGAAATAGACCTTGTAGGCGCCGGTTGACTGGACTTTTCTCACATGAGGCAAGAGATGTCAAGCTTTTTGAAATGTCACGCAGACTGATGGGAAAACACTTTCAGGCGGGAACCAAGACAGCTGACCAGCGCTTGTTTGTCCCACAATCACCATTTAATGTTGAGGCCAGTGTTTATTTTCTCCACTGCGTGGTACTGCGTGTGGAGAGCCTGCGTGGCTTTAATGGACTCCGGGCCTCCCAACCAGTGCTGGTAAAGCTGCTGGACACTGCTGTTACTCTCTGGGATCTCAGGACTCACACTGCCGTACAACTGCTCTACTCTCTGCAGCCAGTCCTTACTAGCTTCACCTTCTGCTTTGATCTGACCGCCACCGTTCAAACAACCTGGAACAGAGGGATCGATAAGGTCTGGTTGGTAAGGTCCAGAGAATTTACAATACAAGGCTACAGTTCCCTAAACCAATTCAAGACCTGCTCCAAGCAACGTTTCTTCGCTATTGTTAAAACAAAAGTGCAGTTTTTAAAGACAAAGGGCCTCATTCAGGAAAGAGTGAACGACACAGGGAATTTACAAGGCAATTGCAAACTGCTATTTTGGACTTACATTTTGCAAATCTCTTCTAAAGTCCAAAAGTTTCCATTAATTTGCCACAGTCTTGTTGGCATCTAGAACCAGAGTGTTCTAGAACCCTCAGTGAATGTTCTGACGAAATCTAGAGCCTTTCCTTCTTGTTACCTACCCGACGGACAGGCCATCACCTCCACGTATTGATAGCCACAGCGACCTCTCTTTAGCTTCTGTACGAGATTCTGGATATTTCGGAAACCGTAAGCCATGGCAAACTGGAGGAGCACTTTACCATCACTCTCCAAAGTAACCTCTTGGAAGTCCTTGTTCCTGGAGGAAACAAGAGTGTAGCAAGTCAAAGAAAGAACTAAATCATCCCCCTAGAACCAATGGTGGGTCTACTGACATGTGCAAATATCTGAATACCGTATTTTCCGGCGCATAAGACGACCTTTTAACCCCTGAAAATCTTCTCAAAAGTTGGGGGGTCGTCTTATACGCCGGGTACTGGGATTTACTTACCTATTTTCTGCTCTGTCTCCTCTCTCGCTGTTAAGCCGGTCCGTGGCTGTGAGGGAAGCATTGTGAGCTCCCCTCAGGCCGCGCGGGTTCAATAAAGTTTGTTTAAACTTTTTTTTTTAAACAAACTTTATTGACCGCGCGGCCTGAGGGGAGCTCACAACGTTTCCCTCATAGCCACGGACCGGCTTAACAGCGGGAGACAGAGCAGAAAATAGGTAAGTACTGGGGATTGGGGAGGAGGGTGGCAAACTTTATATTTTAACCTAAAAAGTTAAAATATAGATGCAATTTTTCCGGCTTATAAGACGACTTAGTTGGGGGGTCGTCTTATACACCCTGTCGGAAAATACGGTACTACTGAGGATACTGAGAATGAGCTCTCCAGGTTTACAAACACCACAAAGGGCCAAACTCATACTATGAATAACAATATAAAAACAAGGCTGTAAATTGGGATCAACAAGGAGAATCTGACAGACCAATAAGGGAGCTCGTACACAGACCACGCCCACAAACACACAGCAAAGTAAGTGTGCTAGTGCTAGATTTCTCCCCACAATATCAGTGATCTCTTCCAAACAACACACGAGAGAAAGAAGTTAAAAGTGATTTTAAATCAGCAAACGGAGAGTTTAAATGTTGGTATTACCCCTCCTATAAGCAGCTAATATCATACATTATCAGACTTATAACTAAAAGGTTGTGTGGAGGGCATATGTGAGATGTTTGGATGAAATCTTACTTTAAAGGCTTGTAAGTGATCTCATCTACATGCACCCCAAAGAGTTCCTGTGCTGCATGTTTAAAGATGTGCTCCAGATAACCGCCTGATCCTCCACCGTCATGTCCCAATGGTTCGTCTTCCAACGCACTGCTGAATCTGTAGAGACACCCCTTTCTTACATCCCATGTTATCAAGCCACATGCACCTCATCCTGCTACAATGGGTTATTAAACACCGAGATTCAAGCACATACCCTTCCCCCCTCTGCGATGTCAGACATGTAGCAGAGTACCTTATTGCATGCTATTTTTCCCCTTAAACTTTTTTTGTTAAAAAGTTATTTGTAAAGTTTAAAAGATTCTCTAATTCATAATCTAGCGTTGCCGGTTTCAGATTCCTGACGTCAATGCTAAGATACTCACAGTGTGTCGAGCGGAGATGAGCTCACATCTGATAAAGAGATTCCTTCCTGCTCGAGCATCCGTAATACTTCACCTATAAAAAAAAAAAAAAGATGCAAAGATTCCTCCTGTAAAAATGCACAGTCTATTTTCCCCTCCATGCTTCGAAGAAACACTCACCCGTTGTAACTACACAATCCACGTCTCGGGTCTCGTACTCCTGGTCGAAGAAGTCCGGTCTCGAGGCTTCGAGTTTCTTGTCGTAACAAGGCATCACTGTGACATGGTAGATCTGGTTGGGTTTCAAATCCTGCATCCAAGGAAACGAGAAGAGAAATAGAATCTTTTTCGTTTGTCTTAACTATAACATTTTAAATATTTTAAGCTAAAATCAACACAGTAGTAGAGGCATGTACTTTAAAAAATATATATACTACCAGCACTAAGACAGTTTGAAATGAGAGGGTCCGGTGTTTAAAAAGTATTACTTTGCGGAGAGGCTGGTGGATGCATGGAATAGCCTTCCAGGAGAAGTGGTAGTGAAGGAGTTTAAGCATGCGTGGGATAAGCTTAAGGCTATACTGAACACAAGGCAAGGCCAGGGACCAAATAAGATCTAAGGATTTCACAGCAGGATTATGGGCAGGCGAGATGGGCTGAATGGTCCTCAGCTGCAGGTACAGACGTCAAGGGTTAGATTTAAAAGGTCAAAGTTCTAAAAATGGTCCCAGAAATGACCCTTATGTAAAAACCCTCTGTGTGTCAAATACTAGTAGCAGATTTTGACATGAAAAGGTACCTTTTCTCGTGCAAAGTAGCTTTTCACCAGAGATCCCATCACTTGCTGTGGGGACTTGGTACTGCTGATGTAGGGGATTATAAAACTTCCGTGGGTCTTTTCAGCATAACAGATCCATCCTGGGAGAACAGACAGACAACATTTTAGCATGGACTCCCGGGACAGGGGACTCCATTAGGGACATATTTGATTCCTCTGCGTACCTGGGCAGGCCGAGGCCAGCATGGGGAGGGATTTCTCCTCTTTCTGTCTTTTAAATCGTTTTATAAACTCTCGTTGGCTCTCCAGGAGGCTGAAATTCCTTGCGTAAGTGGTATCAAAAACATGGTGAACTCCTGTGTGGGGAAAAATGAGGGGAAAAAAAAAAAGGGAGTTGGGAGAAAAATTTAGATGGAACACAACAAGATGGCGTGGTTAAATAAGACAAAAGCAGATGGCGCATTCACACACCACAAACAGGTGACACAATGATAAACGATGCATAGTTATGTTTAGAGTGTGAATGTAGATCATGCATTATTAGAGTAGAAAGTAAGCAAATGTATGGATCAAAAATAATTATATCCTGTTCGGTTTGTGGCATCAAACATCACAGGAGATTATTTTTCGTTGCGATTATTCATTTGCATAGGGTGACGTCACAAAGTGTAAGCAATTTGATCCCCACATGAGCTGTGCAAATTGTCATCTGGGAAAGGAAGGCCGGGCACTCACCTAACTGCTTGAAGAAAGTGGTTAGTTTTTGCGCTGTGTCTGGGATGCTCAGGTTACATTTGGCTCCTAGAGATGCTCTAGACTGCGGCGACAGAGATATTACGACCAGTTTGTGCTGAGACGAATCCTCTGCCTGCGAAGAAAGATTGGGAGGTTAGCTTGGAAACTGCTGGACCATTGGGAGCAATGAGGAGGCTTCTCTTCTGCGGATTACCTTGTTCTGTTTTAGGATCTTGTATAGTTCTTCATGGCTCTGCTGGGAGATTAAGACACTCTCGGCAGAAGTGACACAGCCGCTACAGGCCAGGCAGTCGTTGAGGGTAATCTTGGCTTTTTCCAGTTTTTGGGAGGCTCCTTCCTGCACGGAGACCAGAATGATGGTTCAATGATGGTACCATCACCTCTACGTTTAGTATATAACTCCTCTACTTCCGACTGCGGGGCTTCCAGCTATGTCTGGACTACAACTCCCATAATTGTGACGCTGGAGTATCGCAGTTGGACACTTCTGTCAATGCTACGTAAACTGAATGTACAGAATAAAAAAATCTGTGGTGTCTCAGGTCTGTGACATCACCGGCAGCTTGATATGCAAATGAACAACAAAAAAGGAAATGTGGAATTTGCATATGAAGCCACAAGGTGATGTCATAAGAAGGAGACTCCACAGACACAATTAAAGCACCCTTTCCTCCTAATTTAGCAGTTATTCATTCACACTATGACCAATGTTTAGGTTCACAGAGTCCCTTTAAGACACAAGACATAAATGATTAACTGTTCGATGACTGCAAACGCTCTCACCTGATCGATTTGGAAATAACTCCCATCGTCTTCGATTCGGATCTTGGCTGCTGCTTTTCCCGGCTTCTTCTCAACCTTCACAGGTTTGATACAATCCTACAATTTACATGTTGGGGAAAATAAATAGGACGATAACTGTAATCAAATTGTAACTTCCTTATCAAAAAGACAATTGAGTTGATTATATATATATTTTTTTTACATAGCTCAACCTCGGTCAGCCGTCTCCGTGTTAAATCAGCAACATTATAATACTATACAAATTAACCAGTTATAATAATGAAGTCTAGACATGTGCAACATACAGAATATAATCTCTTTCTAGTAAATACTATTTTTTTGTGGCAAATCCTCTAATACGACACCCGACGGCCAATGTATATAAACACAGGTGCATTAAAATAAAGTCCTTGGGTTATTTCCCCCCCCCCTCACACCCGCCCTCCGAGGCTCAGTCTGGACACCTACTCCCAAAGCTGTCTATCCATGTTATTCTTATCTGTGTCAATGCGCATGTCTGTGCATCACAAGACCGTCTTTCTGTGTCTAATACCAATTCTTGATCTTACCTGGGGGTAAGCCAGGGGTGACCTGATTCCGTATATCCCCATTCTGGGAAGGAAGACCCTACTGTCATGTTATCCCTGGTTGGATGATAGCTACACACTGTGCCTTATCCAGATATAAAGGGAATGGGGGGGGGGGGGGGGGGGGGGAGAGCGACCTTAACCCTTTGAGTGCTAAAGCACGGTCCAAACTGAGCCACCTTTCAAATTAACAGAAAGACGCTTATACACACTTAGAGAAGGTATGACCGCCTATTAACCCTTTGGGACCATAGTTGGCATTCATTAATATTCGTCCAATTCAGTGCTGCTCTTTGGATCATGTACTGATTGCCATGTAAACGGTATAAGACTAAAAGCTCATTACTGCGAAACGCGTTGGTCACCACGCATTGGCTAACAGAGGCTATCTGTCCTCGCAGCCTGGGGTGCGGACAATGCCTTATCTGAGACAGGGACAAGCTCTTGTGCAATGCCATTTACTAAATACCCCCCCCCTCCCTGGTGTGCTACCATTACATACACTGCATGATATTAATGCACAGGAAGCACACATGCCAGCTCTGCTCCCAGGGGTGTGCAAGGGGTTAATAGGGGTGACACGTGATAGGTAAAGGGCAGATAGCACTGGGTGGGAAAGAGCAGGGGCATATAGAGGGCAGGAGGTGTGTATCCCATGCGGCTGGCTGAGCATCCTAGGGATCCTAGCCCACAGGGGCTGCACTGCCAATGGTCAGCCATGGGAGGTATAAGGCGGGTCACTGACCTGCGAGGGTCCGATGAAATCATCCAGGTCGGTCAGCTGCAGCACTCCACTGAAAACAGACGCCATGTCTGCCACACTGCCGCCAAGCGCGGCGCCCGGCTACGAACCCTGCCGCGAAATGGAACGTGAAGGGGAGGGAGGGAGAGAGAGATGCCACGCTGCCGTAAAGCGCTGAGGGGCTGCGCGCATGCGCACAATGGCACCTTCCATTCCCCTAGGGAGGGGGGGGGGGGGTTCATTTAACCCCATCATATCTGCGACAGTTTAGAGAGTGTGGGCTTTATAATCAGGAGATAGATATAACTCAAGTCACCAAAAAAAGCATACTATGAGGGTTATTATGTGTGAATAATGGGGCTCTTTCCATACGTTTTCTGTTAATTCCTCCCAAGTGTCCCTGTTCAGGAGGGACAGTCCTTACTTTGCACCCAAATCCCCCTGTCCTCCTCTATTGTCCCTCTTTCCTCCTCTATTGTTACTCTTTCCTCCTCTATTGTCTCCTTGTACCTCTTTCCTCTTCTGTTGTCTTGCTTTCCTCCTCCATTGTCTTGGTTTGCTCCTCTATTGTCCCTCTTTCCTCCTCTATTGTCCCTCTTTCCTCCTCTATTGTCCCTCTTTCCTCCTTGTACCTCTTTCCTCTTCTACATTCCCTCTTTCCTCCTCTATTGTCCCTCTTTCCTCTTCTATATTCCCTCTTTCCTCCTCTATTGTATCTCTTTCCTCCTCTATTGTTACTCTTTCCTCCTCTTTTGTCCCTCTTGTCTCCTTGTACCTCTTTCCTCTTCTATTGTCTTGCTTTGCTCCTCTATTGTACTTCTTTCCTCCTCTATTGTCCCTCTTTCCTCCTTGTACCTCTTTCCTCTTCTATTGTCTCGCTTTCCTCCATTGTCTCTATTTCCTCCTCTATGGTCCCTCTTTCCTCTTCTATTGTCTCGCTTTCCTCTTCCATTGTCCCTATTTCCTCTTCTGTTGTCCCTTTTTCCTCCTCTGTTGTCTCTCTTTCCTCTATTGACCCTCTTTCCTCCTTTATTGTCCCTCTTTCCTCCTTTATTGTTCCTCCTTTATTGTCCCTCTTTCCTCCTTTATTGTTCCTCCTTTATTGTCCCTCTTTCCTCCTTTATTGTGCCTCCTCTATTGTCTCTCTTTACTCCTCTATTGTCTCTCTTTCCTCCTCTATTGTCCCTCTTTCCTTCTCTTGGGAAGGACACTGCTACCTGAACTGGCCCCATACTTACTGACATGGGGGCAAAGCAGCACATAGTTTTATTTCCCACTTTTGCTAACATTTATTCCCCAATTGTGACATTTTTACGAGCTGCAGAATGTCCCCTGGATAGACCAGTGTTTGGGAACTACATATTACAATAGCTAATTATGCCCAAGCAAAAAGTATTTGAACTTTCCCTCTAATTTCACCCAGGATGCAAAATAAATAAAGCAATGCCCAGAATTCTTAGCGAAAATTGTGCACTTTATTCCTCAAAAAAAAGACAACGTTTCAACCCTGGGAAGAGTTTTCTTCAAGATTTTGCACAGGGCATTGTCTATAAACTGAGGTTTATCCTCTACTTTCACCATGTTTTCTAACAGAACAAACAAATACTTCATCTTATTCCATTATAGGCTTTAGGGGGCTGGAAAGGAATAAAAACACAAGTGTAACATTAAAAAATGAATTGTTTAAATGCATTTTTATTAATTAAAAAGTATATATCGTAAACATTTCTGACAAAGCCGGATGACCTCCTCACAATTTATTCATTTAAGGATAAAAATATATTTGATTAATCCTGATCCTGCGAACACGCATTGTTGATTTAAAAATATATATAAGTTATAAATATATATAAGTATTTTTCTTATATAATACTTGATTTTGTAAACATCATTCTATTAGTAGTAAATAATTGACTAGAAGACTATTCATTAAAAACTGATCTTACAGTGCTAAAAAATATATATTTTTTTGGATAATACTAATCACATACATATATGGCATTGTGTAACTCAGTCAATGCTTCGGCAGTCTAGCAAGGTACAGTAAACCTGTTACTTGAGGTGAGCTAACAATCAACTCCCTGGCTGTTTTTGGGCTGTCACTCCCATCACTTCAGGCCAGCTGGTCGTTTTACGAGGGGGGAGCCCAAGAACAGGTGGAGATCTACAAGCTGGCATGACACGAGACGTCTTTCAACTTCTCATCTGGATCCCGATTGTAGATGCTGAAATGTTGGACACATTCGGCACGGGGCATTTCTTATTGAGGTGATGTCTCTGGAATCTGGGGAAGGTCGTGCACGTTTCTAGGATTTTGATAAGCTTTTAGAACCTACATTTTACTAAAGATATACGCAATTCTACATTGGGGGTCCGTTGGCCTGAAAAACAAGGGGACTGGTTTTTCAACCTTGGACTATAACCTAAGCCAGGGAGGTCTATCTCTATTTCCCTACAGGACCACCTTGGCTGGAGATGTATCTGCTGAGACCGTTAGTATGTCTGGTGATAACTATTTTCAGTCTTGTAACAATCATGGCATCTTGGCATTAATATAAACTGTACAGTTACACGGGAGTCGGTCAAGCCTCAAGGGTTCAAATGTTGTTGATTTAAGGGCTAGGATAGTAAGTTTCGGGGCTAGGCCCTTCAAGTTCGTTCTAGACTCATCTTGCGACAAGGCAGCAAATATAGTCATTTCACAAGGTCCCAATAGGCTCATTTTAGGATTTACAGGGTGGGTTTGCGGCAGATCGGTGCTTTGAGTGGAATTCTAGGGATTTACCAGGAATCATCACCGAAACAACATGCGATCTGGTCCATTTTGGTTGTGTTGCAATGTTTTGTGGTTTACGGGGCAGTGGGAAAAATATTTGCGATGACTGAGGTTTGTGTACGTCTGTTCCCGAAGGCCCACCATTCGTGTTGAAATGTTTGTATTTCTGTATTTGTGTCAATCTATTTTCACCTGGACAATTTTAATCTGTACAAATGTTTGTTGCTTTCAAATTTTCTAATTTAACCTTTGATTAATTTATTACTGCAACGTGACTTTTCCTAATTGTTGTTTGGGGCTCGTGTTGTTGTTTGGGGCTCGTGTGTGTGTGTTGTTTAAAAATACCCCCCACCCCCAAAATAAATCACTGGATAGTATAGCGACCAAAAATATAGGCGTGGGATTCCTAGCATCAATATTTCTGACTAGGGTTAGGCACCAATATTGTCCAGGGTGGACATTTACTGACGTCTGTGACCGACCTTGATCCCAGAGACTTATGACCTTGTCCCTGGTCCCGCCACTGGTTGACACTATCCCTGGTTCCGCCATTAGCCAGCATAGGTAGAACAGGAATATACAAGTTTTTACTAGTTCAAGATAAATAACCACACAACAATGAAAATAGAGTATATTTAGTGTGCAGGGGAAATGTGGCATCTCTCAGCTTTACATAAATAAGGATAAACTTTCTTCTTTTTTTAAATTTAACGGATTGCATTTATAATATAGAAAGGAATTATGAACCACTGTTGAGAAAAATATCACACATTATTATTGAAGTGAATTACACATTGCTCATGATTATGTTTAACCTGAGTAGGGCGTGGCTGCCTTCATACATGTTTAAGTAATCACTTGGCCAACCTAACCCTTTCAATTAACCCATCGAGTGTCAACGGGTGAGCTACATTAGCATGACCCCCCCGAACCCATTGAGCTATAAATCAACACTGGTAAGATTGCTAGAGTTACATGAAAGATGTCCCTCTCGTTAGAAAGTTATAGTATTTTGTGGTTTAATATATTTTTTTTTTTTTAAATATTCAGTGCAGGGTGAGGTATAATGTAGTTTGAAATGAAAATCGACTAAATTTGAAATAAAATCGTCCGCAAAAAGATAACAACAATTAGCCCAATTGTAGGTAGTAAAAGTAGCCAAACAACTAGATTACTTCGCTGTTGGCATACTCTTCAGCTCCTTCATAGACGTGCCGTCTCTCTTGCTGAAGTTAATCTGGTTGCCCTAAAAATCGAGGCTAATTCGTTTTGTTTTCTTTTTGTTTTTTCTTTTTTTTTTGTCGGGTCTTGGCAGTATTTTGGAAAATTACACTGAGGTAGAGTAGGGTGCTTTTCAGTAGTGCTTAGATCTGCCATGTGCCGTATTTGTAGGAAAAACTTGCTACCAGACATAGTTGGCAACATGCAGGGTAGCAGCCATTGTGCAAGCCAGGATGATGAATGGGAAATGTTTTGGTGCGGCTGCTGATGTTTGAGTTCCTGAAAAAAGAAAAACAAGAGAGACTTGAGATAATGTAGCGTACAAGTTTGCCTTAATCAGCAGTACATAAAAAAAATGGTTAGTTGTTCATTATTTTGACTACCAACTAGGTTTTAATGTATTTTTTTATTTCTAATTACACAATTTACTCTACTCATTGGTTGCGGGCGTAAAGGGCCATAGGAACTCTGGCAACGATTGATGGCTCCCCATGTCAATCAACTTAAATTAAAACTTCCTTCCAGGAGATCTACTAGTGATACACATTCCTTGAGCTCTGTCATTAAAGTTCTGGTTCTAAAGATTTGGATTCCATCACTCAGACGTCTTAGCTTCACAACGAATGTGAGCAATCACCAACAATGCCCGGAAGACGAAAGAAGAGAAAAAAAAATCTCATCTCTGGCTTGAAAAAACCTTGGGAGGAAGGGGGAGATTCCAGCTTACCAACATTGAGAACAATGAAGCCATTTGGTGTTGGGTCTTTTCCTCCAGCTTGGATATTGAGCCCCAGAGAGTTGACCTCACTTTGCGAATGCACAGCGACCCACTCTTGTACAACGGGATCACCGACTAGAGTGCTTAAATCTACCAGGTTTGTTCCAAGAAGGTCTTGTATATTCTTGGCACTTAATTTCTGGAAAGGAGATTTTGGAGAAGAACATAAAAAGCAGAGTTGAAAGCACCAAGGAAAAATATTTTGAGTTGTAAATGTATTCAAAGGCCAGTATCTCTCCCCCTGTGTTGGTCAATTATGAAGTCTGATCTGGTTCTATGGTATGTTGCTTCATTAATGAGTATATTTTAAATTGGGCAAAAGTAACATCACCAGGGCGTATTTGGAAACCAGGGACGTATGTCAAGGTTTTTTTTCCTACTGAAGACAAAGTATCAATGCCAGATATCTGAAGCAAGGTCGACAAGCTATACAACTGCTCCGTGTTGATGTATGATTGTTGATGATTGTCGATGTGTGATTAGAAGTCTGCAAGGCACTTACCATTACTTCATCTGGATTCAGTCCTGCAAAAACACTGATATCCATTTGTGGTGAAGAGCGCGACAGCAAAGCCAAATCTCCGGAACTTGCCCCGCCTACAAGAGAAGCATTTTCCCAAATTTAGATCGTCCCTGATACGTGAATCGTTGATCATTTTGCTTACACAGTACTGAACAACACTCAGAATAGGATTCAACGGGACACTGGACTATCTTGTTCACCTATTTACAATGACGTAAATAGGTAAGCTGTGTAATTAAATTAGACCTTATCCTACAATTCAGTTTCCCCTACAGAACCCCATCGTCTCTCTCACCAATTCCAGGCTGCAGGAGAAGGAAGTACGTGAGCCCCGAGCTTGCAAATGGTTGGTAGGCAGATTTCATCTCATCAAATAAGAGATTCTTGTTACTCTGAGAGCAGGTGGATGTGTACAACGTCGCAGTGCAATTCCTAAAAATACAGAAAACATCAAATGTACTGGATTGACATAAAACCGCTGTCGTGATATAACTTTCTGTCCCTAGTAGGCAAGGTGAAGCAGCCCCACTACTTGTTGAACGAGGTACCGGCGCAGTCTACGACAGTAAATTTAACGGGATTATGATTCCTAAATAGGTAGAGCGTTCAGTTGGTAACTGATACAACTGCAAACTTCAGGCGCGAAGGTTCAACTCAGCATTTCATCCCTCGATGAGTACCATTTAATGGTGTTAATAACATCTATTATCAAGTGCCTATTTGGTTCAATCCAAGAGATTGTGCTGTATCTCTTCGAATTCTACCGGGGAGATAAATGCTTTCTATATAAAGAATAGTTCTTGGTATTACACTGGAATAGCAAAGCATCAAACACGTCTATAGATTGTTTAGCATATTTACAAGTCCGAAAGTGTTTTTTTTTTTGTGGCCCCATGCTGTGTCCCCTCTAGGATTTTACCTGATCTCTTCATATGCAAATTACACAATTGTTGCCATTCACTTAGTCTAATTGTCATATGAAGTCACAAGGTGGTATCTTAGATAGAACCAAAAATTCACTTTTTCTCTTGCAATAGCTTGGGCAATGTATAGATATGTTTAATGCCTTACATTTTCTCAGAATCTATGCATTTGCTTCCAATTCTGACACTTATTTATAGTTATATTTTTTTTTCTCTACATTGCAACAATATTTAGGTGACAGAGTTTCTTTAAATGATAACTGTAGCAAAAACATAAGTAATGTTTAATGGAAAGATTTCATCAAGTCTATACATTTTAAAAATAAATGTTTTAATGACAGAATGTAAATATTGTACCTTATTGAGACCTTTTTTCTCTGTATAGCTCCAATAGGGAGTGGACATGTTGGACAGTTCTTCATTAACCTTGGTTCAAATGAAGGAAGATCTGACCCAAGACTCTAAGCAACATGTCCCCCCCCCCCCCCCCCCCCCCAGATAGAGCTATACAGAGCAAAGATTCTAAACAAAATGTCCACCCCCTGATAGAGCTATACAGAGCAAAGATTCTAAACAAAATGTCCACCCCCTGATAGAGCTATACAGAGCAAAGATTCTAAACAACATGTCCTCCCCCTGATAGAGCTATACAAAGCAAAGATTCTAAACAACATGTCCGCCCCCTGATAGAGCTATACAGAGCAAAGATTCTAAACAACATGTCCACCCCCTGATAGAGCTATACAGAGCAAAGATTCTAAACATGTCCGTCCCTTGATAGAGCTATACAGAGCAAAGATTCTAAACAACATGTCTGCCCCCGATAGAGCTATACAGAGCAAAGAATGCTCAATAATGTATATTATTTATATTCATTCGTGAAAACATTTCTGTGCAAACTATCTACACTTGATGCAATCTTTCAAATAAACATTAGTTAGTTAGATACTATGGTCCTTTAAGCAGATTTCCAGCCTCTTTTAAACTTCACGGTAATCATTTTGAATGGTGTAAATGATTCGTCTGCAGAATTCATAATACAGGGCTTTCATTCAGTCTTTCAATCAGATTACAGTAACATGTACACAGTCCACAATATACGAACAAGGCCTTACCTTATGGCATCACTGCTAATTCGCTGTACATTGCTTGCATTCAAACTACAGATCTGGGGCGCCAGGATTGTCAGTGTGGTGCCATCCAAACTGGCATCTGATTGTTGCAGGTACTGTGTTACCAGCGCATCAACCTGAATTTTCAAAAACTAGAGGTTAATACATCGTATAGGTGAACTGGGCGCCTTATATAGCGAGCATATGATGCCTCCCTCTAGAGCGATCATGGTGATCATATTTAAGCCCATCTGATGAAAAGCAAGTCAAAATTCTCTGCGTATCCTCTCGCTCTCGTTACCCAAATTTCCATTTTAGTGTACCCTGTTTGTTCCCTACTCATTTTCATCTATCTCAGTCTCTCTTCTTAATCCCTTTTCTGCCCCTCCATTTCAGCTCCTGTTACCTCTTCTCTGCCCCAGGTTTTTTTTTTAATCTACAGTATATCATCCCCCTTTCTCTTTCTCTTTTTCTTTTTTTGCCCCTTACCTGTTCCCCTTATATTCCATGTCCCTCAATTTCAGTCCTCCCTTTAACCAAATCAGTTTACCCCAATTTCATTGTACTTTCTTTCATCCCTTCTGTATCAATACAACTCGTCAACATCTCCGTCTTGGCCTCCTTCCCCCTCAAATATCTGTAACCTTCTGTGTTTTCTCTCCCAGTAATATTCCCTGGTGTTTGTGGTTCACCCCATCCTCGATTTGAAAGCGATCCCATGTATTGGTGAGTGGACAGTCTTATGATGTAGTCTTACCTTCCCATCATTACTTTGCCAGGACCCTTTTCCTATCAGTGACTGCAAGGTCTCCAACTTGGTAATGTTCCATTTCTTAATCTCATCAGTGCTAAATACTGTTGCGATGTTACCGAGCTGGGAAAGGTAAACCTCTGGGATGCCAGCAGGATATAGCTTATGGACGAGGGGAAAAAAAAAAGAGAGCAATACGTCAATTGAATTCACTTGAGTGAGATTGTCTTATTCTTAGATCATAATAAGACATAGAGGGGCGCGTACTAAAAAAACGCGAAAATATTTTGTGAGCAAACCTATTTTTATGCTTTGCTCCTATTGCCATGTACTAAACATTTAACACTCAGATAGTACATACGAGCAAATCGAGAATAAAAACAGGCAATTTTGCGCATATTTTTTCTACCTCTTTTGATAGCGCTCGCTAAAAGCTGGTGTCATTTTCACACGCAAATAAGAATTATTTTTCACAAAATATTTTCACAACTCTTTAGCGTGCGCAAATATACCGTATTTATCGGCGTATAACACGCACTTTTTCTCCCTGAAAATTATACGCCGATTTAATGAAAAAAAAAAAAATCTAAAACTTACCTCGTTCCTGCTCTGTCCCCCGGTGCTCTGAAGGTGCGTGGCTGTGAGGGAAGCGTTGTGCGCTCCCCTCCAGCCGCGCGGTCAACAAAGTGTTTTTTTTAAACAAACTTTATTGTTCCGCGCGGCTGGAGAGAAGCTCACAACGCTTCCCTCACAGCCACGCACCTTCAGAGCACCGGGAGACGGAGCAGGAATGAGGTAAGTACTGGGGTCTGGGGAAGGGGGCGAAAGGGGGTGAGGGAGGGTGGCATAACGAGCATACTAAGGGGCAATATCCTGGCATATTTGGGGCAATATCATGGCATATTAAATGGCATTTTGGGAGCAATATCCTGGCATATTACATGGCATATTGGGGGCAATATCCTGGCATATTAAATGGCATATTGGGGGCAATATCCTGGCATATTAAAATGCCATATTGGGGGCAAAATCCTGGCATATTAAATGGCATATTGGGGGCAATATCCTGGCATATTAAAATGGCATATTGGGGGCAATATCCTGGCATATTAAATGGCATATTGGGGGCAATATCCTGGCATATTAAAATGGCATATTGGGGGCAATATCCTGGCATATTAAATGGCATATTGGGGGCAATATCCTGGCATATTGGGGGCAATATCCTGGCATATTAAATGGCATATTGGGGACAATATCCTGGCATATTAAAATGCCATATTGGGGGCAAAATCCTGGCATATTAAATGGCATATTGGGGGCAATATCCTGTCATATTAAAATAGCATATTGGGGGCAATATCCTGGCATATTAAATGGCATATTGGGGGCAATATCCTGGCATATTAAAATGGCATATTGGGGGCAATATCCTGGCATATTAAATGGCATATTGGGGGCAATATCCTGGCATATTAAAATGGCATATTGGGGGCAATATCCTGGCATATTAAATGGCATATTGGGGGCAATATCCTGGCATATTAAATGGCATATTGGGGGCAATATCCTGGCATATTAAATGGCATATTGGGGGCAATATCCTGGCATATTAAATGGCATATTGGGGGCAATATCCTGGCATATTAAAATGGCATATTGGGCTTCAAAGTTCTTTATTTGAAATTTAAGTTTTTTTCCCTGAAATTTCCTTCTTAAAATGAGGTGCGTGTTATACGCCGGCGCGTGTTATACGCTGATAAATACGGTAATTTCTATTTATTAGCGCAACCGGAAAAATGCACGCTAAATAAAAATAAACGGAAGAGGCGCAAATCGGGGAAAACAAGCTCAGAATGTGACAAATAGTCTCAAATTGCTCCTTACTCATGTTTTACCTACTTTTCCCCCGACTGCACTTGATTAGTACATGACCCCCATAGTCTCCACAAGGTCTTTTTACTACATTGATTTGGTGGAGCATTGGCCAGATTAGGACTGGTTGGTGACTAGATTTGTTTGGTTTTTTTGCACTTGTTCAGTTTGTAGGTTGGGAGTTTTCACCAATGTATCATTAGCTTTTCTAGCGATGATGCTCATACATTTATTAAACGGAGGTGACACTCGGTGGGATTTTTATCAATTGCAAGATCTCAGCGTCGAGCCCACATTGAATTCAAAGAACCAGCTGTATTGTTTGCAATTGAAGTTCTCATGCTTTGGCAGAACAACATCATCTACCACACAGATCTGCTGATAGCATTAATAAAAACCGGGGACTGATGTGCACCTTTACCAAGCATTGCCAAGGACAACTAACCAAATAGAGTAGGATTTGCATTAACAGCCTTAGGGGGTCTTATGGACAGTGCAGAAGCAATAGTCCATACATTTCCAAGACTTACCTCCATTAGGTTGACCTTTAGCGCTAAAAGCTGGTTGTTATCGAACGCCAGTCCTCCGAGGGTATCCAAGTTGTCAATCATCACACTGGTGCTCAGACAGATCTGTAAGGCACTGCTGGGGTAGCTGACAACAATGAAATCTTTTTGGTTCAATATCATGTCTGTTGTGAGGTTGGTGCATGCCTCGACTGTACGGATCAAAGAGACGGTGGGTTAGAAATTAATAATAAAGTTAAACCGGTTATACAGTTGTTTTTTTTTTAAACCAAAAACAGCTCGGTAAAGGACATGGCTATTTCTATCAAATTTGCAAGCTTTACAGCATCTGGATGTATCATGGCCACATGGGGAATTCATATCGCACCCAAAGCAGTGGTCTTATATATGATCACTTACGGCTTTCTCGGCTGATGGCCTGCGACAGTTTGAGTTGGCTTATAACATACGAAAAGGAAGTCTTGTACAGAATTTTAACTTTGCTGAGATATCCTGGGAAGAATTGAATCTTCAAAGCCTGCGTTACAAAAAAAAAAAAAATGAATTTGTTTGGTTAATTATTCCCTGCCGTAGCACAAGGGGCCCAGTGGGCAGGTAAGCGGTGCGCTAGTAGCCCCGCCCCCCACTGTTGCCAAATCCAACTCCCTTCTATTACAAACAAAGTTTAAACTCTTGAGTCGTTTTAAACAAACAAAGAAAGAAAAAAAATTATGGATTTTTTTTTTTTTCTTGCAAACATTACCGTGGGGATCTGCGAAAGGATGCTACTACTCAGACTGCTGACAAGATTCCCGATAGCCTGAAAAGTAGAGACAGTCCAAGTATTCGCCGCTCTGGAATAAAAACACAAATCTTGTTGCACCATAGACCAAAAAAAGAAATAAAAAGGTGTACCGTATCTAGCTTAGAATTAATTTCAAAGATATTTGTAGTTTCAATAAAGGCTTATAGCTCTTAATCAACAAAGCCATGTTTAAGGAGAGTGGGAGCCATATTCTTGGTTAGATCCTCTGCCGGATGTTTGTGGAGCGCCTACGAGGATTACTGTGAATGTGAGACACATTAATATCTAATTACTAGATTATATTTTCCCTTACTATGGGATACATACCCGTATTGTACAAGAAGCCTGCTGCTTACGGCTGCTTTTTGGGTGGCTGTCAGAGAGGAGCAGGACTGAAGCACGGTTAAAATGTAACTGTCTGCCGCGGCAATTTCTGGACCTGACAGATCACATGACAAATGGCCCAGAACCTGGAGGTTCTCCTTTGTGATGGACTTGCCAGATATACCCTAAGAGCAATGAAAAAGAAAATAGTGTAGCTTCATATAGAAAGTCAATACTCATAACACAATATCCTCTGACCATACGCAGGGATGAAGCTAGTGTGATTGGCACCCTTGGCGCTAACATAGGCAGCACCCATTCTAAGATATGGTAGTGACCGAGGGTGTTTTTTTAACTTCTGCAGTTTCTGTGTTTAGCTGTAATTTTCCTCTATTCCCTGTTTAATATACCCAGGTATATTATATATTGTTTTTATTGTCATACGAAGGGCTTTCTTAAAATACCATTATTTTCATCATATCCTTTAATGTACTATTAAAAAAAATCATAAAATATGATGACTTTTTTTATTAAATATAATTTTTCTAACTTGTATCTGAAAAATACAAATAGTTTGTAATATTTGTACTGAGTCTAGAAATGTTTACATGTTTACATGCGAATGTTTACATTTTTTCTTTTTACAAGTTATAGGGCAATAACTTAAAGTAGCATTTTGTTCCCCTAACAATTTTCACTACAGTGGCCTTTTGATCCCAAACCCGAAGACAAACTTATCCCTAAAGTGACCCTAACTCTAATCCTAACCCTAGATCTTAACCATAACTATTGTTTTTTTTTTTTTCCAGGTGTAATGTTGCTGTTACCAGAGGCAGTCTAGCACCTACAGCAGAGCGATGGAAGTGGTGACTCCCCGCTTCCGAAGCTCTTGCCAAAAAAAGGCAGCGCCATATTGGAGAGAAACATAGAATGTGTCGGCAGATAAGAACCATTCGGCCCATCTAGTCTGCCCAATAGATAGAGAGGCAGCTCCCTTTGCCGTATGGTCATACAATTACTCCTAGAAATGATCGTATAGGGGCCGGATCGGTTTTTCATGGTTTCCTGATTCCTCCTCATGGACCCATTATGACAACACCGTCTGATCGCCTCCAACGGCCTTAAACACATATCATTCTACTCTTCTACCTATTTTAGATTGATGATGTCATTTTCAGGGTGACCTCACTCCTGTAACCAAGAACCCTTCCCTGCTTTACAAAGTGGAATCAGAGCGTAAGAGTTCAGAAGGATCTGAACCTCTCAGGTCTGGTGACGGGTGCTTTGATTGGCTTTAATCTCATAACAATACAGAATAGCCTTATTGTTCAAGAGCTTCTTGAGATATCACTGTTTTAGCAGCATTATCAGCGTTTATTGGGTGAATTATCATGGGAGATTATGATACAGGAGAACAGGAGATCTTGCCATGGGGCTCCCTTCCACTTATCAACCATTGATGGTTGTGATGACCACTGGGACAGATAGGAGAGCAGTGGCAAAGAAAGAGTCAAGACATTTTGCCATCAAGGAATCGGTTGTTTAGTAAATTAGCTGGACCACACCTATCCCGTCATCCCACATTGGCGCCAGAATCGGAAATTTAATAAATTCAGCTAAAAAAAAAGTTGAAATACCCTATAGTCTGACACTTACCAGGCAGGTGATGGCATCGCTGAGATGAGCTGCGCGTATCGAAGACGTTGAAGGTAGGAGGTCAATGTTGGACTGTCCTATTAACTGAAAATACGCCTTACAATTTGGTAAACTTGTGTATGAGCTGGAGCTAGAGAAAGGAAGAAATGAAGCAAATGTGGCTTTTTTGAGATATACTTCCATCCTAACAGCATGCGTAATGAATGTTCCTAGTATTACAGAAAAAAAACGTCTATATCTTGAACGGTTCATCAGTCAAAGACATTTTTAATAGTACAAATGCTGCTAAGGCGCAGTCTATTGATTATATTAAAAAACACAGAGGGCTCTCGGCACCCTACAGATGCTAACTGCCCCGTTTGGTCAGTGCACTGACCCGGTCAGCGCATGCCTGTAGACTGGCCAGCTAAACCTCTGAGTGTACACACGCAGGTATTTGTAAAGACACAAGACCGGTTTGTATCAGGATTCAAAGGACACAGTACTTTTCATTTTTGCCTCTAATTAAAAAAAAAAAAACGACAACTTTACCGCCACTATGACAAGTAACAAAAAATTGGTTGAAAACGGCAAAACACACAGCTTTACACTTTTGTTTTTCAAATTCTATTTAATCCCTAACATTGTTTTGAGTGTAGCCCAAGCCTTATTTTTCTTTTCTTCTTTTCCTTTCACTTAAAAAGACAATCCTATAGGTGAAATATAGTGACACTTCATAGAGGGGAAAGACAAACACAGAGAGAAAAAAAAAAAAAAAGTAAAATTGTACCATTTAAGCCCCCATCCTTATTTAAATGAAACTCACCTGATAAAGAGCAGGACATCACTTGGATAGTTTGTAAAGTCTGACGGGGCTTTGAGCCGCTTGGCGATGCAGCTGAGCTATATGGGAAAATAAATAAAACGATTGCGTGTTTGTGATTTTCACCGCCATTTGCAGTCTGTCCTCGAAAACGAACGAACAGCCCCCCAAAAATGTTCACTACAAATGAGGCTGAGAAACCAGACCAGGGAGAAGAAGACATTCCAATTTGCCTACACTAAAGTCCACCACCTGAACATGTTGTCGGAGATATGTAAACGATCTCTTAAACCGTGGCAGCGCTAGTCACTACTGAACTGTACTCAGGGCCGGCCTATGGGGTGTGTGACCTGAGCGAGCGCACAGGGTGCAACACCCCAGGGGGCGCCATTTAAAAAAAAAACGTTTGCCAGTAGAGGCACTGGCTGGGGAGATCAGAAGATCTCCCCTCACCAGCCCTCTGCATGGCCGCAGCACAGGATGTGGGGAGGGGGTGGGCCTCACCTGGTGCGAGGTCAGTCCCCACCCTGTGAAGCAGCGCTACATCTGCTTCACATGGGAGCCGCAGGCGGCATAAACTCCACGTGTCTCCTCCTCCGTTGGGGAGGAGGAGGCACATACATGGGAAGGGAGAGACACATAAAATGGGGGGTTGGAGAGAGACAGACATGGTAAGGAAGAGGAAAGAGGCAAACATGGGAATGGAGAGAGATGTACATGGAGTAAGAGGAGACAGACATACATGAGGGTAGAGAGGAGGGGGGCCACAGGGGTGGCCCACACAGGGCTCCTGAACATGTAAGGCCGGCCCTGACTGTACTAGTTTTTGCCTGTGGCAGTACCAGCCAAGTGCCTGATGGTTACTGTATCTGGCTATGCCAGTCCCACTATTGTCTCATTTAATGGGCTGCACCATTCTGTAGAAGGCAAATGATGGCGCTCAATCACAGTAGCCTCTCGGCTACGTTTTCCTAGCAGTAAATCTCCCGTTTGGATGTAAGAGCTACTTACCTGACTGCTGTCCAATGTCACCCCCCTCATGGATTTAATGAGGCTTTGGAACTGGGTGTCGCTCAGTGAACTTGTAGCCCCACATGTAAAACCTTGCAGGATGCTGACAGAAAGACTGTGAAAGACAAACAAGTAGTATCAGGTGATGTTCGCTGACTCTCTGATGATATCTTCCAAAGGAAACATGGACAATCTGCCTCGGAGAAATGTCTCTAATTTCCAAGCACGTCCTTGAACACTTTCGTAAATAAGCCACGGTATGGTTTATGTCCCCCCCCCCCCCCCCCACATAAAGAAGAGTTAATTGAACTAAGGGTTAAATGACCCTCCCCCTTCATAGGGGTTTATTCAAGAATGAGGGATTTGACACAGGAATGTCAGGCTTAAGAGCAACGTAGCCAAGTTAGAGATATTCTGCAATTCGGCTCAATCCTTTTAATAAAATACTCCAAATGCAGTACCTTATTGAGCCCTCTGTGCTCCATATAGCTCTATTGGAGGCAGACATTTTGTTTAGAATCTTGGGCTAAAAGTCATCTCACCCAAGATTTTGAGCATCATGGCAGCCTCCTGATAAAGCAATACAGAGCAAACAGGACTCAGTACTTAGATTCTGAAGTGAAAGACTTACTTGGAGTCATTTCCAATCATAGTCACCACTTTTGGGAATATCACCTTGGCCTGTAGGAAGAAAAAGAAACATTGGTTCAACATTGGTTGCTTATCCAATTCCATGCTGCAGTCTATATAACCCAGAAAATACTAATCGAGTATTGTACTTATAGAATAGGTTTAACGGAGCTCAACGGTAATTCATGAGTGATCAAAATTCCTTTCCCATGGCATGGCTCCAAAAAGAGGCAATAGTCAATGTTGTTGTTTAGACTCATGGGATCAGATAAAGGAATGGCTTACTGCCTCTCTGCAACATAATGCATGCATTGAATTTCTGTGTGCTTCTTCACCCTTTTGACATTCAGGGTAGCAATATACTTTGTTATATTCACTTATTTGAACTGCTTGTATGACATAGCAATCAGAACCAGTAATACCTGGCTGGATGTCCATTGCATGCTATTTACTTGCTGGATGGAAGTGAACGAGTATATTACTGATACTGGAATTTGACTTGCAAGGCTTGCTGGTACACTCTGCAAGATGGATTGTGTTGAGGTCCCACTATTCTTTATAATCTAAAAAAAAAAAGAACAGAAAGGTCACACAAATATATACGGATTCCAGGATGGAACAGGATAGATTCATCACTGGTCTATTCACCAAACACTGAACTGAATCAGGTATTAATAAGTGAGTTGGAGCAGGGAGCTGCGCTAGAATTCCAGGCTGCCATGTCAGGGAGCAACTCGAGAATTCCACCCTGCCGTGTCAGGGAGCTACTTGAGAATTCCACCATGCCATGTCAGGGAGCTACTCGAGAATTCCAGGCTGCCATGTCAGGGAGCTACTCGAGAATTCCAGGCTGCCATGTCAGGGAGCTACTCGAGAATTCCAGGCTGCCATGTCAGGGAGCAACTCGAGAATTCCACCCTGCCGTGTCAGGGAGCTACTCGAGAATTCCCGTCTGCCATGTCAGGGAGCTACTTGAGAATTCCCTGCTGCCGTGTCAGGGAGCTACTCGAGAATTCCAGGCTGCCATGTCAGGGAGCTACTTGAGAATTCCAGGCTGCCATGTCAAGGAGCTACTCGAGAATTCCCGGATGCCATGTCAGGGAGCTACTCGAGAATTCCACCCTGCCATGTCAAGGAGCTACTCGAGAATTTCACCCTGCCATGTCAGGGAGCTACTCGAGAATTCCACCCTGCCATGTCAGGGAGCTACTCGAGAATTCCACCCTGCCATGTCAGGGAGCTACTCGAGAATTCCACCCTGCCATGTCAAGGAGCTGCTCGAGAATTCCACAATGCCATGTCAGGGAGCTGCTCGAGAATTCCAGGCTGCCATGTCAGGGAGCTACTCGAGAATTCCACCCTGCCATGTCAAGGAGCTACTCGAGAATTCCAAGCTGCCATGTCAGGGAGCTACTCGAGAATTCCACCCTGCCATGTCAAGGAGCTACTCGAGAATTCCAAGCTGCCATGTCAGAGAGCTACTCGAGAATTCCACCCTGCCATGTCAAGGAGCTACTTGAGAATTCCACCCTGCCATGTCAGGGAGCTGCTCGAGAATTCCACAATGCCATGTCAGGGAGCTGCTCGAGAATTCCCTGCTGCCGTGTCAGGGAGCTACTCGAGAATTCCACCCTGCCATGTCAGGGAGCTGCTCGAGAATTCCACAATGCCATGTCAGGGAGCTGCTCGAGAATTCCACAATGCCATGTCAGGGAGCTACTCGAGAATTCCAGGCTGCCATGTCAGGGAGCTACTCGAGAATTCCACCCTGCCATGTCAGGGAGCTGCTCGAGAATTCCACCCTGCCATGTCAGGGAGCTACTCGAGAATTCCACCCTGCCATGTCAGGGAGTTACTCGAGAATTCCCGGCTGCCATGTCAGGGAGCTGCTCGAGAATTCCCGGCTGGCATGTCATGGAGCTACTCGAGAATTCCCTGCTGCCGTGTCAGGGAGCTACTCGAGAATTCCACCCTGCCGTGTCAGGGAGCTGCTCAAGAATTCCCGGCTGCCATGTCAGGGAGCTACTCGAGAATTCCACCCTGCCATGTCAGGGAGCTACTCGAGAATTCCACCCTGCCATGTCATAATATCAGCGTCGAGCAGCAGTAACAAGAGTAACCCACCTGTTGCACAAATCTCTGTTGTAAAGCTGTTGGCGCTTGCGTCACTTGGCTGACAAAGCTCGTATCTGCAACGAGAGCTGAAATGTCACTTTGGGTTAGCTTGTCCATCTCTTTGGCATTTAGACCAACTGCTAGCGTTCCCAATGACAGCAAATTGCTTGCATTGACCTAGAAAAGAAAGAGATTCACAAAGATTAGGGCAAAAGTTTTCCAGTTCATTGTCTAGTCTTCGTTATCCTCAACTCCACATACATCTCTCTCTCTCTCTCTTTTTTTTTTTTTACCTTAAAATTGGTTTCTGTTATCTTGCTGACTATGACAGAGGCCTGGGTGACGCTCCACGTTGTAATCTGTGACAAGGTGTTTAAATTCTCCTGCAAGATTGCACCGGTGGTCTTCTGTATTATGACTGACGGCGAGAGCCCGGCTGCCAGAGGGCCAAGATTCTTCAGAATTTCCCCCGTGATTGTAGTCACTGATGCAACAAGAGATGCCGTGACCTAAAATGCAATTAGGGTGTATAAATTGGGTTACGGTAAGACGGAAAACATTAGTTTGACAATACAGGAGCCCAAGTTCACATGCTAGATGTAGAACTTTTTTTTTACCCTTGTTTCCATTTCCTAAGTAAACCCAACATGTATGTTTAAAGATACACCTGGGTTTAGATGCGGCTCTGCCTCAGAGCTGAGGCAGGACCAGTCAAAAGGCTGACACGCTTACAGCACCGATACGAGGCAGATGCACAGAGCTGGTATTAGCAGAGAGAGACCTTTGTTTTTATATGGGATCAGCAGAGGGGACCTAGTCATTGACCACTTGGCTGCTTCCCAGGGAAACATGGCAGCTGACGGTCAGAGGATAAACTGGCGTGTACTTGGGACGATAAGCAACTGAGCAAATAAGCTGCCCTCTTGTGGACATTGCTAGCTTTGGAAGTGGTGAATCATCACTTCTGTCTGTCTGTTGTAGTTGCCAGACTGCCCCTAGAGGCAGTCAGTAAAATTACACATACAAATAAAACAACAGTTAGTTACTGTAACCCAACAATGGTTAGGGTTACAGGAAATGCTAGGTTTAGAAACTATTTAAATGGGGTCTAAGGTCAAAAGTTAGAAAAAAGTAATTTCATCATCACATTTTTGGGATAGTTTTTAAAGTAAATAATAAGATGTGATGAATATTAAGGTATCCAAAGAAAGCCCTTCTCGTGGTGACATTAAATGATGAAACAATTAAATTACAGCTAAACACAAAAACTGCGGAACTGTAAAAACAGCCTCTGTCACTAAAAAAATAAATAAACTTACATCACTTCCCAGGCTGATGTTGGATGCACTTCCACATTCCTTCAGGATGTCCAAAATATTCAGAGCTTCGGCTTGGTTGAATGAACCGATGTTTAACTTATCAATAATGTAACATAAAATATTTTGAGGGATGCTATGGAACGTAAATAGAAAATAGAACATAAGCCAATAATATACCATATGAAATCCATAGTCATATATGTCCTGAAAAAAATATTAACCACACCATACTGTAGGAGACAGTACAGCTCACAAAAGGGGAGCCATTCTACCACACTGAGAAACCAAGGCGCCCACTTAGTCTGCCATTTTGCTACAGGCAAAATAGAGGGGTGGCAAGACTCATAATCCTCCAATCCTCCCGAAAAATTAAGGCATTTGTTTTACAGAACTAACAGGCCTCCTGACACTTTGGTAATTGCTATAATTAGCCCAACCAAATATGAAGATGATCCCCTACCCCAGAGAAAAAAATCAATCTAACCACACCGTGTGCTATGAGCAGAGAGAACATCCCTCCCCCCACACTTTAAAAAAAACAAACAAAGATCTGGAGATTTGATTCTTCCAAATTCAGAATACTGCTTCTCTCAGAATCCTCTCCCCCAAGTACCCTGTAAACTAAACTTTCCCATTTCCAAACATGCATGCTGCTTTAGCACAGATGTTTATGTGCCTCTGTGTCGACTGGTTATCAAGGGCAGAAAAGCTGTGGGTACCTTGTGAGGGATATGGATGGATTTTGTGCTGCTATTAATTCTGCAAAGTACGTCTTCAGATCCTCCGACAGATTCGTTCGCTTTATAAAAACAAAGGTGGTGGGATCCACTGAGAAGTTCTGCAACTGTTGGTGAAATAAGCAGAAATGTTTTAAAAAAAGAAAAAAATATATAATTTAGATTGAACGCGAAATAGTTTTATGGAATTCCTCAGACGTCTAGCACAGCAGATGTGAAATAGTTACCAGCTCCAAGTTATTATTGGTGAATGATTGAAGGTCTGCGGCACTGGCAAAAGTCAGGTATTCTCCCAGGTATTGGGATATCCAAGCACTGGAATCACTACTGCCGCTGACATAGCATCTTGGTTTTGATTCTGATACGAAGAAAAAAGACTTTGTTAATCTTACATGTATCCAAAAGGGAGTTGCGACCGGCTCCAGCCCCAAACTGCCTCTAGGTGCTGTAACACGATGAGCCTACTCTCAGCTCAGGCACAATGTAGACATCCACGCAGAGAGCGTGCCAGCAAAATTCATCCAGAAAGCAGACAATAGGTGTCCCAAGGTGGTAGCGAAAAAATATTTATTGTAATTGAAAAGAGAATAAAAGCAATAAGCAGAGGGACGGAGACAGGCATTAAAGACGAACGATTGACGCGTTTCGCACCAACAGGTGCTTTTTCAAATCTTACATGATTGTAAAAGGTTACATGTCTGTCGCAAAGTTACAGAAATCGTTACAGAGATAGAGGCACATGTGTCCAGGGAGATGGGATAACTATTTTAGTTAGTCTATCATGTGTGCCAGTCAGACAGTTTAACATGTTAATTCATCATATGGATCAATAGGTCCCTTGCTGATCCGAGGGGCAATATAGCCTTATACATAAACAAAATCATCTCAGCCACACCAACCTTAAATGCTGCTACAGAAAAAAGTCATGAAACGCGTTGACAAGTGGCTTACTCTAATAATCAAATGCAAAGTGCATTTTGCTTAAAAGAAAGAAACAAAACTAAAATATCACTCACCGGATGCCAGCAGATACTGCTTGAAGACACCGTAGACATCTCGGCAAGTGCTAAGGGTGTAATTCTCATAATATATGGACAATGTCTTAACTCTGAAAAGAAAGAAAAAAGTTGCATACTTTTAAAATGTGTTCATATATATTGAAGCCTGAGTGGAGTTAGGAAAAAAAATCCCCACCTCATATCCCGGCAATCCTCTTATACATTTCTTGAATAGAGACCAGTGTTTTGGGGGCAGCGGAAGAGTGGTTGAAAAGTCATTAATAATTAAATAGCCGTGCCGCAGAAGAAAAAAAAAAACTTACAGCTGTTTGTAGAAGGGACAACCTGCATTGATCAGCTCTGTCACGTTCAGCAATGCCTTATTGATCAGGGACAAGTAGTTGCGGAACCTTGTATTGAGCCAGGCGCCCAGCTCCGCGTCACCGAGAGAATTCGCGGAAGTGAGGAAAGTTGGCCAAACCGAACTAAGTACAGCTTCACGAACAGATGGGCTCATGGTCACCTAAGGGGAAAAGAAATAGGTTATAGATAATCCTATGATAAAGATAATTTGCGGGAGTGTCGGGAGTTTTATACGTTCCAACACTTTTCAGTGCGGGAGATGGAACTCCGCCAGACACAGTTGGGCGTCCACTTACGGCCTGAAGAAGGTCCATAACTTGCCCCAGGTTATAAATATTGGTGTAGTGCGACAGCATGATCATCCAGACAGTGCTATTAATCTGAGGTCCGGACACAAGATAATCATATAGTTCCCGAGGCTGTAGTGTGTTTAATTTCTGTAAGATCAGAAAAGTACATACGAATTTGCATATTATATTACATTACATGAATCATTATTTATATAGCGCCAAACAATTTACGTAGATCTAGGTGCAGAGCTTAGAGAGGGACTACAGACAAGTTAGAAGAATGAGAACTGACAGGAGGTTGAGTGCCTCACTCGCAGAGCTTACAATCTATAGGGATTATCATTAAGCTATCTATCAACTGAAATCTGTTAAACTTGTCTCAGGGATATGTTTGACAGTCAATATCCCACAGGTGAAGAAATCAGTAGGGGAGCCAATGAAAGGAAAGGGCTGGTTCTTTCACTTTAAAGACTTTTGAAAGTCTAGTTGACTCTTACTAAATTATTTATAGAAACACTCCCACCAAAAAATGAAAAGTTTTTTAAAATTTTGTATTGTTGATTTCCGATATGTCTTTTTGTTTTTGTTATGTGAGTTTATTTTGTGAAATAGTTTACTAAACAAGTGTGACTGGGCGCCGCCATTTTGTGAAATATAATGTTTTTTGTGCCACCCCCTGGTGACTTTACAGCACTAGTTTCTCACTTTGGGGCTGGGGACACAGAATGCAGTCTATAAGTCAGAATTCTGACCATAGACTTGCATTGAATGGGAGGGTAATGTAACTATAACATCACAAGGGGGCGGAGTTATGATCCTGTTTGATCAGGTCAATCTCCTCTCTCTGTGTTGGAGAGCCACCTAGTCCTGCCTACTATGATACACAGGAGCCAGTAAGAGAGCAAGGATGTATCTTATGACATCATCATGCAGGCTGTGGCCATAGATGTAAAGTGAGATTTGCTGGAATAATTTGGAGAATTTTTGCATCATGGGTAAAATTCTCAAAATGGATGCTGGAGATAAACACCTAATTTTATTTTTTTCTTTTATATGCAATGAATTCAAACAAAGAAGAAAAAAACAACAGTGGCATATGTATGTGTTTGATTTAAATAAGGTAATATAGTTACATCTTGTGTAAGTGGTAGTGTCCCTTTAATGTTACTGGCTGTTACTATGTCCCCTCTCTTCCTATGTGCTTCAACTTACCCAAAGGCGGAATACATCACTGAGGCGGACTCACCTGTGAAAGCTCACTAGATGGGATCAGCGCCAGAAGCTCTTCAGAATTCACGAAAGCCGAGAATTCCATGAAATAATTTAAGATAAACGTTTGCAGGTGGCCATTTGTGTCGCATTCCGTAAATTTAGAACCTGACATCGCCCAACCGAAAAGAGAAACAAAAAATGCATATTTATTCAGGGTTTTTTCGTGGAAAAACTATTTATTGACAGAACAAGCAAAAATTACTTAAACTCTTGAACAACAAAATGCAAAGCTTCCCACTTTATTACTAGCTAAAAGTAAGTAATTAACATACCTGAAGAGGATGACGTTTGTGTAAAATATTTCTTAATGAAATAAATATAGATGTCCTGTTTTGTCTGTGCTGAAAGCAATGTGTAGCCACTGCTAAATCCTTTTATTCTGTTAAGAAAAACAGCAAGCATGAATGAATTAAAATATAATACCTATTTTTGGTGAATGAATTTCAATTGTTTTGTTATTAAGTTTGCTCAGTGAATTATCTTTACTTCTGTATCTTGTCTTTTGCCGTGTAAATAATGACACTTACATTTGTTGGTATGACAAGCAAGACATGTTTAATGGTAGCAGCTGAAGAAGAGTTTGGTTGAAGTTGGCAAGCAAGGACACCAAATCCGTCTGGAACAAAACTGTCCAGCTTTGCGTCTCATAAGAGTAGAACGAGGAACTGATTCTTTCGAGAGTTACTGCTAGGAGGGTCTGTTTTACTGATGATAGTTGAACTTCTGAAAGACCGGCCTAAGAGAGATACAATCTGTGTATTAATAATACGTCCATTACAGGATGTCTTTCAGAAATTGTCTTAAATCTTGAAATAACATGAAATCTATTTTTTTCTTTTCTGTACCTGATTCCCTGCAGCCGTGAACGCGATGATATATTCAGTGATATCTTGTTGTTGAATACCAGTTAAAATTGATACCAGCAAAGTTTGATTAGTGAGAACATCTTCTTGGACCAATAGCTCAGCTGTAGCATTTGATGATAAGTCAGCCTGATAATAACAAAAATACCAATTAGTTTTATTTTTTGTTTGGCTAACCTGTTAGTTAAATATGAAACATCTAAAAATTATCCATTTGTTAAAAAGCTGAAGTTAAAACTGGAAATGAGTAAGTTACTTACTGTATTAAACGCTGGATAGAATTTCTTAAGATCGGAAATCGATGCAAAGCTAGAAAATGCTCCTAAATTGAGTGTTACCCAGATGTCATAAGAAGCTGTGCCAGAAAGACAAGCTGAGCCTAAAGAATGAAAGAAATCATGGTTATGATTCTCACTGGAGAGACTTGCAAACAACTTGTCTTTAGTGATCTGGAAAGAGCATGATAGTCTAAATTTCCTCCAAAAATTATCTGTTTCTAAGAGAAAGCATCGCAACCCGGTAATTAAAGGAAAGAGTAAATATAGACATAAAATGGCGGCCATCTTGGCAACCTGTTGTATACAGATTATAAGTCACTTTATTTCATACCTGCAGAAGATGTCTGCCGAGTCAGGTAGGTGTTGATGAAGTAATTGAAAATGTCCTGGGCTTCTGCTATTGAAAGTGTTGTATAAACATTGCTAAATCCTTTCACTCTGTGAATACAGATGTATAAAATATAAGAAACTTTACCGTAATTTTTGTTTAGTTTCAAGTGTTATTTTTCTTAACCTTTTTTTTTTAATTTGTAGTTGTCTTTCTTGCCACCTGTCATGAAGTGAATCCTGACAGTCTGCATGACTTGGGCCCTTGAGGTCCCTGACGGGCAAACACCTTGTTGTGGATTATTGACCATGTCTGTGAGTATGCTAGGTTTTGGGGGTACACACTTTTGGGGGCAGCAGTGACACCCTTCTTTCAACACAGCTTGACTTCAAACACAGGGCACTCAGTACAGGTTCATTCAATATGTCAGCCATGTCATTGTCCATAGTGTGTTCCCCAAGTTAAGATTGTATCCTATCCTGCAAACTCCTGTCTCTCAGGAGGTGTTAAGAAATGTTGTTATATGTTAGTGTTGAAATGTGTACTTATTTAATCATTAACTGTTTACTGTCGTATGAGCCATCGATTTTCTCTTTATCTGGATGTTTGTATCTAAAGATGCCACGTTTAATTAGGTTATGTATTACTGTATTTAATTACCGGTTTTTAATTGTTTTCTATTGTTTGAGGCATACCATGTTATAATTAGCTTCCCTGTGCTTCCCCCCTAGATGATGTCATATTTGTCTGTATATAAGTCTGTGCTGTTTCACAAATTTATGTTCATTCTTGTTGTACATAACTGCTAGTGGTCCTGTTTGCTATTTAGGAACAAAGAGCAAGGAACAAAGGAAGACTTGCTGGGTAAATACTGCGCTACAATCAGGGGCTAAGGAGGTGATTTCCTAAAATGGGCAGAGGTGCTACCAGCCTTGGGTAGCCGTGCCGTCACAGTGTCGTTAGTGACTTTTGGTATTAAATGATAACACTTACATTTGTTGGTATGAAGAGCAAGACATGTTTAATGGTAGCAGCTGAAGAAGAGTTTGGTTGAAGTTGGCAAGCAAGGACACCAAATCGGTCTGGAACAAAACTGTCCAGCTTTGCGTCTCATAAGAGTAGAACGAGGAACTGATTCTTTCGAGAGTTACTGCTAGGAGGGTCTGTTTTACTGATGATAGTTGAACTTCTGAAAGACCGGCCTAAGAGAGATACAATCTGTGTATTAATAATACGTCCATTACAGGATGTCTTTCAGAAATTGTCTTAAATCTTGAAATAACATGAAATCTATTTTTTTCTTTTCTGTACCTGATTCCCTGCAGCCGTGAACGCGATGATATATTCAGTGATATCTTGTTGTTGAATACCAGTTAAAATTGATACCAGCAAAGTTTGATTAGTGAGAACATCTTCTTGGACCAATAGCTCAGCTGTAGCATTTGATGATAAGTCAGCCTGATAATAACAAAAATACCAATTAGTTTTATTTTTTGTTTGGCTAACCTGTTAGTTAAATATGAAACATCTAAAAATTATCCATTTGTTAAAAAGCTGAAGTTAAAACTGGAAATGAGTAAGTTACTTACTGTATTAAACGCTGGATAGAATTTCTTAAGATCGGAAATCGATGCAAAGCTAGAAAATGCTCCTAAATTGAGTGTTACCCAGATGTCATAAGAAGCTGTGCCAGAAAGACAAGCTGAGCCTAAAGAATGAAAGAAATCATGGTTATGATTCTCACTGGAGAGACTTGCAAACAACTTGTCTTTAGTGATCTGGAAAGAGCATGATAGTCTAAATTTCCTCCAAAAATTATCTGTTTCTAAGAGAAAGCATCGCAACCCGGTAATTAAAGGAAAGAGTAAATATAGACATAAAATGGCGGCCATCTTGGCAACCTGTTGTATACAGATTATAAGTCACTTTATTTCATACCTGCAGAAGATGTCTGCCGAGTCAGGTAGGTGTTGATGAAGTAATTGAAAATGTCCTGGGCTTCTGCTATTGAAAGTGTTGTATAAACATTGCTAAATCCTTTCACTCTGTGAATACAGATGTATAAAATATAAGAAACTTTACCGTAATTTTTGTTTAGTTTCAAGTGTTATTTTTCTTAACCTTTTTTTTTTAATTTGTAGTTGTCTTTCTTGCCACCTGTCATGAAGTGAATCCTGACAGTCTGCATGACTTGGGCCCTTGAGGTCCCTGACGGGCAAACACCTTGTTGTGGATTATTGACCATGTCTGTGAGTATGCTAGGTTTTGGGGGTACACACTTTTGGGGGCAGCAGTGACACCCTTCTTTCAACACAGCTTGACTTCAAACACAGGGCACTCAGTACAGGTTCATTCAATATGTCAGCCATGTCATTGTCCATAGTGTGTTCCCCAAGTTAAGATTGTATCCTATCCTGCAAACTCCTGTCTCTCAGGAGGTGTTAAGAAATGTTGTTATATGTTAGTGTTGAAATGTGTACTTATTTAATCATTAACTGTTTACTGTCGTATGAGCCATCGATTTTCTCTTTATCTGGATGTTTGTATCTAAAGATGCCACGTTTAATTAGGTTATGTATTACTGTATTTAATTACCGGTTTTTAATTGTTTTCTATTGTTTGAGGCATACCATGTTATAATTAGCTTCCCTGTGCTTCCCCCCTAGATGATGTCATATTTGTCTGTATATAAGTCTGTGCTGTTTCACAAATTTATGTTCATTCTTGTTGTACATAACTGCTAGTGGTCCTGTTTGCTATTTAGGAACAAAGAGCAAGGAACAAAGGAAGACTTGCTGGGTAAATACTGCGCTACAATC
Source organism: Pelodytes ibericus (assembly GCA_036172795.1). Classification (NCBI taxonomy): domain Eukaryota; kingdom Metazoa; phylum Chordata; class Amphibia; order Anura; family Pelodytidae; genus Pelodytes; species Pelodytes ibericus. Next base: position 9,668,032 of record CM069860.1, on the reverse strand, counting down.
AGGGGCTAAGGAGGTGATTTCCTAAAATGGGCAGAGGTGCTACCAGCCTTGGGTAGCCGTGCCGTCACAGTGTCGTTAGTGACTTTTGGTATTAAATGATAACACTTACATTTGTTGGTATGAAGAGCAAGACATGTTTAATGGTAGCAGCTGAAGAAGAGTTTGGTTGAAGTTGGCAAGCAAGGACACCAAATCGGTCTGGAACAAAACTGTCCAGCTTTGCGTCTCATAAGAGTAGAACGAGGAACTGATTCTTTCGAGAGTTACTGCTAGGAGGGTCTGTTTTACTGATGATAGTTGAACTTCTGAAAGACCGGCCTAAGAGAGATACAATCTGTGTATTAATAATACGTCCATTACAGGATGTCTTTCAGAAATTGTCTTAAATCTTGAAATAACATGAAATCTATTTTTTTCTTTTCTGTACCTGATTCCCTGCAGCCGTGAACGCGATGATATATTCAGTGATATCTTGTTGTTGAATACCAGTTAAAATTGATACCAGCAAAGTTTGATTAGTGAGAACATCTTCTTGGACCAATAGCTCAGCTGTAGCATTTGATGATAAGTCAGCCTGATAATAACAAAAATACCAATTAGTTTTATTTTTTGTTTGGCTAACCTGTTAGTTAAATATGAAACATCTAAAAATTATCCATTTGTTAAAAAGCTGAAGTTAAAACTGGAAATGAGTAAGTTACTTACTGTATTAAACCCTGGATAGAATTTGTTAAGATCGGAAATCGATGCAAAGCTAGAAAATGCTCCTAAATTGAGTGTTACCCAGATGTCATAAGAAGCTGTGCCAGAAAGACAAGCTGAGCCTAAAGAATGAAAGAAATCATGGTTATGATTCTCACTGGAGAGACTTGCAAACAACTTGTCTTTAGTGATCTGGAAAGAGCATGATAGTCTAAATTTCCTCCAAAAATTATCTGTTTCTAAGAGAAAGCATCGCAACCCGGTAATTAACGGAAAGAGTAAATATAGACATAAAATGGCGGCCATCTTGGCAACCTGTTGTATACAGATTATAAGTCACTTTATTTCATACCTGCAGAAGATGTCTGCCGAGTCAGGTAGGTGTTGATGAAGTAATTGAAAATGTCCTGGGCTTCTGCTATTGAAAGTGTTGTATAAACATTGCTAAATCCTTTCACTCTGTGAATACAGATATATAAAATATAAGAAACTTTACCGTAATTTTGGTTTAGTTTCAAGTGTTATTTTTCTTAACCTTTTTTTTTTAATTTGTAGTTGTCTTTCTTGCCACCTGTCATGAAGTGAATCCTGACAGTCTGCATGACTTGGGCCCTTGAGGTCCCTGACGGGCAAACACCTTGTTGTGGATTATTGACCATGTCTGTGAGTATGCTAGGTTTTGGGGGTACACACTTTGGGGGCAGCAGTGACACCCTTCTTTCAACACAGCTTGACTTCAAACACAGGGCACTCAGTACAGGTTCATTCAATATGTCAGCCATGTCATTGTCCATAGTGTGTTCCCCAAGTTAAGATTGTATCCTATCCTGCAAACTCCTGTCTCTCAGGAGGTGTTAAGAAATGTTGTTATATGTTAGTGTTGAAATGTGTACTTATTTAATCATTAAGTGTTTACTGTCGCATGAGCCATTGATTTTCTCTTTATCTGGATGTTTGTATCTAAAGATGCCACGTTTAATTAGGTTATGTATTACTGTATTTAATTACCGGTTTTTAATTGTTTTCTATTGTTTTAGGCTTACCATGTTATAATTAGCTCCCCTGTGCTTCCCCCCTAGATGATGTCATATTTGTCTGTATATAAGTCTGTGCTGTTTCACAAATTTACGTTCATTCTTGCTGTACATAACTGCTAGAAGTCCTGTTTGCTATTTAGGAACAAAGAGCAAGGAACAAAGGAAGACTTGATGGGTAAATACTGCGCTACAATCAGGGGCTAAGGAGGTGATTTCCTAAAATGGGCAGAGGTGCTACCAGCCTTGGGTAGCCGTGCCGTTACAGTGTCGTTAGTGACTTTTGGTATTAAATGATAACACTTACATTTGTTGGTATGAAGAGCAAGACATGTTTAATGGTAGCAGCTGAAGAAGAGTTTGGTTGAAGTTGGCAAGCAAGGACACCAAATCCGTCTGGAACAAAACTGTCCAGCTTTGCGTCTCATAAGAGTAGAACGAGGAACTGATTCTTTCGAGAGTTACTGCTAGGAGGGTCTGTTTTACTGATGATAGTTGAACTTCTGAAAGACCGGCCTAAGAGAGATACAATCTGTGTATTAATAATACGTCCATTACAGGATGTCTTTCAGAAATTGTCTTAAATCTTGAAATAACATGAAATCTATTATTTTCTTTTCTGTACCTGATTCCCTGCAGCCGTGAACGCGATGATATATTCAGTGATATCTTGTTGTTGAATACCAGTTAAAATTGATACCAGCAAAGTTTGATTAGTGAGAACATCTTCTTGGACCAATAGCTCAGCTGTAGCATTTGATGATAAGTCAGCCTGATAATAACAAAAATACCATTTAGTTTTATTTTTTGTTTGGCTAACCTGTTAGTTAAATATGAAACATCTAAAAATTATCCATTTGTTAAAAAGCTGAAGTTAAAACTGGAAATGAGTAAGTTACTTACTGTATTAAACGCTGGATAGAATTTCTTAAGATCGGAAATCGATGCAAAGCTAGAAAATGCTCCTAAATTGAGTGTTACCCAGATGTCATAAGAAGCTGTGCCAGAAAGACAAGCTGAGCCTAAAGAATGAAAGAAATCATGGTTATAATTCTCACTGGAGAGACTTGCAAACAACTTGTCTTTAGTGATCTGGAAAGAGCATGATAGTCTAAATTTCCTCCAAAAATTATCTGTTTCTAAGAGAAAGGATCGCAACCCGGTAATTAACGGAAAGAGTAAATATAGACATAAAATGGCGGCCATCTTGGCAACCTGTTGAATACAGATTATAAGTCACTTTATTTCATACCTGCAGAAGATGTCTGCCGAGTCAGGTAGGTGTTGATGAAGTAATTGAAAATGTCCTGGGCTTCTGCTATTGAAAGTGTTGTATAAACATTGCTAAATCCTTTCACTCTGTGAATACAGATGTATAAAATATAAGAAACTTTACCGTAATTTTTGTTTAGTTTCAAGTGTTATTTTTCTTAACCTTTTTTTTTTAATTTGTAGTTGTCTTTCTTGCCACCTGTCATGAAGTGAATCCTGACAGTCTGCATGACTTGGGCCCTTGAGGTCCCTGACGGGCAAACACCTTGTTGTGGATTATTGACCATGTCTGTGAGTATGCTAGGTTTTGGGGGTACACACTTTGGGGGCAGCAGTGACACCCTTCTTTCAACACAGCTTGACTTCAAACACAGGGCACTCAGTACAGGTTCATTCAATATGTCAGCCATGTCATTGTCCATAGTGTGTTCCCCAAGTTAAGATTGTATCCTATCCTGCAAACTCCTGTCTCTCAGGAGGTGTTAAGAAATGTTGTTATATGTTAGTGTTGAAATGTGTACTTATTTAATCATTAAGTGTTTACTGTCGCATGAGCCATTGATTTTCTCTTTATCTGGATGTTTGTATCTAAAGATGCCACGTTTAATTAGGTTATGTATTACTGTATTTAATTACCGGTTTTTAATTGTTTTCTATTGTTTTAGGCTTACCATGTTATAATTAGCTCCCCTGTGCTTCCCCCCTAGATGATGTCATATTTGTCTGTATATAAGTCTGTGCTGTTTCACAAATTTACGTTCATTCTTGCTGTACATAACTGCTAGAAGTCCTGTTTGCTATTTAGGAACAAAGAGCAAGGAACAAAGGAAGACTTGATGGGTAAATACTGCGCTACAATCAGGGGCTAAGGAGGTGATTTCCTAAAATGGGCAGAGGTGCTACCAGCCTTGGGTAGCCGTGCCGTTACAGTGTCGTTAGTGACTTTTGGTATTAAATGATAACACTTACATTTGTTGGTATGAAGAGCAAGACATGTTTAATGGTAGCAGCTGAAGAAGAGTTTGGTTGAAGTTGGCAAGCAAGGACACCAAATCCGTCTGGAACAAAACTGTCCAGCTTTGCGTCTCATAAGAGTAGAACGAGGAACTGATTCTTTCGAGAGTTACTGCTAGGAGGGTCTGTTTTACTGATGATAGTTGAACTTCTGAAAGACCGGCCTAAGAGAGATACAATCTGTGTATTAATAATACGTCCATTACAAGATGTCTTTCAGAAATTGTCTTAAATCTTGAAATAACATGAAATCTATTTTTTTCTTTTCTGTACCTGATTCCCTGCAGCCGTGAACGCGATGATATATTCAGTGATATCTTGTTGTTGAATACCAGTTAAAATTGATACCAGCAAAGTTTGATTAGTGAGAACATCTTCTTGGACCAATAGCTCAGCTGTAGCATTTGATGATAAGTCAGCCTGATAATAACAAAAATACCAATTAGTTTTATTTTTTGTTTGGCTAACCTGTTAGTTAAATATGAAACATCTAAAAATTATCCATTTGTTAAAAAGCTGAAGTTAAAACTGGAAATGAGTAAGTTACTTACTGTATTAAACGCTGGATAGAATTTCTTAAGATCGGAAATTGATGCAAAGCTAGAAAATGCTCCTAAATTGAGTGTTACCCAGATGTCATAAGAAGCTGTGCCAGAAAGACAAGCTGAGCCTAAAGAATGAAAGAAATCATGGTTATGATTCTCACTGGAGAGACTTGCAAACAACTTGTCTTTAGTGATCTGGAAAGAGCATGATAGTCTAAATTTCCTCCAAAAATTATCTGTTTCTAAGAGAAAGCATCGCACCCCGGTAATTAACGGAAAGAGTAAATATAGACATAAAATGGCGGCCATCTTGGCAACCTGTTGTATACAGATTATAAGTCACTTTATTTCATACCTGCAGAAGATGTCTGCCGAGTCAGGTAGGTGTTGATGAAGTAATTGAAAATGTCCTGGGCTTCTGCTATTGAAAGTGTTGTATAAACATTGCTAAATCCTTTCACTCTGTGAATACAGATGTATAAAATATAAGAAACTTTACCGTAATTTTTGTTTAGTTTCAAGTGTTATTTTTCTTAACCTTTTTTTTTTAATTTGTAGTTGTCTTTCTTGCCACCTGTCATGAAGTGAATCCTGACAGTCTGCATGACTTGGGCCCTTGAGGTCCCTGACGGGCAAACACCTTGTTGTGGATTATTGACTATGTCTGTGAGTATGCTAGGTTTTGGGGGTACACACTTTGGGGGCAGCAGTGACACCCTTCTTTCAACACAGCTTGACTTCAAACACAGGGCACTCAGTACAGGTTCATTCAATATGTCAGCCATGTCATTGTCCATAGTGTGTTCCCCAAGTTAAGATTGTATCCTATCCTGCAAACTCCTGTCTCTCAGGAGGTGTTAAGAAATGTTGTTATATGTTAGTGTTGAAATGTGTACTTATTTAATCATTAAGTGTTTACTGTCGCATGAGCCATTGATTTTCTCTTTATCTGGATGTTTGTATCTAAAGATGCCATGTTTAATTAGGTTATGTATTACTGTATTTAATTACCGGTTTTTAATTGTTTTCTATTGTTTTAGGCTTACCATGTTATAATTAGCTCCCCTGTGCTTCCCCCCTAGATGATGTCATATTTGTCTGTATATAAGTCTGTGCTGTTTCACAAATTTACGTTCATTCTTGCTGTACATAACTGCTAGAAGTCAAGTTTGCTATTTAGGAACAAAGAGCAAGGAACAAAGGAAGACTTGATGGGTAAATACTGCGCTACAATCAGGGGCTAAGGAGGTGATTTCCTAAAATGGGCAGAGGTGCTACCAGCCTTGGGTAGCCGTGCCGTTACAGTGTCGTTAGTGACTTTTGGTATTAAATGATAACACTTACATTTGTTGGTATGAAGAGCAAGACATGTTTAATGGTAGCAGCTGAAGAAGAGTTTGGTTGAAGTTGGCAAGCAAGGACACCAAATCCGTCTGGAACAAAACTGTCCAGCTTTGCGTCTCATAAGAGTAGAACGAGGAACTGATTCTTTCGAGAGTTACTGCTAGGAGGGTCTGTTTTACTGATGATAGTTGAACTTCTGAAAGACCGGCCTAAGAGAGATACAATCTGTGTATTAATAATACGTCCATTACAAGATGTCTTTCAGAAATTGTCTTAAATCTTGAAATAACATGAAATCTATTTTTTTCTTTTCTGTACCTGATTCCCTGCAGCCGTGAATGCGATGATATATTCAGTGATATCTTGTTGTTGAATACCAGTTAAAATTGATACCAGCAAAGTTTGATTAGTGAGAACATCTTCTTGGACCAATAGCTCAGCTGTAGCATTTGATGATAAGTCAGCCTGATAATAACAAAAATACCAATTAGTTTTATTTTTTGTTTGGCTAACCTGTTAGTTAAATATGAAACATCTAAAAATTATCCATTTGTTAAAAAGCTGAAGTTAAAACTGGAAATGAGTAAGTTACTTACTGTATTAAACGCTGGATAGAATTTCTTAAGATCGGAAATCGATGCAAAGCTAGAAAATGCTCCTAAATTGAGTGTTACCCAGATGTCATAAGAAGCTGTGCCAGAAAGACAAGCTGAGCCTAAAGAATGAAAGAAATCATGGTTATGATTCTCACTTAAGAGACTTGCAAACAACTTGTCTTTAGTGATCTGGAAAGAGCATGATAGTCTAAATTTCCTCCAAAAATTATCTGTTTCTAAGAGAAAGCATCGCAACCCGGTAATTAACGGAAAGAGTAAATATAGACATAAAATGGCGGCCATCTTGGCAACCTGTTGTATACAGATTATAAGTCACTTTATTTCATACCTGCAGAAGATGTCTGCCGAGTCAGGTAGGTGTTGATGAAGTAATTGAAAATGTCCTGGGCTTCTGCTATTGAAAGTGTTGTATAAACATTGCTAAATCCTTTCACTCTGTGAATACAGATGTATAAACTATAAGAAACTTTACCGTAATTTTTGTTTAGTTTCAAGTGTTATTTTTCTTAACCTTTTTTTTTTTAATTTGTAGTTGTCTTTCTTGCCACCTGTCATGAAGTGAATCCTGACAGTCTGCATGACTTGGGCCCTTGAGGTCCCTGACGGGCAAACACCTTGTTGTGGATTATTGACCATGTCTGTGAGTATGCTAGGTTTTGGGGGTACACACTTTGGGGGCAGCAGTGACACCCTTCTTTCAACTCAGCTTGACTTCAAACACAGGGCACTCAGTACAGGTTCATTCAATATGTCAGCCATGTCATTGTCCATAGTGTGTTCCCCAAGTTAAGATTGTATCCTATCCTGCAAACTCCTGTCTCTCAGGAGGTGTTAAGAAATGTTGTTATATGTTAGTGTTGAAATGTGTACTTATTTAATCATTAAGTGTTTACTGTCGTATGAGCCATCGATTTTCTCTTTATCTGGATGTTTGTATCTAAAGATGCCACGTTTAATTAGGTTATGTATTACTGTATTTAATTACCGGTTTTTAATTGTTTTCTATTGTTTGAGGCCTACCATGTTATAATTAGCTCCCCTGTGCTTCCCCCCTAGATGATGTCATATTTGTCTGTATATAGGTCTGTGCTGTTTCACAAATTTACGTTCATTCTTGTTGTACATAACTGCTAGTGGTCCTGTTTGCTATTTAGGAACAAAGAGCAAGGAACAAAGGAAGACTTGCTGGGTAAATACTGCGCTACAATCAGGGGCTAAGGAGGTGATTTCCTAAAATGGGCAGAGGTGCTACCAGCCTTGGGTAGCGGTGCCGTTACAGTGTCGTTAGTGACTTTTGGTATTAAATGATAACACTTACATTTGTTGGTATGAAGAGCAAGACATGTTTAATGGTAGCAGCTGAAGAAGAGTTTGGTTGAAGTTGGCAAGCAAGGACACCAAATCCGTCTGGAACAAAACTGTCCAGCTTTGCGTCTCATAAGAGTAGAACGAGGAACTGATTCTTTCGAGAGTTACTGCTAGGAGGGTCTGTTTTACTGATGATAGTTGAACTTCTGAAAGACCGGCCTAAGAGAGATACAATCTGTGTATTAATAATACGTCCATTACAAGATGTCTTTCAGAAATTGTCTTAAATCTTGAAATAACATGAAATCTATTTTTTTCTTTTCTGTACCTGATTCCCTGCAGCCGTGAACGCGATGATATATTCAGTGATATCTTGTTGTTGAATACCAGTTAAAATTGATACCAGCAAAGTTTGATTAGTGAGAACATCTTCTTGGACCAATAGCTCAGCTGTAGCATTTGATGATAAGTCAGCCTGATAATAACAAAAATACCAATTAGTTTTATTTTTTGTTTGGCTAACCTGTTAGTTAAATATGAAACATCTAAAAATTATCCATTTGTTAAAAAGCTGAAGTTAAAACTGGAAATGAGTAAGTTACTTACTGTATTAAACGCTGGATAGAATTTCTTAAGATCGGAAATCGATGCAAAGCTAGAAAATGCTCCTAAATTGAGTGTTACCCAGATGTCATAAGAAGCTGTGCCAGAAAGACAAGCTGAGCCTAAAGAATGAAAGAAATCATGGTTATGATTCTCACTGGAGAGACTTGCAAACAACTTGTCTTTAGTGATCTGGAAAGAGCATGATAGTCTAAATTTCCTCCAAAAATTATCTGTTTCTAAGAGAAAGCATCGCAACCCGGTAATTAACGGAAAGAGTAAATATAGACATAAAATGGCGGCCATCTTGGCAACCTGTTGTATACAGATTATAAGTCACTTTATTTCATACCTGCAGAAGATGTCTGCCGAGTCAGGTAGGTGTTGATGAAGTAATTGAAAATGTCCTGGGCTTCTGCTATTGAAAGTGTTGTATAAACATTGCTAAATCCTTTCACTCTGTGAATACAGATGTATAAAATATAAGAAACTTTACCGTAATTTTTGTTTAGTTTCAAGTGTTATTTTTCTTAACCTTTTTTTTTTAATTTGTAGTTGTCTTTCTTGCCACCTGTCATGAAGTGAATCCTGACAGTCTGCATGACTTGGGCCCTTGAGGTCCCTGACGGGCAAACACCTTGTTGTGGATTATTGACCATGTCTGTGAGTATGCTAGGTTTTGGGGGTACACACTTTGGGGGCAGCAGTGACACCCTTCTTTCAACTCAGCTTGACTTCAAACACAGGGCACTCAGTACAGGTTCATTCAATATGTCAGCCATGTCATTGTCCATAGTGTGTTCCCCAAGTTAAGATTGTATCCTATCCTGCAAACTCCTGTCTCTCAGGAGGTGTTAAGAAATGTTGTTATATGTTAGTGTTGAAATGTGTACTTATTTAATCATTAAGTGTTTACTGTCGTATGAGCCATCGATTTTCTCTTTATCTGGATGTTTGTATCTAAAGATGCCACGTTTAATTAGGTTATGTATTACTGTATTTAATTACCGGTTTTTAATTGTTTTCTATTGTTTGAGGCTTACCATGTTATAATTAGCTCCCCTGTGCTTCCCCCCTAAATGATGTCATATTTGTCTGTATATAAGTCTGTGCTGTTTCACAAATTTACGTTCATTCTTGTTGTACATAACTGCTAGTGGTCCTGTTTGCTATTTAGGAACAAAGAGCAAGGAACAAAGGAAGACTTGCTGGGTAAATACTGCGCTACAATCAGGGGCTAAGGAGGTGATTTCCTAAAATGGGCAGAGGTGCTACCAGCCTTGGGTAGCGGTGCCGTTACAGTGTCGTTAGTGACTTTTGGTATTAAATGATAACACTTACATTTGTTGGTATGAAGAGCAAGACATGTTTAATGGTAGCAGCTGAAGAAGAGTTTGGTTGAAGTTGGCAAGCAAGGACACCAAATCCGTCTGGAACAAAACTGTCCAGCTTTGCGTCTCATAAGAGTAGAACGAGGAACTGATTCTTTCGAGAGTTACTGCTAGGAGGGTCTGTTTTACTGATGATAGTTGAACTTCTGAAAGACCGGCCTAAGAGAGATACAATCTGTGTATTAATAATACGTCCATTACAAGATGTCTTTCAGAAATTGTCTTAAATCTTGAAATAACATGAAATCTATTTTTTTCTTTTCTGTACCTGATTCCCTGCAGCCGTGAACGCGATGATATATTCAGTGATATCTTGTTGTTGAATACCAGTTAAAATTGATACCAGCAAAGTTTGATTAGTGAGAACATCTTCTTGGACCAATAGCTCAGCTGTAGCATTTGATGATAAGTCAGCCTGATAATAACAAAAATACCAATTAGTTTTATTTTTTGTTTGGCTAACCTGTTAGTTAAATATGAAACATCTAAAAATTATCCATTTGTTAAAAAGCTGAAGTTAAAACTGGAAATGAGTAAGTTACTTACTGTATTAAACGCTGGATAGAATTTCTTAAGATCGGAAATCGATGCAAAGCTAGAAAATGCTCCTAAATTGAGTGTTACCCAGATGTCATAAGAAGCTGTGCCAGAAAGACAAGCTGAGCCTAAAGAATGAAAGAAATCATGGTTATGATTCTCACTGGAGAGACTTGCAAACAACTTGTCTTTAGTGATCTGGAAAGAGCATGATAGTCTAAATTTCCTCCAAAAATTATCTGTTTCTAAGAGAAAGCATCGCAACCCGGTAATTAACGGAAAGAGTAAATATAGACATAAAATGGCGGCCATCTTGGCAACCTGTTGTATACAGATTATAAGTCACTTTATTTCATACCTGCAGAAGATGTCTGCCGAGTCATGTAGGTGTTGATGAAGTAATTGAAAATGTCCTGGGCTTCTGCTATTGAAAATGTTGTATAAACATTGCTAAATCCTTTCACTCTGTGAATACAGATGTATAAAATATAAGAAACTTTACCGTAATTTTTGTTTAGTTTCAAGTGTTATTTTTCTTAACCTTTTTTTTTTAATTTGTAGTTGTCTTTCTTGCCACCTGTCATGAAGTGAATCCTGACAGTCTGCATGACTTGGGCCCTTGAGGTCCCTGACAGGCAAACACCTTGTTGTGGATTATTGACCATGTCTGTGAGTATGCTAGGTTTTGGGGGTACACACTTTGGGGGCAGCAGTGACACCCTTCTTTCAACTCAGCTTGACTTCAAACACAGGGCACTCAGTACAGGTTCATTCAATATGTCAGCCATGTCATTCCATAGTGTGTTCCCCAAGTTAATATTGTATCCTATCCTGTAAACTCCTGTCTCTCAGGTGGTGTTAAGAAATGTTGTTATATGTTAGTGTTGAAATGTGTACTTATTTAATCATTAAGTGTTTACTGTCGTATGAGCCATCGATTTTCTCTTTATCTGGATGTTTGTATCTAAAGATGCCACGTTTAATTAGGTTATGTATTACTGTATTTAATTACCGGTTTTTAATTGTTTTCTATTGTTTGAGGCTTACCATGTTATAATTAGCTCCCCTGTGCTTCCCCCCTAGATGATGTCATATTTGTCTGTATATAAGTCTGTGCTGTTTCACAAATTTACGTTCATTCTTGTTGTACATAACTGCTAGTGGTCCTGTTTGCTATTTAGGAACAAAGAGCAAGGAACAAAGGAAGAATTGCTGGGTAAATACTGCGCTACAATCAGGGGCTAAGGAGGTGATTTCCTAAAATGGGCAGAGGTGCTACCAGCCTTGGGTAGCCGTGCCGTTACAGTGTCGTTAGTGACTTTTGGTATTAAATGATAACACTTACATTTGTTGGTATGAAGAGCAAGACATGTTTAATGGTAGCAGCTGAAGAAGAGTTTGGTTGAAGTTGGCAAGCAAGGACACCAAATCCGTCTGGAACAAAACTGTCCAGCTTTGCGTCTCATAAGAGTAGAACGAGGAACTGATTCTTTCGAGAGTTACTGCTAGGAGGGTCTGTTTTACTGATGATAGTTGAACTTCTGAAAGACCGGCCTAAGAGAGATACAATCTGTGTATTAATAATACGTCCATTACAGGATGTCTTTCAGAAATTGTCTTAAATCTTGAAATAACATGAAATCTATTTTTTTCTTTTCTGTACCTGATTCCCTGCAGCCGTGAACGCGATGATATATTCAGTGATATCTTGTTGTTGAATACCAGTTAAAATTGATACCAGCAAAGTTTGATTAGTGAGAACATCTTCTTGGACCAATAGCTCAGCTGTAGCATTTGATGATAAGTCAGCCTGATAATAACAAAAATACCAATTAGTTTTATTTTTTGTTTGGCTAACCTGTTAGTTAAATATGAAACATCTAAAAATTATCCATTTGTTAAAAAGCTGAAGTTAAAACTGGAAATGAGTAAGTTACTTACTGTATTAAACGCTGGATAGAATTTCTTAAGATCGGAAATGGATGCAAAGCTAGAAAATGCTCCTAAATTGAGTGTTACCCAGATGTCATAAGAAGCTGTGCCAGAAAGACAAGCTGAGCCTAAAGAATGAAAGAAATCATGGTTATGATTCTCACTGGAGAGACTTGCAAACAACTTGTCTTTAGTGATCTGGAAAGAGCATGATAGTCTAAATTTCCTCCAAAAATTATCTGTTTCTAAGAGAAAGCATCGCAACCCGGTAATTAACGGAAAGAGTAAATATAGACATAAAATGGCGGCCATCTTGGCAACCTGTTGTATACAGATTATAAGTCACTTTATTTCATACCTGCAGAAGATGTCTGCCGAGTCAGGTAGGTGTTGATGAAGTAATTGAAAATGTCCTGGGCTTCTGCTATTGAAAGTGTTGTATAAACATTGCTAAATCCTTTCACTCTGTGAATACAGATGTATAAAATATAAGAAACTTTACCGTAATTTTTGTTTAGTTTCAAGTGTTATTTTTCTTAACCTTTTTTTTTTAATTTGTAGTTGTCTTTCTTGCCACCTGTCATGAAGTGAATCCTGACAGTCTGCATGACTTGGGCCCTTGAGGTCCCTGACGGGCAAACACCTTGTTGTGGATTATTGACCATGTCTGTGAGTATGCTAGGTTTTGGGGGTACACACTTTGGGGGCAGCAGTGACACCCTTCTTTCAACTCAGCTTGACTTCAAACACAGGGCACTCAGTACAGGTTCATTCAATATGTCAGCCATGTCATTGTCCATAGTGTGTTCCCCAAGTTAAGATTGTATCCTATCCTGCAAACTCCTGTCTCTCAGGAGGTGTTAAGAAATGTTGTTATATGTTAGTGTTGAAATGTGTACTTATTTAATCATTAAGTGTTTACTGTCGTATGAGCCATCGATTTTCTCTTTATCTGGATGTTTGTATCTAAAGATGCCACGTTTAATTAGGTTATGTATTACTGTATTTAATTACCGGTTTTTAATTGTTTTCTATTGTTTGAGGCTTACCATGTTATAATTAGCTCCCCTGTGCTTCCCCCCTAAATGATGTCATATTTGTCTGTATATAAGTCTGTGCTGTTTCACAAATTTACGTTCATTCTTGTTGTACATAACTGCTAGTGGTCCTGTTTGCTATTTAGGAACAAAGAGCAAGGAACAAAGGAAGACTTGCTGGGTAAATACTGCGCTACAATCAGGGGCTAAGGAGGTGATTTCCTAAAATGGGCAGAGGTGCTACCAGCCTTGGGTAGCGGTGCCGTTACAGTGTCGTTAGTGACTTTTGGTATTAAATGATAACACTTACATTTGTTGGTATGAAGAGCAAGACATGTTTAATGGTAGCAGCTGAAGAAGAGTTTGGTTGAAGTTGGCAAGCAAGGACACCAAATCCGTCTGGAACAAAACTGTCCAGCTTTGCGTCTCATAAGAGTAGAACGAGGAACTGATTCTTTCGAGAGTTACTGCTAGGAGGGTCTGTTTTACTGATGATAGTTGAACTTCTGAAAGACCGGCCTAAGAGAGATACAATCTGTGTATTAATAATACGTCCATTACAAGATGTCTTTCAGAAATTGTCTTAAATCTTGAAATAACATGAAATCTATTTTTTTCTTTTCTGTACCTGATTCCCTGCAGCCGTGAACGCGATGATATATTCAGTGATATCTTGTTGTTGAATACCAGTTAAAATTGATACCAGCAAAGTTTGATTAGTGAGAACATCTTCTTGGACCAATAGCTCAGCTGTAGCATTTGATGATAAGTCAGCCTGATAATAACAAAAATACCAATTAGTTTTATTTTTTGTTTGGCTAACCTGTTAGTTAAATATGAAACATCTAAAAATTATCCATTTGTTAAAAAGCTGAAGTTAAAACTGGAAATGAGTAAGTTACTTACTGTATTAAACGCTGGATAGAATTTCTTAAGATCGGAAATCGATGCAAAGCTAGAAAATGCTCCTAAATTGAGTGTTACCCAGATGTCATAAGAAGCTGTGCCAGAAAGACAAGCTGAGCCTAAAGAATGAAAGAAATCATGGTTATGATTCTCACTGGAGAGACTTGCAAACAACTTGTCTTTAGTGATCTGGAAAGAGCATGATAGTCTAAATTTCCTCCAAAAATTATCTGTTTCTAAGAGAAAGCATCGCAACCCGGTAATTAACGGAAAGAGTAAATATAGACATAAAATGGCGGCCATCTTGGCAACCTGTTGTATACAGATTATAAGTCACTTTATTTCATACCTGCAGAAGATGTCTGCCGAGTCATGTAGGTGTTGATGAAGTAATTGAAAATGTCCTGGGCTTCTGCTATTGAAAATGTTGTATAAACATTGCTAAATCCTTTCACTCTGTGAATACAGATGTATAAAATATAAGAAACTTTACCGTAATTTTTGTTTAGTTTCAAGTGTTATTTTTCTTAACCTTTTTTTTTTAATTTGTAGTTGTCTTTCTTGCCACCTGTCATGAAGTGAATCCTGACAGTCTGCATGACTTGGGCCCTTGAGGTCCCTGACAGGCAAACACCTTGTTGTGGATTATTGACCATGTCTGTGAGTATGCTAGGTTTTGGGGGTACACACTTTGGGGGCAGCAGTGACACCCTTCTTTCAACTCAGCTTGACTTCAAACACAGGGCACTCAGTACAGGTTCATTCAATATGTCAGCCATGTCATTCCATAGTGTGTTCCCCAAGTTAATATTGTATCCTATCCTGTAAACTCCTGTCTCTCAGGTGGTGTTAAGAAATGTTGTTATATGTTAGTGTTGAAATGTGTACTTATTTAATCATTAAGTGTTTACTGTCGTATGAGCCATCGATTTTCTCTTTATCTGGATGTTTGTATCTAAAGATGCCACGTTTAATTAGGTTATGTATTACTGTATTTAATTACCGGTTTTTAATTGTTTTCTATTGTTTGAGGCTTACCATGTTATAATTAGCTCCCCTGTGCTTCCCCCCTAGATGATGTCATATTTGTCTGTATATAAGTCTGTGCTGTTTCACAAATTTACGTTCATTCTTGTTGTACATAACTGCTAGTGGTCCTGTTTGCTATTTAGGAACAAAGAGCAAGGAACAAAGGAAGACTTGCTGGGTAAATACTGCGCTACAATCAGGGGCTAAGGAGGTGATTTCCTAAAATGGGCAGAGGTGCTACCAGCCTTGGGTAGCCGTGCCGTTACAGTGTCGTTAGTGACTTTTGGTATTAAATGATAACACTTACATTTGTTGGTATGAAGAGCAAGACATGTTTAATGGTAGCAGCTGAAGAAGAGTTTGGTTGAAGTTGGCAAGCAAGGACACCAAATCCGTCTGGAACAAAACTGTCCAGCTTTGCGTCTCATAAGAGTAGAACGAGGAACTGATTCTTTCGAGAGTTACTGCTAGGAGGGTCTGTTTTACTGATGATAGTTGAACTTCTGAAAGACCGGCCTAAGAGAGATACAATCTGTGTATTAATAATACGTCCATTACAAGATGTCTTTCAGAAATTGTCTTAAATCTTGAAATAACATGAAATCTATTTTTTTCTTTTCTGTACCTGATTCCCTGCAGCCGTGAACGCGATGATATATTCAGTGATATCTTGTTGTTGAATACCAGTTAAAATTGATACCAGCAAAGTTTGATTAGTGAGAACATCTTCTTGGACCAATAGCTCAGCTGTAGCATTTGATGATAAGTCAGCCTGATAATAACAAAAATACCAATTAGTTTTATTTTTTGTTTGGCTAACCTGTTAGTTAAATATGAAACATCTAAAAATTATCCATTTGTTAAAAAGCTGAAGTTAAAACTGGAAATGAGTAAGTTACTTACTGTATTAAACGCTGGATAGAATTTCTTAAGATCGGAAATCGATGCAAAGCTAGAAAATGCTCCTAAATTGAGTGTTACCCAGATGTCATAAGAAGCTGTGCCAGAAAGACAAGCTGAGCCTAAAGAATGAAAGAAATCATGGTTATGATTCTCACTGGAGAGACTTGCAAACAACTTGTCTTTAGTGATCTGGAAAGAGCATGATAGTCTAAATTTCCTCCAAAAATTATCTGTTTCTAAGAGAAAGCATCGCAACCCGGTAATTAACGGAAAGAGTAAATATAGACATAAAATGGCGGCCATCTTGGCAACCTGTTGTATACAGATTATAAGTCACTTTATTTCATACCTGCAGAAGATGTCTGCCGAGTCAGGTAGGTGTTGATGAAGTAATTGAAAATGTCCTGGGCTTCTGCTATTGAAAGTGTTGTATAAACATTGCTAAATCCTTTCACTCTGTGAATACAGATGTATAAAATATAAGAAACTTTACCGTAATTTTTGTTTAGTTTCAAGTGTTATTTTTCTTAACCTTTTTTTTTTAATTTGTAGTTGTCTTTCTTGCCACCTGTCATGAAGTGAATCCTGACAGTCTGCATGACTTGGGCCCTTGAGGTCCCTGACGGGCAAACACCTTGTTGTGGATTATTGACCATGTCTGTGAGTATGCTAGGTTTTGGGGGTACACACTTTGGGGGCAGCAGTGACACCCTTCTTTCAACTCAGCTTGACTTCAAACACAGGGCACTCAGTACAGGTTCATTCAATATGTCAGCCATGTCATTGTCCATAGTGTGTTCCCCAAGTTAAGATTGTATCCTATCCTGCAAACTCCTGTCTCTCAGGAGGTGTTAAGAAATGTTGTTATATGTTAGTGTTGAAATGTGTACTTATTTAATCATTAAGTGTTTACTGTCGTATGAGCCATCGATTTTCTCTTTATCTGGATGTTTGTATCTAAAGATGCCACGTTTAATTAGGTTATGTATTACTGTATTTAATTACCGGTTTTTAATTGTTTTCTATTGTTTGAGGCTTACCATGTTATAATTAGCTCCCCTGTGCTTCCCCCCTAAATGATGTCATATTTGTCTGTATATAAGTCTGTGCTGTTTCACAAATTTACGTTCATTCTTGTTGTACATAACTGCTAGTGGTCCTGTTTGCTATTTAGGAACAAAGAGCAAGGAACAAAGGAAGACTTGCTGGGTAAATACTGCGCTACAATCAGGGGCTAAGGAGGTGATTTCCTAAAATGGGCAGAGGTGCTACCAGCCTTGGGTAGCGGTGCCGTTACAGTGTCGTTAGTGACTTTTGGTATTAAATGATAACACTTACATTTGTTGGTATGAAGAGCAAGACATGTTTAATGGTAGCAGCTGAAGAAGAGTTTGGTTGAAGTTGGCAAGCAAGGACACCAAATCCGTCTGGAACAAAACTGTCCAGCTTTGCGTCTCATAAGAGTAGAACGAGGAACTGATTCTTTCGAGAGTTACTGCTAGGAGGGTCTGTTTTACTGATGATAGTTGAACTTCTGAAAGACCGGCCTAAGAGAGATACAATCTGTGTATTAATAATACGTCCATTACAAGATGTCTTTCAGAAATTGTCTTAAATCTTGAAATAACATGAAATCTATTTTTTTCTTTTCTGTACCTGATTCCCTGCAGCCGTGAACGCGATGATATATTCAGTGATATCTTGTTGTTGAATACCAGTTAAAATTGATACCAGCAAAGTTTGATTAGTGAGAACATCTTCTTGGACCAATAGCTCAGCTGTAGCATTTGATGATAAGTCAGCCTGATAATAACAAAAATACCAATTAGTTTTATTTTTTGTTTGGCTAACCTGTTAGTTAAATATGAAACATCTAAAAATTATCCATTTGTTAAAAAGCTGAAGTTAAAACTGGAAATGAGTAAGTTACTTACTGTATTAAACGCTGGATAGAATTTCTTAAGATCGGAAATGGATGCAAAGCTAGAAAATGCTCCTAAATTGAGTGTTACCCAGATGTCATAAGAAGCTGTGCCAGAAAGACAAGCTGAGCCTAAAGAATGAAAGAAATCATGGTTATGATTCTCACTGGAGAGACTTGCAAACAACTTGTCTTTAGTGATCTGGAAAGAGCATGATAGTCTAAATTTCCTCCAAAAATTATCTGTTTCTAAGAGAAAGCATCGCAACCCGGTAATTAACGGAAAGAGTAAATATAGACATAAAATGGCGGCCATCTTGGCAACCTGTTGTATACAGATTATAAGTCACTTTATTTCATACCTGCAGAAGATGTCTGCCGAGTCAGGTAGGTGTTGATGAAGTAATTGAAAATGTCCTGGGCTTCTGCTATTGAAAGTGTTGTATAAACATTGCTAAATCCTTTCACTCTGTGAATACAGATGTATAAAATATAAGAAACTTTACCGTAATTTTTGTTTAGTTTCAAGTGTTATTTTTCTTAACCTTTTTTTTTTAATTTGTAGTTGTCTTTCTTGCCACCTGTCATGAAGTGAATCCTGACAGTCTGCATGACTTGGGCCCTTGAGGTCCCTGACGGGCAAACACCTTGTTGTGGATTATTGACCATGTCTGTGAGTATGCTAGGTTTTGGGGGTACACACTTTGGGGGCAGCAGTGACACCCTTCTTTCAACTCAGCTTGACTTCAAACACAGGGCACTCAGTACAGGTTCATTCAATATGTCAGCCATGTCATTGTCCATAGTGTGTTCCCCAAGTTAAGATTGTATCCTATCCTGCAAACTCCTGTCTCTCAGGAGGTGTTAAGAAATGTTGTTATATGTTAGTGTTGAAATGTGTACTTATTTAATCATTAAGTGTTTACTGTCGTATGAGCCATCGATTTTCTCTTTATCTGGATGTTTGTATCTAAAGATGCCACGTTTAATTAGGTTATGTATTACTGTATTTAATTACCGGTTTTTAATTGTTTTCTATTGTTTGAGGCTTACCATGTTATAATTAGCTCCCCTGTGCTTCCCCCCTAAATGATGTCATATTTGTCTGTATATAAGTCTGTGCTGTTTCACAAATTTACGTTCATTCTTGTTGTACATAACTGCTAGTGGTCCTGTTTGCTATTTAGGAACAAAGAGCAAGGAACAAAGGAAGACTTGCTGGGTAAATACTGCGCTACAATCAGGGGCTAAGGAGGTGATTTCCTAAAATGGGCAGAGGTGCTACCAGCCTTGGGTAGCCGTGCCGTTACAGTGTCGTTAGTGACTTTTGGTATTAAATGATAACACTTACATTTGTTGGTATGAAGAGCAAGACATGTTTAATGGTAGCAGCTGAAGAAGAGTTTGGTTGAAGTTGGCAAGCAAGGACACCAAATCCGTCTGGAACAAAACTGTCCAGCTTTGCGTCTCATAAGAGTAGAACGAGGAACTGATTCTTTCGAGAGTTACTGCTAGGAGGGTCTGTTTTACTGATGATAGTTGAACTTCTGAAAGACCGGCCTAAGAGAGATACAATCTGTGTATTAATAATACGTCCATTACAAGATGTCTTTCAGAAATTGTCTTAAATCTTGAAATAACATGAAATCTATTTTTTTCTTTTCTGTACCTGATTCCCTGCAGCCGTGAACGCGATGATATATTCAGTGATATCTTGTTGTTGAATACCAGTTAAAATTGATACCAGCAAAGTTTGATTAGTGAGAACATCTTCTTGGACCAATAGCTCAGCTGTAGCATTTGATGATAAGTCAGCCTGATAATAACAAAAATACCAATTAGTTTTATTTTTTGTTTGGCTAACCTGTTAGTTAAATATGAAACATCTAAAAATTATCCATTTGTTAAAAAGCTGAAGTTAAAACTGGAAATGAGTAAGTTACTTACTGTATTAAACGCTGGATAGAATTTCTTAAGATCGGAAATCGATGCAAAGCTAGAAAATGCTCCTAAATTGAGTGTTACCCAGATGTCATAAGAAGCTGTGCCAGAAAGACAAGCTGAGCCTAAAGAATGAAAGAAATCATGGTTATGATTCTCACTGGAGAGACTTGCAAACAACTTGTCTTTAGTGATCTGGAAAGAGCATGATAGTCTAAATTTCCTCCAAAAATTATCTGTTTCTAAGAGAAAGCATCGCAACCCGGTAATTAACGGAAAGAGTAAATATAGACATAAAATGGCGGCCATCTTGGCAACCTGTTGTATACAGATTATAAGTCACTTTATTTCATACCTGCAGAAGATGTCTGCCGAGTCAGGTAGGTGTTGATGAAGTAATTGAAAATGTCCTGGGCTTCTGCTATTGAAAGTGTTGTATAAACATTGCTAAATCCTTTCACTCTGTGAATACAGATGTATAAAATATAAGAAACTTTACCGTAATTTTTGTTTAGTTTCAAGTGTTATTTTTCTTAACCTTTTTTTTTTAATTTGTAGTTGTCTTTCTTGCCACCTGTCATGAAGTGAATCCTGACAGTCTGCATGACTTGGGCCCTTGAGGTCCCTGACGGGCAAACACCTTGTTGTGGATTATTGACCATGTCTGTGAGTATGCTAGGTTTTGGGGGTACACACTTTGGGGGCAGCAGTGACACCCTTCTTTCAACTCAGCTTGACTTCAAACACAGGGCACTCAGTACAGGTTCATTCAATATGTCAGCCATGTCATTGTCCATAGTGTGTTCCCCAAGTTAAGATTGTATCCTATCCTGCAAACTCCTGTCTCTCAGGAGGTGTTAAGAAATGTTGTTATATGTTAGTGTTGAAATGTGTACTTATTTAATCATTAAGTGTTTACTGTCGTATGAGCCATCGATTTTCTCTTTATCTGGATGTTTGTATCTAAAGATGCCACGTTTAATTAGGTTATGTATTACTGTATTTAATTACCGGTTTTTAATTGTTTTCTATTGTTTGAGGCTTACCATGTTATAATTAGCTCCCCTGTGCTTCCCCCCTAAATGATGTCATATTTGTCTGTATATAAGTCTGTGCTGTTTCACAAATTTACGTTCATTCTTGTTGTACATAACTGCTAGTGGTCCTGTTTGCTATTTAGGAACAAAGAGCAAGGAACAAAGGAAGACTTGCTGGGTAAATACTGCGCTACAATCAGGGGCTAAGGAGGTGATTTCCTAAAATGGGCAGAGGTGCTACCAGCCTTGGGTAGCCGTGCCGTTACAGTGTCGTTAGTGACTTTTGGTATTAAATGATAACACTTACATTTGTTGGTATGAAGAGCAAGACATGTTTAATGGTAGCAGCTGAAGAAGAGTTTGGTTGAAGTTGGCAAGCAAGGACACCAAATCCGTCTGGAACAAAACTGTCCAGCTTTGCGTCTCATAAGAGTAGAACGAGGAACTGATTCTTTCGAGAGTTACTGCTAGGAGGGTCTGTTTTACTGATGATAGTTGAACTTCTGAAAGACCGGCCTAAGAGAGATACAATCTGTGTATTAATAATACGTCCATTACAAGATGTCTTTCAGAAATTGTCTTAAATCTTGAAATAACATGAAATCTATTTTTTTCTTTTCTGTACCTGATTCCCTGCAGCCGTGAACGCGATGATATATTCAGTGATATCTTGTTGTTGAATACCAGTTAAAATTGATACCAGCAAAGTTTGATTAGTGAGAACATCTTCTTGGACCAATAGCTCAGCTGTAGCATTTGATGATAAGTCAGCCTGATAATAACAAAAATACCAATTAGTTTTATTTTTTGTTTGGCTAACCTGTTAGTTAAATATGAAACATCTAAAAATTATCCATTTGTTAAAAAGCTGAAGTTAAAACTGGAAATGAGTAAGTTACTTACTGTATTAAACGCTGGATAGAATTTCTTAAGATCGGAAATCGATGCAAAGCTAGAAAATGCTCCTAAATTGAGTGTTACCCAGATGTCATAAGAAGCTGTGCCAGAAAGACAAGCTGAGCCTAAAGAATGAAAGAAATCATGGTTATGATTCTCACTGGAGAGACTTGCAAACAACTTGTCTTTAGTGATCTGGAAAGAGCATGATAGTCTAAATTTCCTCCAAAAATTATCTGTTTCTAAGAGAAAGCATCGCAACCCGGTAATTAACGGAAAGAGTAAATATAGACATAAAATGGCGGCCATCTTGGCAACCTGTTGTATACAGATTATAAGTCACTTTATTTCATACCTGCAGAAGATGTCTGCCGAGTCATGTAGGTGTTGATGAAGTAATTGAAAATGTCCTGGGCTTCTGCTATTGAAAATGTTGTATATACATTGCTAAATCCTTTCACTCTGTGAATACAGATGTATAAAATATAAGAAACTTTACCGTAATTTTTGTTTAGTTTCAAGTGTTATTTTTCTTAACCTTTTTTTTTTAATTTGTAGTTGTCTTTCTTGCCACCTGTCATGAAGTGAATCCTGACAGTCTGCATGACTTGGGCCCTTGAGGTCCCTGACAGGCAAACACCTTGTTGTGGATTATTGACCATGTCTGTGAGTATGCTAGGTTTTAGGGGTACACACTTTGGGGGCAGCAGTGACACCCTTCTTTCAACTCAGCTTGACTTCAAACACAGGGCACTCAGTACAGGTTCATTCAATATGTCAGCCATGTCATTCCATAGTGTGTTCCCCAAGTTAATATTGTATCCTATCCTGTGAACTCCTGTCTCTCAGGTGGTGTTAAGAAATGTTGTTATATGTTAGTGTTGAAATGTGTACTTATTTAATCATTAAGTGTTTACTGTCGTATGAGCCATCGATTTTCTCTTTATCTGGATGTTTGTATCTAAAGATGCCACGTTTAATTAGGTTATGTATTACTGTATTTAATTACCGGTTTTTAATTGTTTTCTATTGTTTGAGGCTTACCATGTTATAATTAGCTCCCCTGTGCTTCCCCCCTAGATGATGTCATATTTGTCTGTATATAAGTCTGTGCTGTTTCACAAATTTACGTTCATTCTTGTTGTACATAACTGCTAGTGGTCCTGTTTGCTATTTAGGAACAAAGAGCAAGGAACAAAGGAAGACTTGCTGGGTAAATACTGCGCTACAATCAGGGGCTAAGGAGGTGATTTCCTAAAATGGGCAGAGGTGCTACCAGCCTTGGGTAGCCGTGCCGTTACAGTGTCGTTAGTGACTTTTGGTATTAAATGATAACACTTACATTTGTTGGTATGAAGAGCAAGACATGTTTAATGGTAGCAGCTGAAGAAGAGTTTGGTTGAAGTTGGCAAGCAAGGACACCAAATCCGTCTGGAACAAAACTGTCCAGCTTTGCGTCTCATAAGAGTAGAACGAGGAACTGATTCTTTCGAGAGTTACTGCTAGGAGGGTCTGTTTTACTGATGATAGTTGAACTTCTGAAAGACCGGCCTAAGAGAGATACAATCTGTGTATTAATAATACGTCCATTACAAGATGTCTTTCAGAAATTGTCTTAAATCTTGAAATAACATGAAATCTATTTTTTTCTTTTCTGTACCTGATTCCCTGCAGCCGTGAACGCGATGATATATTCAGTGATATCTTGTTGTTGAATACCAGTTAAAATTGATACCAGCAAAGTTTGATTAGTGAGAACATCTTCTTGGACCAATAGCTCAGCTGTAGCATTTGATGATAAGTCAGCCTGATAATAACAAAAATACCAATTAGTTTTATTTTTTGTTTGGCTAACCTGTTAGTTAAATATGAAACATCTAAAAATTATCCATTTGTTAAAAAGCTGAAGTTAAAACTGGAAATGAGTAAGTTACTTACTGTATTAAACGCTGGATAGAATTTCTTAAGATCGGAAATCGATGCAAAGCTAGAAAATGCTCCTAAATTGAGTGTTACCCAGATGTCATAAGAAGCTGTGCCAGAAAGACAAGCTGAGCCTAAAGAATGAAAGAAATCATGGTTATGATTCTCACTGGAGAGACTTGCAAACAACTTGTCTTTAGTGATCTGGAAAGAGCATGATAGTCTAAATTTCCTCCAAAAATTATCTGTTTCTAAGAGAAAGCATCGCAACCCGGTAATTAACGGAAAGAGTAAATATAGACATAAAATGGCGGCCATCTTGGCAACCTGTTGTATACAGATTATAAGTCACTTTATTTCATACCTGCAGAAGATGTCTGCCGAGTCAGGTAGGTGTTGATGAAGTAATTGAAAATGTCCTGGGCTTCTGCTATTGAAAGTGTTGTATAAACATTGCTAAATCCTTTCACTCTGTGAATACAGATGTATAAAATATAAGAAACTTTACCGTAATTTTTGTTTAGTTTCAAGTGTTATTTTTCTTAACCTTTTTTTTTTAATTTGTAGTTGTCTTTCTTGCCACCTGTCATGAAGTGAATCCTGACAGTCTGCATGACTTGGGCCCTTGAGGTCCCTGACAGGCAAACACCTTGTTGTGGATTATTGACCATGTCTGTGAGTATGCTAGGTTCTGGGGGTACACACTTTGGGGGCAGCAGTGACACCCTTCTTTCAACTCAGCTTGACTTCAAACACAGGGCACTCAGTACAGGTTCATTCAATATGTCAGCCATGTCATTCCATAGTGTGTTCCCCAAGTTAATATTGTATCCTATCCTGTAAACTCCTGTCTCTCAGGAGGTGTTAAGAAATGTTGTTATATGTTAGTGTTGAAATGTGTACTTATTTAATCATTAAGTGTTTACTGTCGTATGAGCCATCGATTTTCTCTTTATCTGGATGTTTGTATCTAAAGATGCCACGTTTAATTAGGTTATGTATTACTGTATTTAATTACCGGTTTTTAATTGTTTTCTATTGTTTGAGGCTTACCATGTTATAATTAGCTCCCCTGTGCTTCCCCCCTAGATGATGTCATATTTGTCTGTATATAAGTCTGTGCTGTTTCTCAAATTTACGTTCATTCTTGTTGTACATAACTGCTAGTGGTCCTGTTTGCTATTTAGGAACAAAGAGCAAGGAACAAAGGAAGACTTGCTGGGTAAATACTGCGCTACAATCAGGGGCTAAGGAGGTGATTTCCTAAAATGGGCAGAGGTGCTACCAGCCTTGGGTAGCCGTGCCGTTACAGTGTCGTTAGTGACTTTTGGTATTAAATGATAACACTTACATTTGTTGGTATGAAGAGCAAGACATGTTTAATGGTAGCAGCTGAAGAAGAGTTTGGTTGAAGTTGGCAAGCAAGGACACCAAATCCGTCTGGAACAAAACTGTCCAGCTTTGCGTCTCATAAGAGTAGAACGAGGAACTGATTCTTTCGAGAGTTACTGCTAGGAGGGTCTGTTTTACTGATGATAGTTGAACTTCTGAAAGACCGGCCTAAGAGAGATACAATCTGTGTATTAATAATACGTCCATTACAAGATGTCTTTCAGAAATTGTCTTAAATCTTGAAATAACATGAAATCTATTTTTTTCTTTTCTGTACCTGATTCCCTGCAGCTGTGAACGCGATGATATATTCAGTGATATCTTGTTGTTGAATACCAGTTAAAATTGATACCAGCAAAGTTTGATTAGTGAGAACATCTTCTTGGACCAATAGCTCAGCTGTAGCATTTGATGATAAGTCAGCCTGATAATAACAAAAATACCAATTAGTTTTATTTTTTGTTTGGCTAACCTGTTAGTTAAATATGAAACATCTAAAAATTATCCATTTGTTAAAAAGCTGAAGTTAAAACTGGAAATGAGTAAGTTACTTACTGTATTAAACGCTGGATAGAATTTCTTAAGATCGGAAATCGATGCAAAGCTAGAAAATGCTCCTAAATTGAGTGTTACCCAGATGTCATAAGAAGCTGTGCCAGAAAGACAAGCTGAGCCTAAAGAATGAAAGAAATCATGGTTATGATTCTCACTGGAGAGACTTGCAAACAACTTGTCTTTAGTGATCTGGAAAGAGCATGATAGTCTAAATTTCCTCCAAAAATTATCTGTTTCTAAGAGAAAGCATCGCAACCCGGTAATTAACGGAAAGAGTAAATATAGACATAAAATGGCGGCCATCTTGGCAACCTGTTGTATACAGATTATAAGTCACTTTATTTCATACCTGCAGAAGATGTCTGCCGAGTCAGGTAGGTGTTGATGAAGTAATTGAAAATGTCCTGGGCTTCTGCTATTGAAAGTGTTGTATAAACATTGCTAAATCCTTTCACTCTGTAAATACAGATGTATAAAATATAAGAAACTTTACCGTAATTTTTGTTTAGTTTCAAGTGTTATTTTTCTTAACCTTTTTTTTTTAATTTGTAGTTGTCTTTCTTGCCACCTGTCATGAAGTGAATCCTGACAGTCTGCATGACTTGGGCCCTTGAGGTCCCTGACGGGCAAACACCTTGTTGTGGATTATTGACCATGTCTGTGAGTATGCTAGGTTTTGGGGGTACACACTTTGGGGGCAGCAGTGACACCCTTCTTTCAACTCAGCTTGACTTCAAACACAGGGCACTCAGTACAGGTTCATTCAATATGTCAGCCATGTCATTCCATAGTGTGTTCCCCAAGTTAATATTGTATCCTATCCTGTAAACTCCTGTCTCTCAGGAGGTGTTAAGAAATGTTGTTATATGTTAGTGTTGAAATGTGTACTTATTTAATCATTAAGTGTTTACTGTCGTATGAGCCATCGATTTTCTCTTTATCTGGATGTTTGTATCTAAAGATGCCACGTTTAATTAGGTTATGTATTACTGTATTTAATTACCGGTTTTTAATTGTTTTCTATTGTTTGAGGCTTACCATGTTATAATTAGCTCCCCTGTGCTTCCCCCCTAGATGATGTCATATTTGTCTGTATATAAGTCTGTGCTGTTTCACAAATTTACATTCATTCTTGTTGTACATAACTGCTAGTGGTCCTGTTTGCTATTTAGGAACAAAGAGCAAGGAACAAAGGAAGACTTGCTGGGTAAATACTGCGCTACAATCAGGGGCTAAGGAGGTGATTTCCTAAAATGGGCAGAGGTGCTACCAGCCTTGGGTAGCCGTGCCGTTACAGTGTCGTTAGTGACTTTTGGTATTAAATGATAACACTTACATTTGTTGGTATGAAGAGCAAGACATGTTTAATGGTAGCAGCTGAAGAAGAGTTTGGTTGAAGTTGGCAAGCAAGGACACCAAATCCGTCTGGAACAAAACTGTCCAGCTTTGCGTCTCATAAGAGTAGAACGAGGAACTGATTCTTTCGAGAGTTACTGCTAGGAGGGTCTGTTTTACTGATGATAGTTGAACTTCTGAAAGACCGGCCTAAGAGAGATACAATCTGTGTATTAATAATACGTCCATTACAAGATGTCTTTCAGAAATTGTCTTAAATCTTGAAATAACATGAAATCTATTTTTTTCTTTTCTGTACCTGATTCCCTGCAGCTGTGAACGCGATGATATATTCAGTGATATCTTGTTGTTGAATACCAGTTAAAATTGATACCAGCAAAGTTTGATTAGTGAGAACATCTTCTTGGACCAATAGCTCAGCTGTAGCATTTGATGATAAGTCAGCCTGATAATAACAAAAATACCAATTAGTTTTATTTTTTGTTTGGCTAACCTGTTAGTTAAATATGAAACATCTAAAAATTATCCATTTGTTAAAAAGCTGAAGTTAAAACTGGAAATGAGTAAGTTACTTACTGTATTAAACGCTGGATAGAATTTCTTAAGATCGGAAATCGATGCAAAGCTAGAAAATGCTCCTAAATTGAGTGTTACCCAGATGTCATAAGAAGCTGTGCCAGAAAGACAAGCTGAGCCTAAAGAATGAAAGAAATCATGGTTATGATTCTCACTGGAGAGACTTGCAAACAACTTGTCTTTAGTGATCTGGAAAGAGCATGATAGTCTAAATTTCCTCCAAAAATTATCTGTTTCTAAGAGAAAGCATCGCAACCCGGTAATTAACGGAAAAAGTAAATATAGACATAAAATGGCGGCCATCTTGGCAACCTGTTGTATACAGATTATAAGTCACTTTATTTCATACCTGCAGAAGATGTCTGCCGAGTCAGGTAAGTGTTGATGAAGTAATTGAAAATTTCCTGGGCTTCTGCTATTGAAAGTGTTGTATAAACATTGCTAAATCCTTTCACTCTGTGAATACAGATGTATAAAATATAAGAAACTTTACCGTAATTTTTGTTTAGTTTCAAGTGTTATTTTTCTTAACCTTTTTTTTTTAATTTGTAGTTGTCTTTCTTGCCACCTGTCATGAAGTGAATCCTGACAGTCTGCATGACTTGGGCCCTTGAGGTCCCTGACGGGCAAACACCTTGTTGTGGATTATTGACCATGTCTGTGAGTATGCTAGGTTTTGGGGGTACACACTTTGGGGGCAGCAGTGACACCCTTCTTTCAACTCAGCTTGACTTCAAACACAGGGCACTCAGTACAGGTTCATTCAATATGTCAGCCATGTCATTGTCCATAGTGTGTTCCCCAAGTTAAGATTGTATCCTATCCTGCAAACTCCTGTCTCTCAGGAGGTGTTAAGAAATGTTGTTATATGTTAGTGTTGAAATGTGTACTTATTTAATCATTAAGTGTTTACTGTCGTATGAGCCATCGATTTTCTCTTTATCTGGATGTTTGTATCTAAAGATGCCACGTTTAATTAGGTTATGTATTACTGTATTTAATTACCGGTTTTTAATTGTTTTCTATTGTTTGAGGCTTACCATGTTATAATTAGCTCCCCTGTGCTTCCCCCCTAGATGATGTCATATTTGTCTGTATATAAGTCTGTGCTGTTTCACAAATTTACGTTCATTCTTGTTGTACATAACTGCTAGTGGTCCTGTTTGCTATTTAGGAACAAAGAGCAAGGAACAAAGGAAGACTTGCTGGGTAAATACTGCGCTACAATCAGGGGCTAAGGAGGTGATTTCCTAAAATGGGCAGAGGTGCTACCAGCCTTGGGTAGCGGTGCCGTTACAGTGTCGTTAGTGACTTTTGGTATTAAATGATAACACTTACATTTGTTGGTATGAAGAGCAAGACATGTTTAATGGTAGCAGCTGAAGAAGAGTTTGGTTGAAGTTGGCAAGCAAGGACACCAAATCCGTCTGGAACAAAACTGTCCAGCTTTGCGTCTCATAAGAGTAGAACGAGGAACTGATTCTTTCTAGAGTTACTGCTAGGAGGGTCTGTTTTACTGATGATAGTTGAACTTCTGAAAGACCGGCCTAAGAGAGATACAATCTGTGTATTAATAATACGTCCATTACAGGATGTCTTTCAGAAATTGTCTTAAATCTTGAAATAACATGAAATCTATTTTTTTCTTTTCTGTACCTGATTCCCTGCAGCCGTGAACGCGATGATATATTCAGTGATATTTTGTTGTTGAATACCAGTTAAAATTGATACCAGCAAAGTTTGATTAGTGAGAACATCTTCTTGGACCAATAGCTCAGCTGTAGCATTTGATGATAAGTCAGCCTGATAATAACAAAAATACCAATTAGTTTTAATTTTTGTTTGGCTAACCTGTTAGTTAAATATGAAACATCTAAAAATTATCCATTTGTTAAAAAGCTGAAGTTAAAACTGGAAATGAGTAAGTTACTTACTGTATTAAACGCTGGATAGAATTTCTTAAGATCGGAAATCGATGCAAAGCTAGAAAATGCTCCTAAATTGAGTGTTACCCAGATGTCATAAGAAGCTGTGCCAGAAAGACAAGCTGAGCCTAAAGAATGAAAGAAATCATGGTTATGATTCTCACTGTTGAGACTTGCAAACAACTTGTCTTTAGTGATCTGGAAAGAGCATGATAGTCTAAATTTCCTCCAAAAATTATCTGTTTCTAAGAGAAAGCATCGCAACCCGGTAATTAACAGAAAGAGTAAATATAGACATAAAATGGCGGACATCTTGGCAACCTGTTGTATACAGATTGTAAGTCACTTTATTTCATACCTGCAGAAGATGTCTGCCGAGTCAGGTAGGTGTTGATGAAGTAATTGAAAATGTCCTGGGCTTCTGCTATTGAAAGTGTTGTATAAACATTGCTAAATCCTTTCACTCTGTGAATACAGATGTATAAAATATAAGAAACTTTACCGTCATTTTTGTTTTGTTTCAAGTGTTATTTTTCTTAACCTTTTTTTTTTAATTTGTAGTTGTCTTTCTTGCCACCTGTCATGAAGTGAATCCTGACAGTCTGCATGACTTGGGCCCTTGAGGTCCCTGACGGGCAAACACCTTGTTGTGGATTATTGACCATGTCTGTGAGTATGCTAGGTTTTGGGGGTACACACTTTGGGGGCAGCAGTGACACCCCTCTTTCAACACAGCTTGACTTCAAACACAGGGCACTCAGTACAGGTTCATTCAATATGTCAGCCATGTCATTGTCCATAGTGTGTTCCCCAAGTTAAGATTGTATCCTATCCTGCAAACTCCTGTCTCTCAGGAGGTGTTAAGAAATGTTGTTATATGTTAGTGTTGAAATGTGTACTTATTTAATCATTAAGTGTTTACTGTCTTATGAGCCATCGATTTTCTCTTTATCTGGATGTTTGTATCTAAAGATGCCACGTTTAATTAGGTTATGTATTACTGTATTTAATTACCGGTTTTTAATTGTTTTCTATTGTTTGAGGCTTACCATGTTATAATTAGCTCCCCTGTGCTTCCCCCCTAGATGATGTCATATTTGTCTGTATATAAGTCTGTGCTGTTTCACAAATTTATGTTCATTCTTGCTGTACATAACTGCTAGAAGTCCTGTTTGCTATTTAGGAACAAAGAGCAAGGAACAAAGGAAGACTTGCTGGGTAAATACTGCGCTACAATCAGGGGCTAAGGAGGTGATTTCCTAAAATGGGCAGAGGTGCTACCAGCCTTGGGTAGCCGTGCCGTTACAGTGTCGTTAGTGACTTTTGGTATTAAATGATAACACTTACATTTGTTGGTATGAAGAGCAAGACATGTTTAATGGTAGCAGCTGAAGAAGAGTTTGGTTGAAGTTGGCAAGCAAGGACACCAAATCCGTCTGGAACAAAACTGTCCAGCTTTGCGTCTCATAAGAGTAGAACGAGGAACTGATTCTTTCGAGAGTTACTGCTAGGAGGGTCTGTTTTACTGATGATAGTTGAACTTCTGAAAGACCGGCCTAAGAGAGATACAATCTGTGTATTAATAATACGTCCATTACAGGATGTCTTTCAGAAATTGTCTTAAATCTTGAAATAACATGAAATCTATTTTTTTCTTTTCTGTACCTGATTCCCTGCAGCCGTGAACGCGATGATATATTCAGTGATATCTTGTTGTTGAATACCAGTTAAAATTGATACCAGCAAAGTTTGATTAGTGAGAACATCTTCTTGGACCAATAGCTCAGCTGTAGCATTTGATGATAAGTCAGCCTGATAATAACAAAAATACCAATTAGTTTTATTTTTTGTTTGGCTAACCTGTTAGTTAAATATGAAACATCTAAAAATTATCCATTTGTTAAAAAGCTGAAGTTAAAACTGGAAATTAGTAAGTTACTTACTGTATTAAACGCTGGATAGAATTTCTTAAGATCGGAAATCGATGCAAAGCTAGAAAATGCTCCTAAATTGAGTGTTACCCAGATGTCATAAGAAGCTGTGCCAGAAAGACAAGCTGAACCTAAAGAATGAAAGAAATCATGGTTATGATTCTCACTGGAGAGACTTGCAAACAACTTGTCTTTAGTGATCTGGAAAGAGCATGATAGTCTAAATTTCCTCCAAAAATTATCTGTTTCTAAGAGAAAGCATCGCAACCCGGTAATTAACGGAAAGAGTAAATATAGACATAAAATGGCGGCCATCTTGGCAACCTGTTGTATACAGATTATAAGTCACTTTATTTCATACCTGCAGAAGATGTCTGCCGAGTCAGGTAGGTGTTGATGAAGTAATTGAAAATGTCCTGGGCTTCTGCTATTGAAAGTGTTGTATAAACATTGCTAAATCCTTTCACTCTGTGAATACAGATGTATAAAATATAAGAAACTTTACCGTCATTTTTGTTTAGTTTCAAGTGTTATTTTTCTTAACCTTTTTTTTTAAATTTGTAGTTGTCTTTCTTGCCACCTGTCATGAAGTGAATCCTGACAGTCTGCATGACTTGGGCCCTTGAGGTCCCTGACGGGCAAACACCTTGTTGTGGATTATTGACCATGTCTGTGAGTATGCTAGGTTTTGGGGGTACACACTTTGGGGGCAGCAGTGAAACCCTTCTTTCAACACAGCTTGACTTCAAACACAGGGCACTCAGTACAGGTTCATTCAATATGTCAGCCATGTCATTGTCCATAGTGTGTTCCCCAAGTTAAGATTGTATCCTATCCTGCAAACTCCTGTCTCTCAGGAGGTGTTAAGAAATGTTGTTATATGTTAGTGTTGAAATGTGTACTTATTTAATCATTAAGTGTTTACTGTCGTATGAGCCATCGATTTTCTCTTTATCTGGATGTTTGTATCTAAAGATGCCACGTTTAATTAGGTTATGTATTACTGTATTTAATTACCGGTTTTTAATTGTTTTCTATTGTTTGAGGCTTACCATGTTATAATTAGCTCCCCTGTGCTTCCCCCCTAGATGATGTCATATTTGTCTGTATATAAGTCTGTGCTGTTTCACAAATTTATGTTCATTCTTGCTGTACATAACTGCTAGAAGTCCTGTTTGCTATTTAGGAACAAAGAGCAAGGAACAAAGGAAGACTTGCTGGGTAAATACTGCGCTACAATCAGGGGCTAAGGAGGTGATTTCCTAAAATGGGCAGAGGTGCTACCAGCCTTGGGTAGCCGTGCCGTTACAGTGTCGTTAGTGACTTTTGGTATTAAATGATAACACTTACATTTGTTGGTATGAAGAGCAAGACATGTTTAATGGTAGCAGCTGAAGAAGAGTTTGGTTGAAGTTGGCAAGCAAGGACACCAAATCCGTCTGGAACAAAACTGTCCAGCTTTGCGTCTCATAAGAGTAGAACGAGGAACTGATTCTTTCGAGAGTTACTGCTAGGAGGTTCTGTTTTACTGATGATAGTTGAACTTCTGAAAGACCGGCCTAAGAGAGATACAATCTGTGTATTAATAATACGTCCATTACAGGATGTCTTTCAGAAATTGTCTTAAATCTTGAAATAACATGAAATCTATTTTTTTCTTTTCTGTACCTGATTCCCTGCAGCCGTGAACGCGATGATATATTCAGTGATATCTTGTTGTTGAATACCAGTTAAAATTGATACCAGCAAAGTTTGATTAGTGAGAACATCTTCTTGGACCAATAGCTCAGCTGTAGCATTTGATGATAAGTCAGCCTGATAATAACAAAAATACCAGTTAGTTTTATTTTTTGTTTGGCTAACCTGTTAGTTAAATATGAAACATCTAAAAATTATCCATTTGTTAAAAAGCTGAAGTTAAAACTGGAAATGAGTAAGTTACTTACTGTATTAAACGCTGGATAGAATTTCTTAAGATCGGAAATCGATGCAAAGCTAGAAAATGCTCCTAAATTGAGTGTTACCCAGATGTCATAAGAAGCTGTGCCAGAAAGACAAGCTGAGCCTAAAGAATGAAAGAAATCATGGTTATGATTCTCACTGGAGAGACTTGCAAACAACTTGTCTTTAGTGATCTGGAAAGAGCATGATAGTCTAAATTTCCTCCAAAAATTATCTGTTTCTAAGAGAAAGCATCGCAACCCGGTAATTAACGGAAAGAGTAAATATAGACATAAAATGGCGGCCATCTTGGCAACCTGTTGTATACAGATTATAAGTCACTTTATTTCATACCTGCAGAAGATGTCTGCCGAGTCAGGTAGGTGTTGATGAAGTAATTGAAAATGTCCTGGGCTTCTGCTATTGAAAGTGTTGTATAAACATTGCTAAATCCTTTCACTCTGTGAATACAGATGTATAAAATATAAGAAACTTTACCGTCATTTTTGTTTAGTTTCAAGTGTTATTTTTCTTAACCTTTTTTTTTAAATTTGTAGTTGTCTTTCTTGCCACCTGTCATGAAGTGAATCCTGACAGTCTGCATGACTTGGGCCCTTGAGGTCCCTGACGGGCAAACACCTTGTTGTGGATTATTGACCATGTCTGTGAGTATGCTAGGTTTTGGGGGTACACACTTTGGGGGCAGCAGTGAAACCCTTCTTTCAACACAGCTTGACTTCAAACACAGGGCACTCAGTACAGGTTCATTCAATATGTCAGCCATGTCATTGTCCATAGTGTGTTCCCCAAGTTAAGATTGTATCCTATCCTGCAAACTCCTGCCTCTCAGGAGGTGTTAAGAAATGTTGTTATATGTTAGTGTTGAAATGTGTACTTATTTAATCATTAAGTGTTTACTGTCGTATGAGCCATCGATTTTCTCTTTATCTGGATGTTTGTATCTAAAGATGCCACGTTTAATTAGGTTATGTATTACTGTATTTAATTACCGGTTTTTAATTGTTTTCTATTGTTTGAGGCTTACCATGTTATAATTAGCTCCCCTGTGCTTCCCCCCTAGATGATGTCATATTTGTCTGCATATAAGTCTGTGCTGTTTCACAAATTTATGTTCATTCTTGCTGTACATAACTGCTAGAAGTCCTGTTTGCTATTTAGGAACAAAGAGCAAGGAACAAAGGAAGACTTGCTGGGTAAATACTGCGCTACAATCAGGGGCTAAGGAGGTGATTTCCTAAAATGGGCAGAGGTGCTACCAGCCTTGGGTAGCCGTGCCGTTACAGTGTCGTTAGTGACTTTTGGTATTAAATGATAACACTTACATTTGTTGGTATGAAGAGCAAGACATGTTTAATGGTAGCAGCTGAAGAAGAGTTTGGTTGAAGTTGGCAAGCAAGGACACCAAATCCGTCTGGAACAAAACTGTCCAGCTTTGCGTCTCATAAGAGTAGAACGAGGAACTGATTCTTTCGAGAGTTACTGCTAGGAGGTTCTGTTTTACTGATGATAGTTGAACTTCTGAAAGACCGGCCTAAGAGAGATACAATCTGTGTATTAATAATACGTCCATTACAGGATGTCTTTCAGAAATTGTCTTAAATCTTGAAATAACATGAAATCTATTTTTTTCTTTTCTGTACCTGATTCCCTGCAGCCGTGAACGCGATGATATATTCAGTGATATCTTGTTGTTGAATACCAGTTAAAATTGATACCAGCAAAGTTTGATTAGTGAGAACATCTTCTTGGACCAATAGCTCAGCTGTAGCATTTGATGATAAGTCAGCCTGATAATAACAAAAATACCAGTTAGTTTTATTTTTTGTTTGGCTAACCTGTTAGTTAAATATGAAACATCTAAAAATTATCCATTTGTTAAAAAGCTGAAGTTAAAACTGGAAATGAGTAAGTTACTTACTGTATTAAACGCTGGATAGAATTTCTTAAGATCGGAAATGGATGCAAAGCTAGAAAATGCTCCTAAATTGAGTGTTACCCAGATGTCATAAGAAGCTGTGCCAGAAAGACAAGCTGAGCCTAAAGAATGAAAGAAATCATGGTTATGATTCTCACTGGAGAGACTTGCAAACAACTTGTCTTTAGTGATCTGGAAAGAGCATGATAGTCTAAATTTCCTCCAAAAATTATCTGTTTCTAAGAGAAAGCATCGCAACCCGGTAATTAACGGAAAGAGTAAATATAGACATAAAATGGCGGCCATCTTGGTAACCTGTTGTATACAGATTATAAGTCACTTTATTTCATACCT
The DNA here is from genome assembly GCA_036172795.1 of Pelodytes ibericus. Classification (NCBI taxonomy): domain Eukaryota; kingdom Metazoa; phylum Chordata; class Amphibia; order Anura; family Pelodytidae; genus Pelodytes; species Pelodytes ibericus. The sequence goes on along the minus strand of CM069860.1, from coordinate 9,632,173 downwards.
GCAGAAGATGTCTGCTGAGTCAGGTAGGTGTTGATGAAGTAATTGAAAATGTCCTGGGCTTCTGCTATTGAAAGTGTTGTATAAACATTGCTAAATCCTTTCACTCTGTGAATACAGATGTATAAACTATAAGAAACTTTACCGTAATTTTTGTTTAGTTTCAAGTGTTATTTTTCTTAACCTTTTTTTTTTTAATTTGTAGTTGTCTTTCTTGCCACCTGTCATGAAGTGAATCCTGACAGTCTGCATGACTTGGGCCCTTGAGGTCCCTGACGGGCAAACACCTTGTTGTGGATTATTGACCATGTCTGTGAGTATGCTAGGTTTTGGGGGTACACACTTTGGGGGCAGCAGTGACACCCTTCTTTCAACACAGCTTGACTTCAAACACAGGGCACTCAGTACAGGTTCATTCAATATGTCAGCCATGTCATTGTCCATAGTGTGTTCCCCAAGTTAAGATTGTATCCTATCCTGCAAACTCCTGTCTCTCAGGAGGTGTTAAGAAATGTTGTTATATGTTAGTGTTGAAATGTGTACTTATTTAATCATTAAGTGTTTACTGTCGTATGAGCCATCGATTTTCTCTTTATCTGGATGTTTGTATCTAAAGATGCCACGTTTAATTAGGTTATGTATTACTGTATTTAATTACCGTTTTTTAATTGTTTTCTATTGTTTGAGGCTTACCATGTTATAATTAGCTCCCCTGTGCTTCCCCCCTAGATGATGTCATATTTGTCTGTATATAAGTCTGTGCTGTTTCACAAATTTATGTTCATTCTTGCTGTACATAACTGCTAGAAGTCCTGTTTGCTATTTAGGAACAAAGAGCAAGGAACAAAGGAAGACTTGCTGGGTAAATACTGCGCTACAATCAGGGGCTAAGGAGGTGATTTCCTAAAATGGGCAGAGGTGCTACCAGCCTTGGGTAGCCGTGCTGTTACAGTGTCGTTAGTGACTTTTGGTATTAAATGATAACACTTACATTTGTTGGTATGAAGAGCAAGACATGTTTAATGGTAGCAGCTGAAGAAGAGTTTGGTTGAAGTTGGCAAGCAAGGACACCAAATCCGTCTGGAACAAAACTGTCCAGCTTTGCGTCTCATAAGAGTAGAACGAGGAACTGATTCTTTCGAGAGTTACTGCTAGGAGGTTCTGTTTTACTGATGATAGTTGAACTTCTGAAAGACCGGCCTAAGAGAGATACAATCTGTGTATTAATAATACGTCCATTACAGGATGTCTTTCAGAAATTGTCTTAAATCTTGAAATAACATGAAATCTATTTTTTTCTTTTCTGTACCTGATTCCCTGCAGCCGTGAACGCGATGATATATTCAGTGATATCTTGTTGTTGAATACCAGTTAAAATTGATACCAGCAAAGTTTGATTAGTGAGAACATCTTCTTGGACCAATAGCTCAGCTGTAGCATTTGATGATAAGTCAGCCTGATAATAACAAAAATACCAGTTAGTTTTATTTTTTGTTTGGCTAACCTGTTAGTTAAATATGAAACATCTAAAAATTATCCATTTGTTAAAAAGCTGAAGTTAAAACTGGAAATGAGTAAGTTACTCACTGTATTAAACGCTGGATAGAATTTCTTAAGATCAGAAATCGATGCAAAGCTAGAAAATGCTCCTAAATTGAGTGTTACCCAGATGTCATAAGAAGCTGTGCCAGAAAGACAAGCTGAGCCTAAAGAATGAAAGAAATCATGGTTATGATTCTCACTGGAGAGACTTGCAAACAACTTGTCTTTAGTGATCTGGAAAGAGCATGATAGTCTAAATTTCCTCCAAAAATTATCTGTTTCTAAGAGAAAGCATCGCAACCCGGTAATTAACGGAAAGAGTAAATATAGACATAAAATGGCGGCCATCTTGGTAACCTGTTGTATACAGATTATAAGTCACTTTATTTCATACCTGCAGAAGATGTCTGCTGAGTCAGGTAGGTGTTGATGAAGTAATTGAAAATGTCCTGGGCTTCTGCTATTGAAAGTGTTGTATAAACATTGCTAAATCCTTTCACTCTGTGAATACAGATGTATAAACTATAAGAAACTTTACCGTAATTTTTGTTTAGTTTCAAGTGTTATTTTTCTTAACCTTTTTTTTTTTAATTTGTAGTTGTCTTTCTTGCCACCTGTCATGAAGTGAATCCTGACAGTCTGCATGACTTGGGCCCTTGAGGTCCCTGACGGGCAAACACCTTGTTGTGGATTATTGACCATGTCTGTGAGTATGCTAGGTTTTGGGGGTACACACTTTGGGGGCAGCAGTGACACCCTTCTTTCAACACAGCTTGACTTCAAACACAGGGCACTCAGTACAGGTTCATTCAATATGTCAGCCATGTCATTGTCCATAGTGTGTTCCCCAAGTTAAGATTGTATCCTATCCTGCAAACTCCTGTCTCTCAGGAGGTGTTAAGAAATGTTGTTATATGTTAGTGTTGAAATGTGTACTTATTTAATCATTAAGTGTTTACTGTCGTATGAGCCATCGATTTTCTCTTTATCTGGATGTTTGTATCTAAAGATGCCACGTTTAATTAGGTTATGTATTACTGTATTTAATTACCGGTTTTTAATTGTTTTCTATTGTTTGAGGCTTACCATGTTATAATTAGCTCCCCTGTGCTTCCCCCCTAGATGATGTCATATTTGTCTGCATATAAGTCTGTGCTGTTTCACAAATTTATGTTCATTCTTGCTGTACATAACTGCTAGAAGTCCTGTTTGCTATTTAGGAACAAAGAGCAAGGAACAAAGGAAGACTTGCTGGGTAAATACTGCGCTACAATCAGGGGCTAAGGAGGTGATTTCCTAAAATGGGCAGAGGTGCTACCAGCCTTGGGTAGCCGTGCCGTTACAGTGTCGTTAGTGACTTTTGGTATTAAATGATAACACTTACATTTGTTGGTATGAAGAGCAAGACATGTTTAATGGTAGCAGCTGAAGAAGAGTTTGGTTGAAGTTGGCAAGCAAGGACACCAAATCCGTCTGGAACAAAACTGTCCAGCTTTGCGTCTCATAAGAGTAGAACGAGGAACTGATTCTTTCGAGAGTTACTGCTAGGAGGTTCTGTTTTACTGATGATAGTTGAACTTCTGAAAGACCGGCCTAAGAGAGATACAATCTGTGTATTAATAATACGTCCATTACAGGATGTCTTTCAGAAATTGTCTTAAATCTTGAAATAACATGAAATCTATTTTTTTCTTTTCTGTACCTGATTCCCTGCAGCCGTGAACGCGATGATATATTCAGTGATATCTTGTTGTTGAATACCAGTTAAAATTGATACCAGCAAAGTTTGATTAGTGAGAACATCTTCTTGGACCAATAGCTCAGCTGTAGCATTTGATGATAAGTCAGCCTGATAATAACAAAAATACCAGTTAGTTTTATTTTTTGTTTGGCTAACCTGTTAGTTAAATATGAAACATCTAAAAATTATCCATTTGTTAAAAAGCTGAAGTTAAAACTGGAAATGAGTAAGTTACTTACTGTATTAAACGCTGGATAGAATTTCTTAAGATCGGAAATGGATGCAAAGCTAGAAAATGCTCCTAAATTGAGTGTTACCCAGATGTCATAAGAAGCTGTGCCAGAAAGACAAGCTGAGCCTAAAGAATGAAAGAAATCATGGTTATGATTCTCACTGGAGAGACTTGCAAACAACTTGTCTTTAGTGATCTGGAAAGAGCATGATAGTCTAAATTTCCTCCAAAAATTATCTGTTTCTAAGAGAAAGCATCGCAACCCGGTAATTAACGGAAAGAGTAAATATAGACATAAAATGGCGGCCATCTTGGTAACCTGTTGTATACAGATTATAAGTCACTTTATTTCATACCTGCAGAAGATGTCTGCTGAGTCAGGTAGGTGTTGATGAAGTAATTGAAAATGTCCTGGGCTTCTGCTATTGAAAGTGTTGTATAAACATTGCTAAATCCTTTCACTCTGTGAATACAGATGTATAAACTATAAGAAACTTTACCGTAATTTTTGTTTAGTTTCAAGTGTTATTTTTCTTAACCTTTTTTTTTTTAATTTGTAGTTGTCTTTCTTGCCACCTGTCATGAAGTGAATCCTGACAGTCTGCATGACTTGGGCCCTTGAGGTCCCTGACGGGCAAACACCTTGTTGTGGATTATTGACCATGTCTGTGAGTATGCTAGGTTTTGGGGGTACACACTTTGGGGGCAGCAGTGACACCCTTCTTTCAACACAGCTTGACTTCAAACACAGGGCACTCAGTACAGGTTCATTCAATATGTCAGCCATGTCATTGTCCATAGTGTGTTCCCCAAGTTAAGATTGTATCCTATCCTGCAAACTCCTGTCTCTCAGGAGGTGTTAAGAAATGTTGTTATATGTTAGTGTTGAAATGTGTACTTATTTAATCATTAAGTGTTTACTGTCGTATGAGCCATCGATTTTCTCTTTATCTGGATGTTTGTATCTAAAGATGCCACGTTTAATTAGGTTATGTATTACTGTATTTAATTACCGTTTTTTAATTGTTTTCTATTGTTTGAGGCTTACCATGTTATAATTAGCTCCCCTGTGCTTCCCCCCTAGATGATGTCATATTTGTCTGTATATAAGTCTGTGCTGTTTCACAAATTTATGTTCATTCTTGCTGTACATAACTGCTAGAAGTCCTGTTTGCTATTTAGGAACAAAGAGCAAGGAACAAAGGAAGACTTGCTGGGTAAATACTGCGCTACAATCAGGGGCTAAGGAGGTGATTTCCTAAAATGGGCAGAGGTGCTACCAGCCTTGGGTAGCCGTGCTGTTACAGTGTCGTTAGTGACTTTTGGTATTAAATGATAACACTTACATTTGTTGGTATGAAGAGCAAGACATGTTTAATGGTAGCAGCTGAAGAAGAGTTTGGTTGAAGTTGGCAAGCAAGGACACCAAATCCGTCTGGAACAAAACTGTCCAGCTTTGCGTCTCATAAGAGTAGAACGAGGAACTGATTCTTTCGAGAGTTACTGCTAGGAGGTTCTGTTTTACTGATGATAGTTGAACTTCTGAAAGACCGGCCTAAGAGAGATACAATCTGTGTATTAATAATACGTCCATTACAGGATGTCTTTCAGAAATTGTCTTAAATCTTGAAATAACATGAAATCTATTTTTTTCTTTTCTGTACCTGATTCCCTGCAGCCGTGAACGCGATGATATATTCAGTGATATCTTGTTGTTGAATACCAGTTAAAATTGATACCAGCAAAGTTTGATTAGTGAGAACATCTTCTTGGACCAATAGCTCAGCTGTAGCATTTGATGATAAGTCAGCCTGATAATAACAAAAATACCAATTAGTTTTATTTTTTGTTTGGCTAACCTGTTAGTTAAATATGAAACATCTAAAAATTATCCATTTGTTAAAAAGCTGAAGTTAAAACTGGAAATGAGTAAGTTACTCACTGTATTAAACGCTGGATAGAATTTCTTAAGATCAGAAATCGATGCAAAGCTAGAAAATGCTCCTAAATTGAGTGTTACCCAGATGTCATAAGAAGCTGTGCCAGAAAGACAAGCTGAGCCTAAAGAATGAAAGAAATCATGGTTATGATTCTCACTGGAGAGACTTGCAAACAACTTGTCTTTAGTGATCTGGAAAGAGCATGATAGTCTAAATTTCCTCCAAAAATTATCTGTTTCTAAGAGAAAGCATCGCAACCCGGTAATTAACGGAAAGAGTAAATATAGACATAAAATGGCGGCCATCTTGGTAACCTGTTGTATACAGATTATAAGTCACTTTATTTCATACCTGCAGAAGATGTCTGCTGAGTCAGGTAGGTGTTGATGAAGTAATTGAAAATGTCCTGGGCTTCTGCTATTGAAAGTGTTGTATAAACATTGCTAAATCCTTTCACTCTGTGAATACAGATGTATAAACTATAAGAAACTTTACCGTAATTTTTGTTTAGTTTCAAGTGTTATTTTTCTTAACCTTTTTTTTTTTAATTTGTAGTTGTCTTTCTTGCCACCTGTCATGAAGTGAATCCTGACAGTCTGCATGACTTGGGCCCTTGAGGTCCCTGACGGGCAAACACCTTGTTGTGGATTATTGACCATGTCTGTGAGTATGCTAGGTTTTGGGGGTACACACTTTGGGGGCAGCAGTGACACCCTTCTTTCAACACAGCTTGACTTCAAACACAGGGCACTCAGTACAGGTTCATTCAATATGTCAGCCATGTCATTGTCCATAGTGTGTTCCCCAAGTTAAGATTGTATCCTATCCTGCAAACTCCTGTCTCTCAGGAGGTGTTAAGAAATGTTGTTATATGTTAGTGTTGAAATGTGTACTTATTTAATCATTAAGTGTTTACTGTCGTATGAGCCATCGATTTTCTCTTTATCTGGATGTTTGTATCTAAAGATGCCACGTTTAATTAGGTTATGTATTACTGTATTTAATTACCGTTTTTTAATTGTTTTCTATTGTTTGAGGCTTACCATGTTATAATTAGCTCCCCTGTGCTTCCCCCCTAGATGATGTCATATTTGTCTGTATATAAGTCTGTGCTGTTTCACAAATTTATGTTCATTCTTGCTGTACATAACTGCTAGAAGTCCTGTTTGCTATTTAGGAACAAAGAGCAAGGAACAAAGGAAGACTTGCTGGGTAAATACTGCGCTACAATCAGGGGCTAAGGAGGTGATTTCCTAAAATGGGCAGAGGTGCTACCAGCCTTGGGTAGCCGTGCCGTTACAGTGTCGTTAGTGACTTTTGGTATTAAATGATAACACTTACATTTGTTGGTATGAAGAGCAAGACATGTTTAATGGTAGCAGCTGAAGAAGAGTTTGGTTGAAGTTGGCAAGCAAGGACACCAAATCCGTCTGGAACAAAACTGTCCAGCTTTGCGTCTCATAAGAGTAGAACGAGGAACTGATTCTTTCGAGAGTTACTGCTAGGAGGGTCTGTTTTACTGATGATAGTTGAACTTCTGAAAGACCGGCCTAAGAGAGATACAATCTGTGTATTAATAATACGTCCATTACAGGATGTCTTTCAGAAATTGTCTTAAATCTTGAGATAACATGAAATCTATTTTTTTCTTTTCTGTACCTGATTCCCTGCAGCCGTGAACGCGATGATATATTCAGTGATATCTTGTTGTTGAATACCAGTTAAAATTGATACCAGCAAAGTTTGATTAGTGAGAACATCTTCTTGGACCAATAGCTCAGCTGTAGCATTTGATGATAAGTCAGCCTGATAATAACAAAAATACCAATTAGTTTTATTTTTTGTTTGGCTAACCTGTTAGTTAAATATGAAACATCTAAAAATTATCCATTTGTTAAAAAGCTGAAGTTAAAACTGGAAATTAGTAAGTTACTTACTGTATTAAACGCTGGATAGAATTTCTTAAGATCGGAAATCGATGCAAAGCTAGAAAATGCTCCTAAATTGAGTGTTACCCAGATGTCATAAGAAGCTGTGCCAGAAAGACAAGCTGAGCCTAAAGAATGAAAGAAATCATGGTTATGATTCTCACTGGAGAGACTTGCAAACAACTTGTCTTTAGTGATCTGGAAAGAGCATGATAGTCTAAATTTCCTCCAAAAATTATCTGTTTCTAAGAGAAAGCATCGCAACCCGGTAATTAACGGAAAGAGTAAATATAGACATAAAATGGCGGCCATCTTGGCAACCTGTTGTATACAGATTATAAGTCACTTTATTTCATACCTGCAGAAGATGTCTGCCGAGTCAGGTAGGTGTTGATGAAGTAATTGAAAATGTCCTGGGCTTCTGCTATTGAAAGTGTTGTATAAACATTGCTAAATCCTTTCACTCTGTGAATACAGATGTATAAAATATAAGAAACTTTACCGTAATTTTTGTTTAGTTTCAAGTGTTATTTTTCTTAACCTTTTTTTTTTTAATTTGTAGTTGTCTTTCTTGCCACCTGTCATGAAGTGAATCCTGACAGTCTGCATGACTTGGGCCCTTGAGGTCCCTGACGGGCAAACACCTTGTTGTGGATTATTGACCATGTCTGTGAGTATGCTAGGTTTTGGGGGTACACACTTTGGGGGCAGCAGTGACACCCTTCTTTCAACACAGCTTGACTTCAAACACAGGGCACTCAGTACAGGTTCATTCAATATGTCAGCCATGTCATTGTCCATAGTGTGTTCCCCAAGTTAAGATTGTATCCTATCCTGCAAACTCCTGTCTCTCAGGAGGTGTTAAGAAATGTTGTTATATGTTAGTGTTGAAATGTGTACTTATTTAATCATTAAGTGTTTACTGTCGTATGAGCCATCGATTTTCTCTTTATCTGGATGTTTGTATCTAAAGATGCCACGTTTAATTAGGTTATGTATTACTGTATTTAATTACCGTTTTTTAATTGTTTTCTATTGTTTGAGGCTTACCATGTTATAATTAGCTCCCCTGTGCTTCCCCCCTAGATGATGTCATATTTGTCTGTATATAAGTCTGTGCTGTTTCACAAATTTACGTTCATTCTTGCTGTACATAACTGCTAGAAGTCCTGTTTGCTATTTAGGAACAAAGAGCAAGGAACAAAGGAAGACTTGCTGGGTAAATACTGCGCTACAATCAGGGGCTAAGGAGGTGATTTCCTAAAATGGGCAGAGGTGCTACCAGCCTTGGGTAGCCGTGCTGTTACAGTGTCGTTAGTGACTTTTGGTATTAAATGATAACACTTACATTTGTTGGTATGAAGAGCAAGACATGTTTAATGGTAGCAGCTGAAGAAGAGTTTGGTTGAAGTTGGCAAGCAAGGACACCAAATCCGTCTGGAACAAAACTGTCCAGCTTTGCGTCTCATAAGAGTAGAACAAGGAACTGATTCTTTCGAGAGTTACTGCTAGGAGGGTCTGTTTTACTGATGATAGTTGAACTTCTGAAAGACCGGCCTAAGAGAGATACAATCTGTGTATTAATAATACGTCCATTACAGGATGTCTTTCAGAAATTGTCTTAAATCTTGAAATAACATGAAATCTATTTTTTTCTTTTCTGTACCTGATTCCCTGCAGCCGTGAACGCGATGATATATTCAGTGATATCTTGTTGTTGAATACCAGTTAAAATTGATACCAGCAAAGTTTGATTAGTGAGAACATCTTCTTGGACCAATAGCTCAGCTGTAGCATTTGATGATAAGTCAGCCTGATAATAACAAAAATACCAATTAGTTTTAATTTTTGTTTGTCTAACCTGTTAGTTAAATATGAAACATCTAAAAATTATCCATTTGTTAAAAAGCTGAAGTTAAAACTGGAAATGAGTAAGTTACTTACTGTATTAAACGCTGGATATAATTTCTTAAGATCGGAAATCGATGCAAAGCTAGAAAATGCTCCTAAATTGAGTGTTACCCAGATGTCATAAGAAGCTGTGCCAGAAAGACAAGCTGAGCCTAAAGAATGAAAGAAATCATGGTTATGATTCTCACTGGAGAGACTTGCAAACAACTTGTCTTTAGTGATCTGGAAAGAGCATGATAGTCTAAATTTCCTCCAAAAATTATCTGTTTCTAAGAGAAAGCATCGCAACCCGGTAATTAACGGAAAGAGTAAATATAGACATAAAATGGCGGCCATCTTGGCAACCTGTTGTATACAGATTATAAGTCACTTTATTTCATACCTGCAGAAGATGTCTGCCGAGTCAGGTAGGTGTTGATGAAGTAATTGAAAATGTCCTGGGCTTCTGCTATTGAAAGTGTTGTATAAACATTGCTAAATCCTTTCACTCTGTGAATACAGATGTATAAAATATAAGAAACTTTACCGTAATTTTTGTTTAGTTTCAAGTGTTATTTTTCTTGACCTTTTTTTTTTAATTTGTAGTTGTCTTTCTTGCCACCTGTCATGAAGTGAATCCTGACAGTCTGCATGACTTGGGCCCTTGAGGTCCCTGACGGGCAAACACCTTGTTGTGGATTATTGACCATGTCTGTGAGTATGCTAGGTTTTGGGGGTACACACTTTGGGGGCAGCAGTGACACCCTTCTTTCAACACAGCTTGACTTCAAACACAGGGCACTCAATACAGGTTCATTCAATATGTCAGCCATGTCATTGTCCATAGTGTGTTCCCCAAGTTAAGATTGTATCCTATCCTGCAAACTCCTGTCTCTCAGGAGGTGTTAAGAAATGTTGTTATATGTTAGTGTTGAAATGTGTACTTATTTAATCATTAAGTGTTTACTGTCGTATGAGCCATCGATTTTCTCTTTATCTGGATGTTTGTATCTAAAGATGCCACGTTTAATTAGGTTATGTATTACTGTATTTAATTACCGGTTTTTAATTGTTTTCTATTGTTTGAGGCTTACCATGTTATAATTAGCTCCCCTGTGCTTCCCCCCTAGATGATGTCATATTTGTCTGTATATAAGTCTGTGCTGTTTCACAAATTTATGTTCATTCTTGCTGTACATAACTGCTAGTGGTCCTGTTTGCTATTTAGTAACAAAGAGCAAGGAACAAAGGAAGACTTGCTGGGTAAATACTGCGCTACAATCAGGGGCTAAGGAGGTGATTTCCTAAAATGGGCAGAGGTGCTACCAGCCTTGGGTAGCCGTGCTGTTACAGTGTCGTTAGTGACTTTTGGTATTAAATGATAACACTTACATTTGTTGGTATGAAGAGCAAGACATGTTTAATGGTAGCAGCTGAAGAAGAGTTTGGTTGAAGTTGGCAAGCAAGGACACCAAATCCGTCTGGAACAAAACTGTCCAGCTTTGCGTCTCATAAGAGTAGAACGAGGAACTGATTCTTTCGAGAGTTACTGCTAGGAGGGTCTGTTTTACTGATGATAGTTGAACTTCTGAAAGACCGGCCTAAGAGAGATACAATCTGTGTATTAATAATACGTCCATTACAGGATGTCTTTCAGAAATTGTCTTAAATCTTGAAATAACATGAAATCTATTTTTTTCTTTTCTGTACCTGATTCCCTGCAGCCGTGAACGCGATGATATATTCAGTGATATCTTGTTGTTGAATACCAGTTAAAATTGATACCAGCAAAGTTTGATTAGTGAGAACATCTTCTTGGACCAATAGCTCAGCTGTAGCATTTGATGATAAGTCAGCCTGATAATAACAAAAATACCAATTAGTTTTAATTTTTGTTTGTCTAACCTGTTAGTTAAATATGAAACATCTAAAAATTATCCATTTGTTAAAAAGCTGAAGTTAAAACTGGAAATGAGTAAGTTACTTACTGTATTAAACGCTGGATAGAATTTCTTAAGATCGGAAATCGATGCAAAGCTAGAAAATGCTCCTAAATTGAGTGTTACCCAGATGTCATAAGAAGCTGTGCCAGAAAGACAAGCTGAGCCTAAAGAATGAAAGAAATCATGGTTATGATTCTCACTGGAGAGACTTGCAAACAACTTGTCTTTAGTGATCTGGAAAGAGCATGATAGTCTAAATTTCCTCCAAAAATTATCTGTTTCTAAGAGAAAGCATCGCAACCCGGTAATTAACGGAAAGACTAAATATAGACATAAAATGGCGGCCATCTTGGCAACCTGTTGTATACAGATTATAAGTCACTTTATTTCATACCTGCAGAAGATGTCTGCCGAGTCAGGTAGGTGTTGATGAAGTAATTGAAAATGTCCTGGGCTTCTGCTATTGAAAGTGTTGTATAAACATTGCTAAATCCTTTCACTCTGTGAATACAGATGTATAAAATATAAGAAACTTTACCGTAATTTTTGTTTAGTTTCAAGTGTTATTTTTCTTAACCTTTTTTTTTTAATTTGTAGTTGTCTTTCTTGCCACCTGTCATGAAGTGAATCCTGACAGTCTTCATGACTTGGGCCCTTGAGGTCCCTGACGGGCAAACACCTTGTTGTGGATTATTGACCATGTCTGTGAGTATGCTAGGTTTTGGGGGTACACACTTTGGGGGCAGCAGTGACACCCTTCTTTCAACACAGCTTGACTTCAAACACAGGGCACTCAATACAGGTTCATTCAATATGTCAGCCATGTCATTGTCCATAGTGTGTTCCCCAAGTTAAGATTGTATCCTATCCTGCAAACTCCTGTCTCTCAGGAGGTGTTAAGAAATGTTGTTATATGTTAGTGTTGAAATGTGTACTTATTTAATCATTAAGTGTTTACTGTCGTATGAGCCATCGATTTTCTCTTTATCTGGATGTTTGTATCTAAAGATGCCACGTTTAATTAGGTTATGTATTACTGTATTTAATTACCGGTTTTTAATTGTTTTCTATTGTTTGAGGCTTACCATGTTATAATTAGCTCCCCTGTGCTTCCCCCCTAGATGATGTCATATTTGTCTGTATATAAGTCTGTGCTGTTTCACAAATTTATGTTCATTCTTGCTGTACATAACTGCTAGTGGTCCTGTTTGCTATTTAGTAACAAAGAGCAAGGAACAAAGGAAGACTTGCTGGGTAAATACTGCGCTACAATCAGGGGCTAAGGAGGTGATTTCCTACAATGGGCAGAGGTGCTACCAGCCTTGGGTAGCCGTGCCTTTACAGTGTCGTGAGTGACTTTTGGTATTAAATGATAACACTTACATTTGTTGGTATGAAGAGCAAGACATGTTTAATGGTAGCAGCTGAAGAAGAGTTTGGTTGAAGTTGGCAAGCAAGGACACCAAATCCGTCTGGAACAAAACTGTCCAGCTTTGCGTCTCATAAGAGTAGAACGAGGAACTGATTCTTTCGAGAGTTACTGCTAGGAGGGTCTGTTTTACTGATGATAGTTGAACTTCTGAAAGACCGGCCTAAGAGAGATACAATCTGTGTATTAATAATACGTCCATTACAGGATGTCTTTCAGAAATTGTCTTAAATCTTGAAATAACATGAAATCTATTTTTTTCTTTTTTGTACCTGATTCCCTGCAGCCGTGAATGCGATGATATATTCAGTGATATCTTGTTGTTGAATACCAGTTAAAATTGATACCAGCAAAGTTTGATTAGTGAGAACATTTTCTTGGACCAATAGCTCAGCTGTAGCATTTGATGATAAGTTAGCCTGATAATAAAAAATACCAAATAGTTTTATTTTTTAGTTGAATACACTATAACTTAAAGATGAAACATCTACAAATTATCAATTTGTAAAAAAGCTTAAGTTAAAAATGGAAATGAGTAAGTTACTTACTGTATTAAAATCTGGATAGAATTTCTCAAGGTCGGAGATCGATGCAAAGCTAGAAAATGCTCCTAAATTGAGTGTTACCCAGATGTCATAAGAAGCTGTGCCAGAAAGACAAGCTGAGCCTAAAGAATGAAAGAAATTATGGTTATGATTCTCACTGGAGAGACTTGCAAACAACTTGTCTTTAGTGATCTGGAAAGAGCATGATAGTCTAAATTTCCTCCAAAAATTATCTGTTTCTAAGAGAAAGCATCGCAACCCGGTAATTAACGGAAAGAGTAAATATAGACATAAAATGGCGGCCATCTTGGCAACCTGTTGTATACAGATTATAAGTCACTTTATTTCATACCTGCAGAAGATGTCTGCCGAGTCAGGTAGGTGTTGATGAAGTAATTGAAAATGTCCTGGGCTTCTGCTATTGAAAGTGTTGTATAAACATTGCTAAATCCTTTCACTCTGTGAGTAAAGATATGTAAAACATTACAATATATACAAACATTTCTGTTTATTTCACTTAGATTTTTAGGTGTTTTGTTTCATGTGTTAATTATTTATATTGTTTAATCTTTAGGTGTCATTATAGACTTTGGGTATTAAATGATAACACTTACATTTGTTGGTATGAAGAGCAAGACATGTTTAATGGTAGCAGCTGAAGAAGAGTTTGGTTGAAGTTGGCAAGCAAGGACACCAAATCCGTCTGGAACAAAACTGTCCAGCTTTGCGTCTCATAAGAGTAGAACGAGGAACTGATTCTTTCGAGAGTTACTGCTAGGAGGGTCTGTTTTACTGATGATAGTTGAACTTCTGAAAGACCGGCCTAAGGGAGAGAAGCTTTGTATATTAATAATATGACCTTTACAGGATGTCTTTCAAAAATTGTCTTAAATCTCGATTTAACATGAAATAAAAAAAAATATTTTCTGTACCTGATTCCCTGCAGCCGTGAAGGCGATGATATATTCAGTGATATCTTGTTGTTGAATACCAGTTAAAATTGATACCAGCAAAGTTTGATTAGTGAGAACATCTTCTTGGACCAATAGCTCAGCTGTAGCATTTGATGATAAGTCAGCCTGATAATAACAAAAATACCAATTAGTTTTATTTTTTAGTTGGCTAATCTGTTATTTGAAGATGAAACATCTAAACATTATCGGTTTGTAAAAAGTTTAAGTTAACACTGGAAATGAGTAAGTTACTTACTGTATTAAACGCTGGATAGAATTTCTTAAGATCGGAAATCGATGCAAAGCTAGAAAATGCTCCTAAATTGAGTGTTACCCAGATGTCATAAGAAGCTGTGCCAGAAAGACAAGCTGAGCCTAAAGAATGAAAGAAATCATGGTTATGATTCTCACTGGAGAGACTTGCAAACAACTTGTCTTTGGTGATCTGGAAAGAGCATGATAGTCTAAATTTCCTCCAAAAATTATCTGTTTCTAAGAGAAAGCATCGCAACCCGGTAATTAACGGAAAGAGTAAATATAGACATAAAATGGCGGCCATCTTGGCAACCTGTTGTATACAGTTTATAAGTCACTTTATTTCATACCTGCAGAAGATGTCTGCCGAGTCAGGTAGGTGTTGATGAAGTAATTGAATATGTCCTTGGCTTCTGCTATTGAAAGTGTTGTATAAACATTGCTAAATCCTTTCACTCTGTGAGTAAAGATATGTAAAACATTACAATATATAAAAAAAATTTTATTTTTTAATCTGTAGGAGTCATTATAGACTTTTGGTATTAAATGATAACACTTACATTTGTTGGTATGAAGAGCAAGACATGTTTAATGGTAGCAGCTGAAGAAGAGTTTGGTTGAAGTTGGCAAGCAAGGACACCAAATCCGTCTGGAACAAAATTGTCCAGCTTTGCGTCTCATAAGAGTAGAACGAGGAACTGATTCTTTCGAGAGTTCCTGCTAGGAGGGTCTGTTTCACTGATGATAGTTGAATCTCTGTTAGATTGACCTAAAGTGAAAAACAAGTACAGGAGGCCTAAGAACTACATCAGCAAGTTTTTTACTCTTGCCTTTAATCTGAACAATTTAAAAGTGACTATTTCTAATTGATATGATTATCCTTATTGTTTTTTGTTTTTTTATTATAATTCACAGGCAATACTTGACAAATTTTGGTGCAAACATACATTTTTTATGCTCTTTAATACAACGGGATTTCTGTGGGAATCCAATATCTATGTCCTTGTGAATAATGGTATCAAGCAACATCTTTGTTCTATAAGTATAATTTAGTCCCCGAGAAGTTATTGAGATAAAATTTAAATCAGTCAACAGAAGATAATTAGGTCTTTTGTTTACAAAATAGATCATTTCACCAACCTCCTACATTTTAGATCATACATACCAAATACTGTTACTGGGCCTAAAGGGTCTTCCCAAAACATCTTTTCTTTGGACCCAAAAGCAAGCAACATGTGATGAGACCACAAGACACCCAGTGGGCTCTTTCTGACTTTCCCTAATTTTCCTTCTATCTTTTCCCAGTAGGCACATTTTCCACTTGGGATGCCTTAGAGACTGAGGTTGACTATCACACCACCAATCTCCTATCATTTAATTCAATAGTACAATGCACATTATTTCACTAAGGTAAATGACCACATTAAGTGAAAACTTGAAATTATTTATCCCATTTTTTTTTTTACCTTCGTGGATAGGATGTTGATATATCCAGTGATATTTCTTGGTTGTATTCCACTTAAAACTGATACCAAGAAAGCTTTGTTCTCCGGATCATAGATTTCCATCAACATGGAATCCATATCACTTGGTGGCAGTTCGGTCTGAATGAGAGATATGGAACTTAATGAATTTAAGAAACATATATTTTGGGAAATTACTTTGTACAGAAAAGTACAGTGTTGCCTTATTTGGTTACATTACTTACTACATCAGTTCCCAGATAGAAGTATATGAAGTCGTAGAATGTCAGAAAGATCGAAAATTCCCCGACATTCATTGTTTTCCACTCTTCAAAGCTGAAGATGCCCGAAGAACACACTGCGCCTTATTAATGCAATAATAAGAGAAATTAATTTTTTTTAGACCCGCAAAATGATGACATAGTTGAAAGTTAAAATAGAGGCTTACATTATGAACGTGATATATTTGTAACTGTGAATCTTATGAATTAATTTACTGTTTTTATTGGTTATTATATCATGTATGGGTCACATTTTTTTTTAAATTTACCATAATGGTGAAGATAAGCCTATTAGCCATAAAAAAAATATGTATTTTTTTTTTAGCAGCAAAATAAACTCAGTCCAAAACCAAATCAACTCCACAGACCCAACGCCACACGTGTTGGGTTAATCATTCATATCGACTATATTGCCCACGATATTCAACTACAGGGAGTGCAGAATTATTAGGCAAATTAGTATTTTGACCACATCATCCTCTTTATGCATGTTGTCTTACTCCAAGCTGTATAGGCTCGAAAGCCTACTACCAATTAAGCATATTAGGTGATGTGCATCTCTGTAATGAGAAGGGGTGTGGTCTAATGACATCAACACCCTATATCAGGTGTGCATAATTATTAGGCAACTTCCTTTCCTTTGGCAAAATGGGTCAAAAGAAGGACTTGACAGTTTCAGAAAAGTCAAAAATAGTGAGATATCTTGCAGAGGGATGCAGCACTCTTAAAATTGCAAAGCTTCTGAAGCGTGATCATCGAACAATCAAGCGTTTCATTCAAAATAGTCAACAGGGTCGCAAGAAGCGTGTGGAAAAACCAAGGCGCAAAATAACTGCCCATGAACTGAGAAAAGTCAAGCGTGCAGCTGCCACGATGCCACTTGCCACCAGTTTGGCCATATTTCAGAGCTGCAACATCACTGGAGTGCCCAAAAGCACAAGGTGTGCAATTGGAGACATGGCCAAGGTAAGAAAGGCTGAAAGACGATCACCACTGAACAAGACACACAAGCTGAAACGTCAAGACTGGGCCAAGAAATATCTCAAGACTGATTTTTCTAAGGTTTTATGGACTGATGAAATGAGAGTGAGTCTTGATGGGCCAGATGGATGGGCCCGTGGCTGGATTGGTAAAGGGCAGAGAGCTCCAGTCTGACTCAGACGCCAGCAAGGTGGAGGTGGAGTACTGGTTTGGGCTGGTATCATCAAAGATGAGCTTGTGGGGCCTTTTCGGGTTGAGGATGGAGTCAAGCTCAACTCCCAATCCTACTGCCAGTTCCTGGAAGACACCTTCTTCAAGCAGTGGTACAGGAAGAAGTCTGCATCCTTCAAGAAAAACATGATTTTCATGCAGGACAATGCTCCATCACACGCGTCCAAGTACTCCACAGCGTGGCTGGCAAGAAAGGGTATAAAAGAAGAAAATCTAATGACATGGCCTCCTTGTTCACCTGATCTGAAACCCATTGAGAACCTGTGGTCCATCATCAAATGTGAGGTTTACAAGAAGGGAAAACAGTACACCTCTCTGAACAGTGTCTGGGAGGCTGTGGTTGCTGCTGCACGCAATATTGATGGTGAACAGATCAAAACACTGACAGAATCCATGGATGGCAGGCTTTTGAGTGTCCTTGCAAAGAAAGGTGGCTATATTGGTCACTGATTTGTTTTTGTTTTGTTTTTGAATGTCAGAAATGTATATTTGTGAATGTTGAGATGTTATATTGGTTTCACTGGTAAAAATAAATAATTGAAATGGGTATATATTTGTTTTTTGTTAAGTTGCCTAATAATTATGCACAGTAATAGTCACCTGCACACACAGATATCCCCCTAAAATAGCTAAAACTAAAACCAAACTAAAAACTACTTCCAAAAATATTCAGCTATGATATTAATGAGTTTTTTGGGTTCATTGAGAACATGGTTGTTGTTCAATAATAAAATTAATCCTCAAAAATACAACTTGCCTAATAATTCTGCATTCCCTGTATGATTGTGTTTGCATTGAAGAATAATTACAAAGCTCGATATAACATACCTTCTAAAGATTTCTGCTTTCGCATGAAGTTCATTATAAAGTAATTAAAAACGTCCTCTTTTGTCTCCGTTGGCAGTGTTGTAAAAGCATTGCTGAATCCTTTCACCCTTTTGGAATACAATTAAAACATGTCTAACATTAAACTGCATTCCTATATCTTACACTATTTCAGGTTTCCTTTGCTGGCTGTTACTTTGGATAAATTAGTTTTCTTAGTTTTGGTGTCTATGGTTCCAATCTTAGCCTCCCCCCGCCCCCCGTAAACATGATAACACTTACACTTCTTGAAAGGATGAGCAGGAAATGTTTACTGGGAGAAGCTGAAGAAGCGTTTGATTGAAGTATGGGAACAAGAGAACGAAGTCGATTTCGAAGAGTATTGTCCAATCTTGAGTTTGATAAGACGAGAAGGTCGAAGTCAGCTTCTCAAGAGTTACAACCAATATGGTCTCCTTCACCGATCTTAGCTGAACTTCTGAAATATTTGCCTAATGAGAAAAAAAAAGTTTGTTTTCAAATAATTTTTATTCACTTCTGCCTGATTAAGACTGTTGATTGAATGATGATCCAACGGTGCACAGGTCAAACATTATTTAAAAAGCAAAGACAAGGGGCGCAATTGGATGGACAGTGGGAACTACTCGCAGCTGTGGGAACTAGTTAGGCATCTTTTTCCCCATCATTCGTTTGTGGCTGCAAACTTCACATCATTCTATAACCTTTTAATCACATGAAATGTGTTTAAATAAGTTGCTTCTAGGGGGGATAGCTCTTAACATGTAATAAAGCTTAGATGCATTTCTTGGTGAGATGACATGATTGTTTTTTTTTTTTTAGAGGAAACCCATTTGGCTGGTCCTGTACCTTTGTAGCTGCAGATGTGAAAGCATTAATATATTCTGTGATATTCCTCGGTTGTATTCCTCTTAAAAATGAAGTCAGCAAAATTTGGTTTGTAAGAACATCCTTTTGGATCAAAATGGCCGCTGTTTCCCCGGGGGACAGATCGCTCTGCGTGATGAAAAAAAAAGGGAATTCAGAATTATTTTTTAACATTTGAATTTTGCTCAAGAAACATTGTTCAGGGAAAACTCTTCTCCACAATGACGAGTTTGGAGCAGTCTCTTACAGCATCAAAACCTGGATATAGGACCGTGATGTCATAGATGGTGAGAAAGATAGAAAATCCCCCAAAGTTCAGCGTTCTCCACGCGTCAAAGTTGCTCGTGCCAGAAACACAAGCTGAGCCTAATAAATATAAAAAAAGGAAGATTTTTTTTTCTCTCATAATGTAGAACTGTTTGGAAATGAAAAAAGAGGTTTTAATGGGAACGGAGATTATATTTTTTAACAAACAAAGAGCGAATTCTTATAAGATAAAATACAGTTTTCACTCCATAGCCTCCTTTTCAAATATTATGTTGACCCTTTGATTGGCATTTAACGTACCTGTAGAATTTGCCTGTTTTCCCATGTAGCTCTTTATAAAATAAGTAAAGACATCCTCTTCTGTATTTGTGGAAAGCATTTTAAACTCATGGCTAAATCCTTTCACTCTGTAAAAAAAACACATGTAGCACATTATAGTATATTTCCATTATTTGGTTTTATTAGGTGTCGTGTTGAATCAATTTAAAATGACTTTTGTTGACATCTATGTATTTCATCTTTTTCGTCTCAAACAGTGGCACTTACATTTCTTGGTATGACGAACAAGACATGTTTAATGGTAGAAGCTGAAGAAGAGTTCGATTGAAGTATGGAAGAAGGAGGATCAAGTCAATTTGGAATAGTATTGTCCAGTCTTCAGTTTGATAAGATGAGAAGGTGGAAGTGAGCTTTTCAAGAGTTACAATTAATATCGTTTCCTTCACCGATGTTAGCTGGACTTCTGAAATATTTGCCTAACGATTATGAAAATAAAAAAATATATTTTTTAATATTATCTACTCTACTGGAAATCATTCAATAGTGACCCCTTAAAGAGCCCTTCTGATGAAAACTTCTTGTTGTACAATGTTCCAATTATGCCCTGTTTGGAAGTTATTCTCCGTTACAGTTTACAGAAACTACGACGAGAGCCTGCCATTTTGCATAGAGCAACACTCCATAGAACCAATAGGAGCTGATTAAATGTCTGGCTCTCCGTCATTGGTATGTGTGTGCCACATAATGATGATCACTCTGAGCTGGTTAATCAGATGCAAGTGGGCTTCTGTCTAATTGAAAGTTGGTTGGGGTGGGGTTTGTTCCTTTATAACCTAGATGACTGATTATGTTAACCATTATCTTTGTTCTGTACCTTTGTTGCAGCCGATGATATAGCATTAACATATTCCGTGATATTTCTCAGCTCTATTCCACTTAAAAATGATTTCAGCCAAGGTTGTTTGGCACGAATGTCCCCTTTGATCAATATGGCTGCTGTCTCTTCAGGCGACAGATCACTCTGGGGGGGGGGGGGAAACACACCAAACATAAAACATTCATTATTCATTATTTTCACCGGTCAGGAAGATGTTTCTTTACTAAAGAGTAGGCATTTGTTCTTGTTGGCTGGCAAACTTACAACATTGAAATGAGGATACAGGGCCGCAATATCATAGATGGTGAGAAAGACAGAAAATTCTCCAAAATTAAGTGATCTCCACACCTCAAAACTGACTGTGGGGGAAGCGCAAGCCGCATCTAATAAACATAGAAAGGAAGATTTTCTCAAAAGATAAAAAAAAGTTTAAACAGAGGCCGTGGTGGTGCAGGCTAAACTAGTGTGATTACTTATACCACGGGCCACATTTCCACAGACTATGTCACTACCAAAAGTCCACAATGATTGGCATTCTGTTACTTCATAGTTGCAATTCATCAAGGGACTTACTTTGAGAGGTAGTTTGTTTTATCATGTAGCGCTTAATGAAGTAATTGTAAAAATCCACCTTAGTCTTTGTTGACAGTGTCGAAAAAGCAAGACTGAATACTTGCACTCTGTTAAAAAAAAAAAAAAAAAAAGAATTAAAACATGTGTGAAACATGTAACAACAACCCATTTTATGCCCCCCGACCGCTTGTTGCTAAGCTTGGCTACCGTGCTGATGTCTAAATTCTGTCTGTCCTGCAAGCAGATGTGTACTGACTGATTTTGTCACCCCATTACTTGACACTGCCCCTGCAAATCTTAGTGGTCTCCAGCGCCTCGAGTGGTCTTTGACTTTGGCACCTTCCATTACGTTCAATAAGGAAGATTCGAATCTGGGTTTTTTTTTCTCTAAGTCTAACTCGGTTGCCGAATTTGACTTTCAAAATGAAAGTTGACCTCCAAAGTCAAATTTTTGGGAAAAGACCCATATGAAATTAAAGCTACACTGGGGATCTGTTTTCCTGCTGGTGCCCACCATACAATCGTAGTGTAGGATAATTCCTTAGAACCTAGTCTTGCTGACAGCAGTATATTTTAGTATTTGCGCGGCCAACCCAAGCCCATATATAGCCGGAGATATTACTGCAATAAAATATTACAATTTTTGCATCTCTGTGTTTCATCTTTGTTATGTTCCATCGTAAACAGTAACACTTACATTTCTTGGTATGAAGAGCAAGACATGGTGGAGGGTAACAGCTGAAGAAGAATGTAGTTGAAGTTCGGAAGCAAGAGATCCAAATCGGTTTTGAATAGTGTTGTCCAATCTTGAGTTTGATAAGACGAGAAGTTGGAAGTGAGCTTTTCAAGAGTTACAGCTAAGAGGGTCTCCTTCACTGATATCAGTTGATCGTCTGTAAGATTGGCCTTGAATAACGAGAAAGATTGTGAATAATTGTAAATAATTGTATAATCTCCTTTTCAGCCCACCTGTACATCTGATTAATTGTGTAGGGTATTGTTATTTCTTTACATATTCCCACATGGCCCAGTTTATTACTGGCCAATTAATTTATTGTAAATGGGATCTCCATGCACGCAACGTTTAGGAATTTAGGTTTGTTCACTTGGCATCTTATCTTTAGATACTGAAAAATGACCCTCTCAACATCTCTACACTTCTACCTCCCGTGTAACATGACCTGCCTTTCGAACTGAAACCTGTTTGGACAGGGCCATCCTCGCCTTTTGTTTTAGTTTGTCTAACTTGTTACCTTCATTGATATTTGAATTTTGTTTTTTGTTTGTACAGTGCTTTGGAATATGATTTTTTTCTGGGCCGAATTTTTATTTATTTGTGTTATTGAGTTATGTAATCGTTTTACTTTCCTTATCTTTTGTTTTTAAAATAATAGGCAAAGGAAGCCATTTGTTGAATTCATACATTTAATTGTACAAATAATTGGTTTTATCAGAATGGTGTGAAAATGCCATATGACTTTTTTTTAATACCTTCTCGGCAGAGTTAGTGATTAATTCCACGTATTGTGTAATATTTTCTTTTTCAACGTACAGGAAAATGCTTCTCAGCAAAGAAATATCCAGCAGTATTCTAGGTTTAGTCAAAAGTAACGCAACATCACTCAGTCTCAATATATCCAATACAACCGCCTGAAAAACACAAGACAAATATTTTAGCAGACTTGGAATTTTCAAATTGAAATTTAAAAAAAACAAAAACAAACGCAGAGCAATTCTTACTATGTCAAGATTTGGGTACAGTTCTATAAGTTCAGATACTGTTCCCAGGGTGTAGAATGATCCCCAGTTGTTTCTGATCCACTCTTTGCTATCACTGTTATTTGAAGTGCAGGCCGAATCTGGTCAATAAGTTTGAAACACAATAAACAAAACATTTTTAAATGATTTTCCAAACACATGATACAGAGTGCAGTTGTAGCATCACTTAGATTTCCAGATTTCTCACTCTTATCGGTAACTTTCCGTACCAGGCAAACAAAGACTACGGCCAATCAATGTCGATAGAGATTGTATTATAAAACAAACATGGCGTAACCCTGAAAGTGGACAGTTAAGGAGTGCTACATCTGTATTTTCGACTTTGACAATACCTGTCGATTGAATCTTTTTGTTCAGGAATGACTTTATGTAGATTTGCACGGATTCAGTTTCCAGGTTGTTCATTCTGTAGTACACACTATCCAGCTCTCGAATTCTGTTGAGTACAGCAAAGTTTTAAAGCGGTCGCTTCATTTGCAACAATCCTTTAGATAAACCATGGCCAACACTTACATGGCTTGATAATCTTCGCAAGACAGGTCTAACGGTAGCTGAGAAATCTGCGATTCATCTGGAATGACCGACAGGCTTTGAAGGATAACATGCAGAATCTCTTGCCATGTCGACCCGTTGAGGCAACGCAAGTTCTTGCTGAGGATTGTGAAGGTGTTGCCAACAATCTCCTCTCGAGTAGTATTAGTGAGTTGAGTCAATTCGTCACATGAGGAATTTGTGGGATTCCATGGGGCGCTCTAAAAACAATTGATTGCAAAATTGATTTGTTGAAAAGGAACCTACAGTCTTAATGCTCAATCATACATTTATTATTTTAATTGATTTTCTATACAATAGACCACTTCTCTCCTTTAATTACATTTCCAAGTATTTTTGTTTTGTTTTTCTGCTATTTTGTAAAGTTGTTTAAAAGTATTTGTGAACGTCTTTGTGTAATGCATTAATGAACCCCTTTATTGAAGGGATGTATTTTTGACATCTTTCATGTGTATCCATTGTATTACTAGTCCTTTTTTTTTTTTTTTTTTAATCAAACAACTTCATGATACACTGGATTGAGCTTTTAAAGGCTCCAGTGGACTTGAAGACAGGATTTGATAACTGATTTTACATAGTATTTAAGGCTGAGAAAAGACTTGCGTCCATCAAGTTCAACCCTTTTCCTATTCCTTGTTGATCCAAAAGAATTCAAGAAAAAACTTTTATTTCAGCAATTTCGAATTCTGCTTGTAATTAGGAAAAAAATCCTTCTTGAATCAGATTTCTCCTTGGATCAACAAGCACTAAATAAACATTGTTGCCTATACTAACATACATAGCCCTCTAAGTTCTGACTTATTAAAAAAAAGTATCCAAGCCCCTTTTAAAGACATTTTGTTTTCTGAAGTTTTTCGATACATTTTTCTATAAATCTCTAGTAATTAATTATCTAGTAATGAATCCTAAATCTTTTTCTGCTGGTAATTTTATCCTGCGATGATATATATATATATATATATATGTGTGTGTGTGTGGTACATAACTGATAGATTTATTTACCAATATTTCCTTAAATTGTTTAAATATAGGCTAAATTACCTGTAGATAATAAACATTATATAAAAATGAATGGAATCAAGATAACGTTTGTGAAACATTTTCTTTTTCTGTGCATAATAAGGATTTAATTCCCCTCCCCAAAAATCCACACTTACTTGACAAATGGTGCTCTGTATCCTAAGAAGATATTCCAAGAGTACTCCACAATCATCAAACTCTTTCATCTGTTTAAGAAGAACGGCGGTCAGCATCGTGTTTGTTGACGACTCTGAGAAGAACGTAAGGTCCACCAATTGTGTTGAACTGAGCTGAGCTGGACTGACCACCTGCGGACCATCGAAAAATGGGATACGTGAGAACATGATCAAAGAACAGAATTTACGAGGATAGGTGCCAAATGTCTACATTTGTTGCGGCTTAAAAGTTGACCTTACCTTCCCAAATATTGTGTTGAACTGTATGAGATCTTGGATGGACGTGTAGGAAATAAACCTCCCAAGATTCACCACAAACCATGATCTCAAATTAATGGCGTCACAAGCGATACCTACAACGAACAACCACACAACGGTCATTATATGTAACTAAGGCCACCTCTGTAACTATAGAATATCTCATAGAATTATAGAATGTGTCGGCAGAGAAGACCCATTCGGCCCATCTAGTCTGCCCTGCTATAGGGTATGCTCTCATGTCACAGACATGTTGTACATACCTGTCAGCTGAGACTGTTCCAGCAGGTACTTCTTTAAATAATCTTCATAGATGACTTCTCTGGTTTGATTCGAAAGGGATCCGAATGATATGCTGAATCCTTTTACACTGAAATAACATACAGCTTGATTGTTTTGCAATTCTTGCTTTATTATTAGACCTTTATAAGTGACAGAATGGACTTCTTTTAAAGCCACATCAGGAATGGGCCTGAAATATTATAGTTTTAGTGATTTAAAGTGCTAAATATTACTCCATCCCGTTTGTCTTATTCTCCTGTCCTATTATCCTGACCTCTGATTAAGTCTGTCGATACAGACCAAAAGCGTCAGGGGTTTTACTATTTCTTTTTTGTTCCTGTGTTGCTACCCTTTAATCTTATATGGAATAGAGGCAATGTTTCCATGTGGAGCTCTCTTCCTAATATTTCCGGATTTTCACGTTTTTTCTTTGTTGTTTGCCGCGGAGGTCAAAGTTTCCAACCCAATGTTTTTTCGTGTATGATTATTATAATGTCCACCCAGCCAATAAAAGGAATACACCAATGGTTGTAGCTGGGGGATGTAGCATTGGTTCCTACGAGCACACGTGCGCTTGTACACATTTTATACAACGGCCAGCTCTCCCACCAGAAACATTTCAGCACGCATTCTCTGAAACTATAACATAACATAAACAGTCCCCGTAACACAACCAAGACTGACCCTGCCTCACTAGAACATACCGATGTACACAGATCCACTCTCTGCCTCTAACTCACCATCTCACTGCCACCAGCAGATTCAATCCATCATTGGGTTACTCACTGACACCAGTGCACATGAGGGATAGGCAAAATGTCTGTACAAGGTCAGTGAAGGTCAACAGAACCTCATAAAGGCCAGTAAATGTCCACTATAAACAGTGCTGATGCATAACCCTGTGTGTAATTTGCTGGTAGCAGAGGATGATTCTGTATGTGTGTGTTAATATGTGATGGTGGGATTCCATCTCCATTCTCCTGTTTTGGTGGATTAGAATGGGTCAGTGTATTCAACTGTGTACAGTACCATTATGTCCTACTTGAACACAAAAAAAGCAACCTTTTGGTTGTGCACTTCCTCAGGGACAGTTTTTTGGGCTTCCTACATCCTCCACTCCAGAGACTTGACACTTACATTTCTTGGTATGAAGAGCAGGGGATGTTGATTGGCAGAAGCAGTAGTAAACGTTGGTTAAATGTCGGAAGCAGCAAGACCAAATCCTGTTGAAACAATGTCCTCCAGTCCTCGACTTCATAGCTGGACAAGTTGGCATTCATTTTCACAAGAATGGTCTCCAGCAATGTCTCCTCCACGATCGTAATTTGAGTTTGTGACAGATTCGCCTAATAAAAAAAATAACATGGCTCCTTACATGAGAGAAACCACCTGCCTGAATATTATCTTTGAATACCGCTACATTTTAAACTTTGTCCAGTAGGTGTAATAAATAAAAAGTATACTGTCAAGAAAAAAAAGGCTACAGGAATGTTAGAGAATGGAATACCGAGGGTAAATGTGACAATATATTATTTTAAAGGAAGAGTGGTAAATACTTTTTTAATCAGGCAGAATTTCCCAGAATCTACCTGTCAGCCTTGGCTTTTTTAAGACTAAACAGTAATATGTTGATGGTGTAGCTGGGAACACCATTAAAATTTTGTTTTAATCAGGCAGATGCTATATTCTGCCTGACTAAAACTCTTTTTTTTTGTACACCCTCCCCCAAAGCACATTTCTTTCTAACATCTCACAAATGACATCATTATATGCCAACACAGTGATAATCTTAATATCCCTTTAGTAGACTATAATATTATTTGTTAGGTATTCTTGTTGACAATAAATAACAATGCAATGATTGCTGGCATTATTGAGGGTACCTGAGAGGCAGCCATTTTGATAGCCGTCACAAATTGGGATATTTCTGGGGTTTCGATGAGATTCAGTATCGCTGTCAGTAGTGTGTTATTAGAAAGCACATCGGGTTTGATTACTAACACAGCCGCATCACGTGGGGATAAAATATATAGGAGCGCACCCTGATGGAGAACATAAACAAAAAATCATTATCAATTTGGGTTAACAGAAGGGTGAGTGAGACCCCCCGACGCAACACTTACTATATCAAGACCCGGGTATAGCTCAATGAATTCAGAGATAGTGCCACTGGTAGAAAACAGTCCAAAGTTTGTATAGATCCACTCCTGGGTGCTGGTAATGTTATCTGCGCATGCGGACCCTAGATGGTAAAATAGTAACGTTAGCTATGCTACTTCGGAATATGGTCCTAACTATAAATAGTATCTTACCTCCCAACATTTCAAATATGCCCCCACCCCAATTATTTTTCCCTTGAGTCAAGATCCAGCAAAGTACCATGTTACTTTGATTTTTAATTTCTGGTTACTCTGTTCGACATCTCTACACCACACAAGGACTTATATTTCTATTTTTTTCTATGTTACTTTGATTTTTAAATGCTGGTTACTCTGTTTGACATATCTACACCACACAAAGACTTCTATTCCTATTTGTTTCTATTTTTGTTCATTATAATTTTTTTCCTTGATTTTTACATTTTTTCGCTTCTTCATATATTTTGGTACTGTGGATTTTTTATTATGTGTTTAATTTTTCTTATGTGATTATATTTTGTTATGCCATTATATATTTTTTATGTGATTATTTTTTTTTATGTGATTATATTTTTGTTTTGATATCTGCCTCATTGCATTTTTCGGTTTTATATCATAACTGTTGCTATACATAATGTTTTTTTTTGTCTCAATTAAGTTATTCTTGGTTTCTACACTTTTCATTATTTTTTTCACATATCCAAAGAAAGACATTTTTGTTTTTGTGGGAGTGGCTAAAGATATGGCTTTGGGTGCGTCCTTACCACCACAGGAAATGTAAGTGTCAAGTCTCTGGTGTTATTGAATTCTAATCCCCCAGAAAAGGAACATGGAGAGCAGATCCCTTATGTGCACTCGCATATATAAAATAATAGGTACCGCAATGGAAACCCAGTTTGTTCTGGGTCTTAAAGGAGCTCTGTGAAACACTCACACACAAAAAATGTTGAGCTCCTAAAAAGAGACATAGGAGGAGGAAATAAGGACAGATGATTTGACACCACTATGAGGACTCTCTCTTCTAGGGAGGTATGTTAGAATTTCCTCTTACTTTGCTAAATAAGTCAGAACCCGGATTTGAGGTTTAAAAAATAAATAATTTCCAATTAGGTTTAAAATTTGTAAAACAATTCTTACTTAATCTGAAGGGCAATGGATTTTTCCCCGAGGCACCATTTCTCGAGCCTAATTAAATTATTATAATCTTTTCTCTCTGGAATATATTCAACCGTTTTATAAAATGTGTCAACCGAATCCTTCAAATAATTCCACTTGGCTGTTTGTTTCCCATCTTAAAGTGCCACTAAACGTTAGAGATACCAATAACTTCTTTAATAGACTATAGTTATGCTTGCAGTGGGTCTAGTATGGGGGTAAAAGAACACATACTTTAAAAAGAGACATGTTGTTTGTTCCTAAACCTGAAACCATGTTTTTTTTTTTATTTAAGAATGAGGTGCTGACTGTCACTCATTGTTTCTCGAAGGTAGTGACATTTGATCCCCTCATTGGACTGGATGCTAAGAAACTTCCATCTGTGTATTTTATCCCTAGACAAAGTGCTCTCACTTCAATAGCACTGAAAGACATTTATGATTGGTGCTCATGCTGACAGCTGAATCTGATTGGCTGTAGGCAGTGGCAACTGGTCAACCTCTTAAAAAGAATACCGCTTCTCCCCCAGAGCAGAGGCAATAACAAATGCTTCTGTTAAAGTATGGATTTGTTTTTTTTAAAGATTAGAGGTGTAAGGACTAGTTGGTTGTCCAAATCAAGCTGTTTGTAACTGATAAAAATAAGCAATTTTTTTTAGTTCAACATTTTTAGTTCATCTCTTTGTAAAGATGTTACCTGAGTCAGTGTATTGTTGGCTTAGGAATGATTTCATGTAGGTGTAAAGGGCTTTGGTTTGAGCCACATCAAGTTTCGAGTACATATTGCTCAGCTTCTGTACTCTGTGATTGTCAGCGATATGAAAAGACAATAATGATAAAGTCAACATAAATAACGTATTTAACAAACACCACGTGCTAGCTTGAACACTTGGTGTTCTTTGTATGTATTTGTACATATATATATATATATATATATATATATAAATAGATAAACTGTTCCACTTGGTGTTGATCATTTCAAAAATGTGTAAACCGTTTCTTTTAAAAACTGTGTTTAGTGTCATTATTGTTCTGGACACAGTGGGCATATTGCATCGTTTCAGCCTTTTGCACATTGGAATGTTGGGAGCTGTGAGCTCAGTGGAAGAGATCCCAGGTTCTTAAAGGGATGCTCTAGTGCCCCAAATGCATCTTCAAAATATTAATGCATATTCTCGTGCTTTCAAAGTACTTTAAAATGCCATCAGGCAATGTGTTGCACTGTTAAAGGGACAGTCTAGTCCCCAAACTCACTTTGCTGCAAGATGAAGATCACTCCTTGTATAGTGCACAGGCTTTTATCCCTGTGTGATTTGATGCAGGCATTCTGCATAAATTACATTTTTAATATTTGACCCAAGCCCTCCCCAGTGATTACTCTGCATGTTTACTGCAGGTGCAGCAGCACTGATTCTATAGACACTGAGGATATAAAGTTTTGTTTCATATAGTCACTTCCTGTCTTCCTCAAATTGAGTCTATTGTGTGGCCTATTAGTGACCTTGCTCTTGTACACAGTAGGATCTCTTAACAGTGCAATACATTGTCGGATGACATCACTAGACTTTTAATCATCTAGTGTGGGCAGTCCTTGATTCTTGCAAACTGCTGTAATTTCACAATTTCTTCTAGCTGTAAGTATTTAATATTTTAAGTAATGCAAAATGTGAGACATGCATTTTAAAGCCCTTTGAAAGCACATGAATATGCATTAATATTTGGAAGATGCATTTTGGGCACTAGACAGTCCCTTTAAGAGATCCTACTGTGTTCAAGAGCAAATTCATCACAGTCCACACAATGTATTCAATCGAGGTGGACAGGAAGGGACTAAATGAAACAAAACTTTATATCCTCAGTGTTTATATAATCAGTGCTGCTGCACCTGCAGTAAACATGCAGAGTAATGACTCGGGAGGGCTTGAGTCAAATACTAAAAATGTGATTTATACAGAATGCCTGCATCAAATCACACAGGGATAAAAACCTGTGCACTATACAAGCAGTGATCTTCATCTTGCATTAAAGGGAGTTTGGGGACTAGACGGTCCCTTTAATGACCATGATAGCAACCAACAGGCACAGAAAAAATACATGTAGGTTTATTTTACTCACATGACTTGGTAATTTCCGCAAGAAATAGCGAGTGGCAGCTGAGAAAAGTGACTTTCTCCAAGAACATCAAAGAAGTTAGCGAGCAGGATGTCAAAGATGTGAAGCCATCCGGACACATTGCGAAGAGCCCATTCTTGGTTGAGAACTGCAAACACATTCGTAAGAATCTCCTGTTGTATGTTGATAGTCAGTTGCGCCAGCGGTTTGCTCTGATCACATGCCGATATATTTGTGGACTTAGAAAGACAAGAAAGAGTGGATTTTCCATGTGAAACATAAAAGTCGGGCTTCAACTATGTCTACAATTCCTATTCATCGAGAATGAAAATTGGATTATTTGCATGCCACGGTAACGTACATCTGCAGATATCAATGTGTAAGAGTAAAATAGGATCATTCGCGTGTTACTGTAGTATATACCTGCAGACAGTAATGTATCATCCACAAGGCAAACAAGGCACTCGCCTAGGGCGGCACTTTGCCAGAGGGCGGCACTCTGCCAGAGGGTGTTAAAGCACACTTCTGGTGCTTCAAACATTTTCGCTCCCTCCCCCACTGTTCAGCAATCTTTAGTTCCTTCCAATTAATCGGGGTGATGGGGGCATGTAATGGACGTGGTGGGGGTATGTAATGATGGTGATGGGGGCATGTAATGGGGGTGATGGGGCATTTAGTGTGTATGCAATGTGGGTGATGGGGGCATGTAATGGGGCAATAGGGCATGTCATGAGTGTGCAACGTGGGTGATGGGGTGTGACGTAGGTGTGCAACGTGGGTAGGGGGGTGCCTACATTTTGTCTGCCTAGGGCAGCACAAAACCAAGATACACCACCGTCTGCAGAGAGTAATAGATAAGAAGTAACAATGGATCTTTTGTGCATGATGGCAGATCGCAATGTATGTTGTACTATACAAATATTTAGGACGAATGCAAGTGATCACATTTTACTACCGTCTAATCTTACTTGGCAAATTGAGCTTTGGATTCTGACGAGATATGCCAGGAGTGTTTCATAATTTTTGAATCCTCTGATTTGACTGATGAGCCTTTGGGATAATGTGGTATTGCTTAACGCATCAGCAATAAATGTATAATCTGCCAGTTCAGTTGCAGACAGTCCAGACGGATCCTCGATCTGCGGAAGGAAAAAAGAAAAAAAAGTGGTGAAAAATATTCTGGAGAGTACCAAATGAAGTACGAAAACAAACTGGTCTGGGTTTATCTAGCATTGAAATCACTAGATTTAAACATCTCACCTTTGTAAGGTTTTCATTGAACTGGTTCAGGTCATCTAGTGTGGATTGTTGGATGAAATTCCCAAAGTTTATAGTGATCCAAATTCTGAAGTCTACTTTGTCACAGGCAGGATCTGGACATGACAGAAAAACACAATTTATTAAATAGAAATATAAAACGAAAGAGTAATACTAAATGCAAATCGCATCTGTGGATCCAGTTACTCTACAGTACAAACCAACGTACCCATAGTTGACAACTGTTGGCTCAAGTATCTCTTGATGAAGTCAGTGTAAATGTCTTGTTTTGTTACTGAGGATAGTGACCTGTAAACACTGTTGAATTCTTTTACTCTGTTTAAAAAAAAAAAAATGCAATTATATCACGAGACAGTAACATTATCAGGTGTCTGTACAAGGTCACCAGTGTCCGTGTCAAGGTCGTTTGAAGGCTAATAGAACATCATTAAATTATCCACTACAGACACCAGCAAATGTCCACCATGACCAATGCTGGTGCCTACTCCTGTGTTTTAAAGTAAAATGCACATCAACAATCTGGGTTATTTCAATAGGTCTACGACTGTTCTTTGCCGTGCTTTCAGAGCGGCCGTTTCATCGCGGAAGTTACAGTGGTGACAGTTCAGCGCCAATGCATAACCGTAACCCAAATACTAAAAGTAACTGCTAATCATAAAAGTAATACGTAACACTAAAACTAACACTAATACTAAACCTAAAATGAACCCTAACACAGACCCAGAAATAAAAAACATCAGGTGTACAGAAATGTTTCCTGTGATGTCTATTTTTTATTTTAATACAGAATAAATAATTTACCTTTAATGCTATTCTCATTTGGAGCAGTCTAATCTAAGAAACCCAGATTTGTTCTAGTATTTGCTAACCTTAAAACGAACCCTAAAACTAACCTGGAGCTCAGCGCTCCATGACGAAATGGCCGCACTGAACTGTTAGCTACTTAAATGCCCATGACGAAATGGCCACTCTGAAAGCGTGGCAAAGAACAGATCCATTACACCATTCAATACGGCCAAAGTCGAAGGTGCTAAGCTGAGTTTGCCTTTGTAGACATGATGCTAAGACTGGTGCTTCCATTCAGGATTCCTGTTTATTTGCTATGATCCTGTGATATAACATTCATATTTAATACCACTCTTAGTGGCAAGTAGATTCCATTATTTCAGCTTTCGGCAAGCCACTGTGCTTCCATGTTTTGTCCAATACCTTTATTTCACACTAACTTACTGTCTTACTAACTAAACTTGGGGAATCTTACATTTCCTGATACGAGGAGCAGGACATGTCCACCGGCAGAAGCTGAAGAAGGCTCTGGTTGAAGTATGGAAGCAAAAGGTTCAAATAGTTTTGGAACAAGATTGTCCAGTCTTGTGTTTGATACGTATAGAAGGTGGGGGTCAGTTTGCCAAGCGTTGTAGCCAAGAGTATCTCCTTCACAGATGTGATCTGGAAATCTGAAAGATTTGCCTAAAGAGTACAATAAAATAATTTTTAGAATTGATCCCTAATATGGTGAAACTATTATTTTTTATTACGAAATGCATTTCACGAAACTGATAGAAAATGCAGCTCTCAATTCTAAATTTAGGTGCACAGCGGGAGGGTTATGTATAAATAGTTGCTCTGTTTTATCCTGATTCCTTCAGTCAGGTTTTTTGCTCTTTCGCCTATATGGCCTGTTTAAAAAAATGTTCTGGCGGAAATCATTTTATACATAGGAATAGATAATAATCATGGCGCGGTTGCACTGTATTTCCGACGGTAACGCCTTTATATCTAACACCCCTATTGTGCGCACTGACCATGAAACTACTTGAGTAATAGACAAAGAATAGAACAATTGGTGGGGTCCTGTAAAAAAAAAAAAAAAGCCAATTATCTTTTGTGATATTGTCTCCAGTTGAAGGGATGAATGTTGTTCACTGATGGGTCTTAAAATTCAAGAATAGCTCGAGGAGGTCATCTTTGGAGGTTGACTTTCATTTTGAGACTAAGTGAAATTCAGCAAGTTTGACTTTGGAAAAAAAAAAAAACAGGTTTGAATCTTCCCCGTCAAAAGTAATGGGAGGTGCAACAATCAAAGCTATGTTTGAGACTAACTCAAACCTGAGTGGCAGTTTTGACTTAGTCTCAAAATGAAAGTCAACCTCCAAGTTGACTTTCTTGAGCTATTCTCGAATTTCAGGGAATAGATCCATGACAGAGCAACACTGTTGAGCAACTGAGTCTTCTACAGAGATCAGTTTTTAGATTTGTTCAAACCTAAATCTAGATATAATACAAAAAAAACAAATAAGACAAAAAGTATACTTTGCCCAATAAAAAGTCATAGTGTGTGTGTGTCTGCAGGTGAGAACAGAAATTAAATATTACTACAAGGAGTACATTTTGGGAGTCTAGAACAAATTGCAAAAATGTATAACTGTTTCAGCAAGAAGTATTATTGTTATTGATCTAATTTTTTTAGTTGTTTTGTTTCCTACTTGCAACAACTTCATGGTCCATTGGATCATTCTCTCCCCCTACAAGTTTCCCAGCCTGACATTGGATGTCACCATTGAATTTTTTTTAAAATAAATGCTGTACCTCTGTTGCCTTAAGGTTAATAGCGATCACGTATTCTGTAACACTCTGTAGCTTGATAAGGCTTAAAATCCTCGCCATCAGATTGTAATTATTAAGGACATCTTCTTGAATTATGACCACTGCCAGTTCATCTGGTGTCAACATCCCGAATAGGTCCATCTGCAAATAAAGGTATGAGAACATAGCAAACAAAGGTTTCATTTGATGAAAACTCTGAATTAACACTACTGATTGTACTTACGATGTTAAGGCTTGGGTACAAGTTTAGGAGCTCAGAGATCGAGGCTTTGGTGACAAAGACCCCCAAATTTTTCGTGATCCAGTCCTTGCTTCCATTTGTGTTCGATGTACAAGATGACCCTAAGGAGTACATGGTTCGGGTTTTAATGCCTGTGCTAAAACATATATTCATGGACACTTTATCTCTCCAAGTGCTTCTGGAGAGGCTGAGAAAAACTGGGAAAGCAATGAATATGGATAGCAAAGCTGCTGGTTTTTCACTTACAGAAAAAATTGACAACCCCCCCTATTTTAAAAAAAATAATTAAAATGATCCAGAACACCATTATAATCCTGTCTATATACTAATGAATACTTTAACGGATACAGTATAACTATTGAGCTTTCAAATAATGATATTGCTGGTGCAAAAAAAAAAAACAACCCACATGGCCAGCGAAGTTTGCCAATGTCACAACCTACCTGTAGAAATGCTCTGTTCCATAAGGTATGATCTGCTGTACGTGTAGCCGGATACCAGCTCTAGCTCACCCAGCTTGGGATAGATGGTATTCAACAATTCGATGCTGTTAAAGTACAGAAATGACAGCGACAAAAAAATGTTAAAATGTCGAATTTATACAATGCAATCTTTTGTATTCCAACATTTTCTTTTTGGGCTTTATATAAAGGATTAAAACAAATACTCAATGAGAAAAGGAAAAGGAAGAGAAAGGGCCAAAAATCAAATTGTTTAAAATTAAGTATTTTTTTCTGTTATATTGCAAAATAAAAGAGAAATGGAGGTTAAGACGGAAGAAGTTTAAGATCAATATGCACCCCTTGTTCGCTAAAGACTGACAATTGCCCTGTTGGGTGTTCATGGTAGAGTGAACATGTGTGAATCGTCGTTCAATTCCATGGTTAGACACCATGGCATCTTGAACCCTACCGAGCACAATGTCATGGCTCTGGAAAACTGAAGAGTGATGGGAATTGTCTGTTACTTCCCGATTTGCTCCTGTGTCCCTTCCTCGCTCAACAAGGCAGGGTCTATGTCAACTTGGCAAATAGTGGAACACATTGAGCATTGTGTGTTGAGTTGAGATCCATCAGAGCGAAGTTGACCCAACATTTTGCTTTCAGAAACAGTAGTGAAAACCCAGATGTCGAATGAAACTTCTGTTACAGCTACTCACATTCGTTGGTAGTTTGCACAGGATATATTAAGAGGGAGGTTGATAATATGAGTTGTGTTGAGGGCATCAGCAAACTCTTCAAGCAGCACACTGAAGATGAATATCCACTCTGACATGTTGCTCTTGAGCCATTCTTCAGTAATTATAATGAGCATGAGGTCTTGCTTTGTTTGTACACTCAGCTGGTCAAGAGCCTTGTCTTGGTCACACCAAGAAATGTTTGGCATCAGATGTGAACTCTACAGAAGATGATAATGATCATAATGTATCTACTGGCATCACTAGACACAAAGGCAACACCCAAGTAACAAGATTTACAGTCGAATCGAGCAAGTCTACCCCCACCTCTTCATGGGAACATAGAGCTTCTTTTACCAAAAAATAAATTTGACATTCCGCAATGGAAAGAATTCTGTACATTAAGAGCAGTAGAGGTATGGAATCCACCATCTGCCGCATGCCTATCTTCATGATTCGTGCTATTCTATATGCTGCTGGCATCAACCGATCTATTTTCCGCACGTTGCATGTCTTTGCAATAATTTCATGACTTTTTCAGACTTTTATACTAGGTTCAGTTTTGGTTTAACATCTTACCGGTCTTAAATTTGTCCAGAGGTCGTCTAAATAATCCTGGAGTTGTCCATAAGACCCTAGTTGTCCGACCTTTGAGAGTACAATGCTTCTCAATGTCACGTTACACAGACTATCAGATATCACTGTCAAATCGGCCAGTTCTTTGGCAGTAAGAGAGGAATTATCTTCGACCTGTTTAAAAAAAATAAAAAAATGCAGTTTTTAGGACAATTCTTAATTCTCCATTTTTTGGAGGACTTATGGGATGGCAGATCTTACAGCTTAAAAAGGGTGAAGGGAATGTCTAGGTTCTGATTTTTACATCAGAACGACTTGCTGTCTACAAAAACTACAACAGATAAACACTGTATCTGAGGCTGCCCTGCATAGTTCGCTCTATGGGATTCTTATCTGGCCGCGAGACTTACCTTGCTGAAATTCCTGTTAAATTCAATTAAATCCTGGAATGTTGCTTGATTTGTAAAATGTCCTAGATTTGCACTGGTCCAGTCAATGTAACTGGTGAAGTTACATGCATCTGGAGTAAAAAAAAAAAAAAACATACTGATTACATATAAACAAAAAATCCCCAGAGTAAAAATAAATTTGAAAAGCAGGTTTAAAAGTTACTTTTATTTAAAAGAAGTCATATGATTTTACCATAAAAAAAATAACTTCAGACTGTGTCAGATCATTATAAACAGTTTAAAAAATGCCTGTTATCTCTAACTGGGAACAAGACACCCAAACTATATCACAAGAAGGCCTTATATGGGCTTATTCTAAGGTTAACAGAAATGTAAGGGATAATATTAGAAACTCATTATAAGGTTATCAACCGTGGGTGCCGGGTGCCAACCCACTTAGTTAAAATGTATCCGCAAGTTTGGAAGGAATACAGGAGATGTAGGGGAAAAGAGGGAACCTACAGACACACCTGGTGGGAATGTGATAGAGTCAAGCAATTGTGGGGTATGGTATTTAATTTCTTAAAGGACAACTGTAGCAAAAAATAACTAATGTTTGCTTGAAAGATTAAATCAAGTGTACATAGTTTACAAAGTAATGCTTTAATGAAAGAATATAAACAATGTACCTTATTGAGCCTTCTTTGCTCTATTTAGCTCTAACAGGGGGCGGACATGTTGTTTAGAATCTTTGCTCTGTTTAGCTCTAACAGGGGGCGGACATGTTGTATGGAATCTTGGCTCAGATCGGTCAGATCTTCCTTCATGTGAACCAATGGGAATGAAGAACTGTCCTAAGATTCTAAACAACATGTCCGCCTTTTAACCCTAGTCAAATAGCATTGACTATTCATAGTTTTCTAGCAGCCCCCCAAAAAACTGATAGCAAGGCATTGGAAGTAGTCTCAAGATTATACTAGAAAACTATTTATAAGTCAACTGTATAACCAGCTAAAGATGGAGTAAGAGACAAGTTTTGCAAGTTGTCAGCTAAGTGTAAAATAAAACAGTACAATTATCAGGGATGTTTTAAGCTTATTTAAGGTATCGATCCATCTCCTCTGGCTCCCTCTATTTACAAAATCTCAGTGTGACGAACAACCACCCTGACCCACTGGTCGGAAACTCCGTTTCTATAATGTCATGTTTTTGTATTGTATGATAAATTGTGTGTCTTGTTATTTACAATGATATTTTAAGTATTGCCATGATAATATGGTGAGACTTTTAATGTATGTGTAGGAATAATACAACTTAAAAAAAAAACAAATAAATAACTTAATTTGTAAACCTAAAAGGTTAATCAATAATGAATTAAAAAAAAATATAACAACACATACACTGTATAAATAAACAATTTCTTTTAAAAATGTAATCAAACAGATAAATAAGCCTTAAGTTCTAAAAGTAGGGGCACAAAAAAAAATCTATACTTACAGTATTAAAGAACTCCACAATGAAACAAGAAAAAAGTCTAGTCAGGTACTAATACACCTGTCAAGGATGCATTTAACAGTAGAAAAGCTAGCTTAGTTTATACAACTGACCAATACTTGGTTTATCATCCACTTACCTGCATTGAGAGTTCTCTTATTCAAGAATGTCTTAATATATATGTTGTAGAAGTTGACTCTTGTTAGAATCGGCAGATTCACATATGCTTGGTTAAACCCTTTCACCCTGCACAGGGGGAAAACATTTTAATATATAAATTAATATTGATAACGCACATGCCATTGCATGTTAGATTTGGGGGTCACCCAATCAGATAAAAAAAAAAAAATCAAGGAGGACATACAGAACTTTTAATTGTGTACAAGGTAATAATGAATAGGAAACTGATTCTTATAATTTAATATTGCCCATATTTGCAGTCAATATGTCAGTATTACAGTATTTCTAAGCATATTTGGATGGGAACTCACTTTAGATTGGCATTATCTAGCAATATCCATTGGCAAGGAACTAATCTACACTATGTATGCAATACACATCCATGAAAGTGTTTGAGTAGTAGAATATGCAGTCAATGGAGCACAGGGTGAACCAGAAGACAACATGTCAAAACAATCCCTTTACTCACTTTCACCAAGCTACTGCTACCGCAACATGATTCTGAGACCATTATGCCCTTTGATACTTTGATAATAGTCTTATGGGCATGATGCTCCGGATCTACCACCGAGAACATCTTGGCTTATATTGGAACATAACTGCTTTAAAATAGAAACATGGAATGTGTCGGCAGATAAGATCCATTCCACCTATAATCAGTCATGTCCAACTTTCGTAGCAATCATGATATAGGCAGGTGGTTCTCAGAATATATTAAATAATATATAATCAAACCATCCATGTAATACCTAGACTCTGAACACTATTTGATTTAACAGATCTTGCTACATCACAAAACGGCCACCACTCTTGCTCAATTGCCTTAAGACAAGGAATTGTGAAACTGGTTACTTTCGATGCTGTCCTGACACAAGTGGGGTTTTTCAGACCTGAGCCAATATAACGTTGATGAAGTCCACTCAATCCATGGATACTTACACTGACTGGTAGGAGGAGCAGGAAATGTCATTCACCAGCCACGTAATCTGAGTCTCGCTGATACCAGGAAGAAGTAGGGACAAGTAGTTCTCGAACCATTCCCCCCACAGCTCTGGTGGGAAGGACAAAAAGTAGGGCATTAGCTTGCCCAAAAACAGCTGTAGGAGGGAGTCACGGATAGAGTAGTTGGGAAGGACTGTCAACTTGGCCTGCGGAGAACACAACAAGGAAGAACGTTGGTGTGGCTGGAAACACGTTACACCATCGAAAAGTAGGATGTGCTTTCTTTTGTCTTAATAATAATGTGCATTATCCAAATACACCATACTATAGCATAAACAATGCATATTCCATAGTCATCTCATTGGCAGGACCCATCTGATCATCCTACCATTAGACAAACTCGGTATTTGCCTTGAATGCTGTGCTAGAGAAGGTAAGCAGGTGTAGCTAAGTGTTAGCTCCACCCATATATATTTTTGTCAAGGCTGGGGGGGGACTTGATATGCATATCCAGCGCCACCAAGTGTTCAGTTAATGAAACTGCACAAATGACTTTTTCTGGATGCCCGCTTAGGTTGACCTCCACCTTGTCTAGCCATTCCCCACCTGACCCACTAGTGCACTCCTGGTATCAGTGACATGTACTACCTCGCGTGTGTCCACGTTAAACTGGGTGGCGAACTCCACAAGGTCTGCATACTCAAATCTATCCACAAGAGCTAGTATCTGGGTGGCTCGTTGTGTGTTGTTCAGTGCGAGTTTCACCATCAGATCAGCCTTCCCAACTGGTCCAAGTAAATCTAGAAGTAAGAACTGAAATGAAAAACAGAGGACCTTTTAGTTATGACAGTCCTGTGAAAACAGATATGTAATTTTATATACTTATTCGTGTAATTTTATATACTTGCTCATGTAATTTTATATACTTACTTATGTAGTTTTCCAAACTCATGTAATTTTATATACCTATGTGTCTAGTCACTAAAATTCCAGAATAGCTCGAGAAGATCGACTTTCATTTTGAGTCAAATTTGGCACCCGAGTTTGAATTAGTCTCAAAAATAAGTTAGATAATTTTGCCTCCAATTACTTTCAATGGGGAAGATTCAAACTTTGTTCTGGTGCCGAATTTGACTTAGTCTCAAAATGAAAGTCGACCTCCTCTAGCTATTCTTGAATTTTAGCGACTAGACCCAAGCCTCATGTAATTTACTTCAGATGGGAGGAAAAGTAGATTTAAAGGATAAAGTAGTGGGGAGGGTGCAAGGGTAAAGTATTTCAGGGAAGATGGAGAAAGGAAGACCTAGTGAAACTTGCGCCCCTTGAGAGTTTTCTTAATTTGGGGATCAAAAGATTTTGTCTGAGGGTCTTCTATGAACTGCAACTAATAAAAACAGATTCTCGTGTATGTGTCTGGTCATCGGGCTTTGTGTGTGTTTTCCGCCTTCATAATCCACTCATGGTAAGTCAGGGGGAGGTGTCTCCCCAGTGGAGGGGTATCAGAGCTTTGGCTCAGTTTAGCAGGTGTTTGATCACTGATTTTTTTATAGTCCGCTACAGATATTGTGGTGTGGTATAGTAGGTATTGGGTGGGTAGGAAGGGTGTGTGTGGCTTGTGGGGAATATTTTATGCAGGAGCTCGGGTGTGTGCAATACCAGTGAGTGAGCTGTTTGTAAGCCATTTTCTGAGTTTTGTCGTGAAGTGAGGGTTTTTGCGTTAGGCAGTATTTTTTTCCCCCATTGCGGTTTACTCAAGGAAACCCACGGCCGGATTCCCATTTGCTTACAAATACTGGTGTGGCGGAGTCATCAGTGTTGTTAAGTAGCTGGTATAATAGTTATATCCCATGCGTGGGCAGGGATTCACCCATGGTCCTCGTAAACCGTCAGTGGTCTAGTAAGATTATTTTTGGGGTAAAGAGCGGAAAGAGTTCCCAAGTTGTAAGTAATGGTCCTGTCCTGTAAAAAGTCTGTATGGGGTTTAAGTTCATTATTGTCTGTATATTCTGCAATCCTGAATGGGCTGTTAAGCCTTGAAGGAAGGAAATACCCCGCCAAAGAACCCCCTGCCAAGAAATCTGGGTTGTGTGACAGTGGTGTGAGTGGGGAGTGGTAAAATGATGTTTTCAGGTGAATCGATGGCAGTACGGAAATTGTAAGTGATATCAATTGGTGTAGTTTTGTCAAGTGGTAGGAACACGAAAGGGTGTATCCATGGGAACAGGCGCAGCAGGAGATCTAATGAGTCTGCCTCCAGGCTCACCCAGTCTATCTGGGGGAGATGGTGGCACCACTCCAAAACACAAAGGAGGCTCAAGCCCCCCTGGAATTTGGGCTTGGTCAAAAGTGCCATTTTAAGTCTTGGATTATTTCCAGCCCAGACAAAACTCAGAAACATGGAGCGTGTCGAGGTGAAGAAAGCTGTGGGGTTACTCATGTAATTTAATTTACTTACTCATGAAATTTATATACTTACTCATGTAATTTTGTATTCTTACTCGTGATCTTTTATATTCTTAGTCATGTCATTTTGTTTACTTACTCATGTCATTTTCTATACTTACTCATGCCATTTTATTTACTTATTTATGTCATTTTATTTAATTACTCTTGTTATTTTATTAAGTTGGTTGACAACATGTCTACTACATTGTTATTCCAACTTTGGTCCCCTATCATTGGTGCCAATATTAGCACACATACATAATATAAATAGGATGCCTGTATGTCAGTTGACATTTTACACTATAATGTTTATTATTCTACTGTCACAGATTGATAGTCTAGTTCCTCTAAAGATTGTGGTTATTGTTTTTAAATGATATATGTTTGTGTTGTCCTCCCATTGGTAATTAGTATCACTTATAGTCGTGCATAATTAATTGGTGATAGGAGTTGTTGCCTATTTAAATGCTGCCAGACAACACATTTCACACACAATGATTAAACGCATTGTGTGTGAAACGCATAAAAAGGTGTTAATACTTTGCCCCCCCCCCCCCCCGTTGTGCCATTCATCGTGCATTTTGTATGTTACACTGCGTAGAGTCTCAGTTCCGTTGAGTATTGGCAAGAGGTGATATAATTTATTCTGCTAGTCTTTTTTTTTAAATTTTCTACTAGGCATGTCAAAAATGAATACAATTATAAATGATACAAACAAATACATACAACAAATACATACAGATACAGTAATACACCTATTCTCTTTAAAACCAATATCAGTTTCTCCGATACATTTGACTAATATTACTCATATAAAAACAGTTGGGACTTGTATCATCTCTCCTGGGAGTTCTCCCTGGACACAATTAAAGCCGAGACATAACATTTTTTCCCATCTGGATCAAAAGGTTTATAGCATCTCTGTGTTAGAGGACATCATTAAGGTCAACCAGTTGTCCCACTTCAACCTGCCCTCCCGATCCTATTTGAAATTGGGAATTTATCCCCTCCCCTCCCCCCCCCCCCAAATCATTATTTGATAGATTACTTGATTTGCGACCAGGCTCCATATTGGACTCTGGACTGAGTTCCATTTCTTGGCGATCATTGTAGTACCCAATAATGTGTGTAAGGGGAAAAAGAGAGGGGCATAAAGAAACGGGATAGTAGGTGAAACAGAAAGAAAACCCTTAAATGATTTAAGAAATGGTTAAAGAAGAAGGTTAAAATAAATGGGACATTGGGTAGTATTAAACACAAGACTACAGACACACACACCAGACAAGCCCCCCCAAAAAATATGACATGGATATATAGCCAAAAGTTGATCATTATTGACCTGGTTTTCATATGCCTACCCAGAATCCCTTGCAGCAGCGGCAACACTGTGACTGTGGGATTTCTGTGGGAAAAGCAGGTATTCTGGCTTGTTTGTTGTGTGTGTGTGTGGATTTGTGTTTGATAATGACTCTGCTACCCACTGTATGTCAGGTGGAGGTTTTTTTTTTCTTATCACCCTTACCCCCTCATGACTTGTATTGTATGTGCAACTTTTTATCTTAACGGAGGCAGATCTGATCTCTGTTCAGAGTGGGTCCTGTAGGGTACGATGATCTCCTTCTGCTTGCACCAAATTATGCACATGCTTAGTTGCGTTGCCACAGTTAGTGAGCAGCTATCACTCCTTTGAAGGCATCACCCCCCATGTTGCTGGTATGTGTGTGACCTATAGCCTCTCTGCATGACAGCTGACCATCAAACCATTGAGGGAAAGCGGAGATTGCCCATTTTGTGCATATTCTTTGGACATTATATCTTTTTTTTTACTGCTATTTCCTCTGTATGTACTCTCCGCTCATTGTAGATTACATTACAGAGCCAAAGTCTGCCCAGTG
Source organism: Pelodytes ibericus (assembly GCA_036172795.1). Taxonomy (NCBI): domain Eukaryota; kingdom Metazoa; phylum Chordata; class Amphibia; order Anura; family Pelodytidae; genus Pelodytes; species Pelodytes ibericus. The sequence goes on along the minus strand of CM069860.1, from coordinate 9,588,421 downwards.
AATTATCCAAGTGGATCTGGACCCCCAAAGATCTCCCCTCCCTTTTTTGGGGGGTAAAAGTTTAATTGGGAGGAAGGGAAGGTGTTTTGCATCCTTTCACCTGACTCAAGATAGCATGTTGGAAAATATATGTTATGTATTTGTATTATGTATATATTTTTTCAATCTACATTCTTATGACAGATTAATGGCTGGGTAAAAAAACAGGAGACAATATTAGCAGGAAGGGAAAAGGAAGCTTTCCATAGCTTCTAAATAGTGGATTGAATTACATTGTTACAGGGGGCAAAAATATATTTGCCTCACCCCAGTATCATATAGGTCCTCTTCCCTTCCATAGCCCCAAGATTCTACCCTGTTACCTTACCCTTAAAGGGAGCATAGGGGGTATTCGACAATGATCCGCTGGATTGCAGAGATCTGTGAATTCTGAAATACAGCACTGACTGATCCTCCTTAAATGAGTCAAAGTGCTGGGAGTAGGATAACCACAAATCCAAGATTTCCTGGGACAGTCCCGCAATGGGATTTTGTGTCCCAGGCAGCCTCAATCTGGGACAATGCAGTCCTGGATTTAGAGCTCTGAGTGAAGGAGGTATCAGCCAATCAGATCTCTCAACTCTCCTGATTGGCTGAGAGTTCAGAACAGTGTCTGTGTCTGTATATGTGAGAGTGTGAGACTGTTTATGTGACAGTGTGTGTAAGCGATAGTAATAAGGGGTTAATGCCCTTTTGCCTATCTGTTAAAAGAGGGGTAATTTATCTGAAGCGGCCTATCTGCTAACAGAGGGGGTAATTCTCTGAAACTGCCTGTCTGATAATAAAGGGGTTAATTCTCTGAAACTGCCTATCTGCTAATAGAGGGGTTAATTCTCTGGCACTGCCTGTCAGCTAATAGAGGGTTTAATTATCTGAAACTGCCTATCTGCAAAAGAGAGGTTAATTCTCTGACACTGCCTGCCTGCTAATTGAGGGGTTACTTCTCTGGAACTGCCTATCTGCTAAGAGAGGGGTTAATTCTCTGAAACTGCCTAGCTTCTATTAGAAGTATTAATTCTCTGCTAATAAAGAGGTTAATTCTCTGACACTGCCTGTCTGCTATTAGATGGGTTAATTCCTTAAAACTGCCTATCTGCTAATAGAGAGGTTAATTCTCTGACACTGCCTGTCTGCTAATGGAGGAGATAATTCTTTGACAATGCCTGCCTGCTTATAGAGAAGTTAATTCTCTGAAACTGCCTTTCTGCTAGCATGGGGTTTTATTCTCTGAAACTGACTGGCTGCTAATACAGCGATTAATTCTCTGAAACTACACATCTGCTAACAGAGGATTTAATTCTCTGAACCTGCCTATCTTCTAATAGAGGGTTTAATTCTCTGAAACTGCCTGTCTGCTAATTAAGGGGTTGATTCTCTGAAGCTGCATATCTGCTAATAGAGGGGTTAATTCTCTGAAACTGCCTGTCTGCTAATTAAGTGGTTGATTCTCTGAAGCTGCATATCTGCTAATAGAGGGTTTAATTCTCTTAAACTGACTGTTGGTAATTGAGGGGATAATTCTCTGAAGCTGCCTATCTGCCAGTATAGGGTTTAATTCTCTGAAACTACCTATCTGTTAATAGAGGGGTTAATTCTCTGAAACTGCCTGTCTGCTAATTAAGTGGCTTATTCTCTGAAGCTGCATATCTGCTAATAGAGGGATTAATTATCTGAAACTGCCTGTCTGTTAATAGACAGGTTCATTCTCACCACACTGCCTATTTGCTAATAGAAGGGTTGATTCTATGAAACTGCCTATTTGCTAATAGAGGGGTTTATTCTTTGACACAACATGTCTGCTAATAGAGGGGTTAATGCGCTGAAACTGTCTATCTGCTAATAGAGGATTTAATTCTCTGACACTGCATGTCTGCTATTACAGGGGTTAATTCTGTGAAACTGCCTATCTACTAATAGAGGGGTTTGTTCTCTGAAACTTCCTGTCTGCTAATAGAGGGTTTCATCCTCTGAAACAGCCTATCTGCTATTACAGGGGTTAATTCTCTGAAACTGCCTATCTACTAGTTGAGGGGTTTATTCTCAGGTACTACCTGTCTACTAATAAAGGGGTTAACTCTCTGAAACTGCCTTTCTGCTAATAGAGGGTTTCATCCTCTGAACTGGCCCATCTGCTATTATAGGGGTTCATTCTCTGACACTAGCTATTTGTTAATAAAGGGGTTAATTCTCTGAAAGGGGTTCATTCTCTAAAACTTCCTGTGTGCTAATAGAGGGGTTAATTATCTGACATTGCCTGCCTGCTAATAGAGAGGTTAAATATCTGACATTGCCTGCATGCTAATAGAGAGGTTAATTCTATGAAACTACCTGTCTGCTAATAGATGGGGTAATTCTCTGAAACTGCCTGTCTGCTAATAGAGGGTTGCTTCCCTGAAACTGCCTATCTTCTAATAGAGGGGTTCATTCTCTGACAATTCCTGTCTGCTAATAGAGGGGTTTATTCTATGAAACTTCCTGTCTGACAATATAGTGTTTAATTATCTGAACTATCTGCTAATAGAGGGTTTCATTCTCTTAAACTGCCTGTTGGCTAATTGAGGGGATAATTCTCTGAAGCTGCCTATCTGCTTATAGAGGGGCTAATTCTCTGAAACTACCTATCTGCCAGTATAGGGGTTTATTCTCTGAAGCTACCTATCTGTTAGTAGAGGGGTTAATTCTCTGACACTGCCTGTCTGCTAATACGGTGGTCACTCAAGCTAGGCTGTCACCGGATATTTGTAACCTATGCCCCTTCTTGCCCTGAGGGCCACTGAGGTGGTGCAGTTCTCTCTTTGTTTAGCTGTATTATGTGTGTATTCTGGATTTACATTATACTCAGTATTGCATGGGAGGGTAAGGTGCTGTACTCACATGGTGGAACAGTAATAAGCATAAAAAAGTGTTTAACCAGGAGAGGTGCTTGATATCAGGGACGTTCCGGGGATGTTACTTTTGCCCAGTTTAAAGCACAGCTGTCGCCAAATGAAATATTTCATCAAGTGTAGGCATTTTCAATAGAAATGCTTCAATGAAAGAATAGAAATGAAACACCTTATTGAGTCCCCGTTGCTCCATATAGCTCCATCAGGGGGCAGACATGATGAGAATCTTGGGTCATCTGCTCTAGAATCTAACCCAAGATTCTAAACAACATGTCCTTCCCCCTGATAGACTTGCAACGAGCAAAGAGGGCTCAATAAGAAACGTTATTTTTATTCTAACATTAAAAAGTGTCTCTTTAAAATGCTTACACTTGATATAATCTTTCAACGAAACACACGGGAAGTCATTTTTTGAACACGGTTGTCCTTAAATGGAACTCAACGGAAGGATGAAAGGCAGTAATGACTGTGGGGAATCGAACTTGCAACCCTACGCAACTATGTGGTGGTTCTCTCCTAACAATCATTCAGAATTAGAATATATATATTTTTGAGTTTGAGTTTTCAAGCGTAACAGGTAAACGCCTTTAGGATAAAAGATTTTTTTGTTACGTGTTTGTGCGTAATTTCTCTCTTTCTCATTTAGCATTCACATACAAACAATATACAATTTTTTTTTTTAAGGGAACCTATGACTTTCTTTTGAAACCCTATTCATCCTTAGGAAGCAAAATGTAATATGTTTTATTTCTTTTTAATTGGCCCCCCTCCCTTATTTACATTCATGATCTCATCATCATGTTTCCATAGGGTTTTTGGGACGTTGCAGAAGTGCGTCCTCCAAATGGGTCAAATTTGAGGATTCCGTAATTTAAGAAGTTTAAAGGTTTTGCTCAACCCACGTTAAGGCACTTGGTAGGACCACACCAATATTTCACAAGTGGTCCGTCTACAAGGGTATTCCAATGGTAAGCCTGTGTCGGAGACTTTAAACCAAGTCGGGAATTGACGGGTCAGGCAAAGCTATTGAATCATTTCAGTTGCATCCCTAGACGTCTAACTAATGTGTTCTTCTGATAGGACACCATGCATTGGGCTATTGTGTTAGTAATGTACCCTACCTCTCTCTCTCTCTAAATATATGTTTTTGCTGTACTTATAGTTTAGTTTAACCAGTAGCAACCGGGTTAGTACTTTCAGACCCCCCCCCTACCTGGACACACAAAAGCGGAAGCAACCATGAAATATAACCAGGCATTTTTTTTTTTTTTAAAGTAGGTTGGTTTTTGTTTTTTTAAATGAATATTTATTGTAAGCAAATAGACAGCTACAAATAAAGATTGCACAGAGCAAAGAGGAACCACATAAAATGTTACAGGGCAGACAGGTAACAGAACAGCTACACAGAAAGGACCTTCGTTTTCACAATCACATACAGTTAAATGAGATAACGTATTGAATTTATAGCATATAAATATACAACATTCCAATCTTGTGGATGGTATTGTTCATTGGCTACACGTCGTCAGAGTGAACGGGTTTTAATTCAGTGTTTGGCAAAATACACATTAAAGTGGAATATATAATTTAAATGTCTGTTTAACCCCAAATGTTCAATTTCTGGCTTATTACCCATGAGAACAAAAATAAATATTGCCTTTGTCCCTTAAGTAGGTTAATAACGGTTCGATTTTTCTACTATTGTTTGCACAGTGAGAGCAGTACAGATTATTGAAATCAATCATATAACCGATCCTCAGCTTAGTTCACTCAAAGTCTAGCACAAAGGTGGTAATGATAGTGAGAAATAGGCAGTAGTGTTAAACTGATAGGAGAGTGGGGTTGTTTTTGCTACTGATCAAACTAAACATTAAAGATACAATGGTCCGGTTGATATTTTATTAGATTGTTATTTATAACATTTTATTAGGTTGTTACGTTTCAGCAGTTCTTTGGAAACGATGTAGGGTTATATTATCTTGTTTTTCTAATTTAATATACTATGACATGTTTAATTTATTGTGCTCGGGAGATTCTAATCCAGAATCTTGACTTGGTTACATCACAAATTCCAACCATTATGGCTGACCACATTTTGAACCTTTTTTTTTTCTCTACAGCACAGAGAGGAGTATTTGTCATGTAGATGAAATAAACAAATTAAAACTATGACTTTGCAAACTGTAATTTGGGAATTATGTAATGTATGGGGTAGAGGGATCATTAATCATCAAGAATTAGTTTTTCTTCTTGTTCATGTATCATTTAAAATATGTCTCTTCAAAAAATTGGGACGATCTATTGATGATGTGAGCAGTGAGTGTTTAGAAGAAACTACCCACCTGAAGAAGGTTTTTTTTTTTGCTGCATTATATGTCTTTAAAATAATAGTTACTTTCTTGCACTTAACTTATCTTTCCCAAGCTATCGGCGAGTTAGAGAGGAGGTAAGGCCAATAATAATAGCCCATCGATTCCATAAAAGCTTTCCCAATGGGCTTCATATAGGAATTAAAACTAAATCAGAAAACTTTACTGAAATTATAAATTACAATAAATAAGGTAGCATTGTGTAATGTTTGTATGAAGCTGTGTTGTGTTGCTATGGCAATTTCCTGTGAGCTGTCAGACTCACCGGACAGCATTGCCTGTTCCATCTTAGAAAAATGGTGTGCAGGTCCAAATTAGATGTTATTGTCCAGCATATGTGCTGCAGAATGTTATGGTGGTTGGTCCTGTGAGATAGTCATTGCATATGGATGCCAATAGTTAATGCGTAGGGGGGAGCATTTAACCAAACCCTACGTAACACCAATGAAAGATCCACCAACAGAAAAAAAATTATCATTAAAACAAACAACCAGAAATCAGGACTAGTGAAATATGATGAGGTCTGCACATTAGCATGGTGCCCCATTTATGAATGTAAAGGGATTAGGGGTCATGCTGATTTCTGCTGCTGTTCCCTTAATGTAACGTTATGTAAGGTTTGTGGGTTTGATTTACTAATGTGAGGCAAGGATCATGTCCTTATATCAGATATAGACATGCATCTCGACAAACATTGAGCATCAGCAGGATAAATTGAAATGCTTTTTTTTTGTTTTAGAAGGTAACCAAGGGAAACCAAATAAACCGTTCATGGCAGAGTACCCTCACCCCCATTGGAAGGAAAGACGCGAAAAAGTTGGGGGAAAAAAAATTAAATTAATACACAATCTTCTGGTCAGGATGGTTCATCCGCAATCAAGGGGTGACTGTCAGAAAGCAAAGCCTTTCAAAACTTACTGTATCAACATCTGAGTAAACTGCTGTAATATCATTAATATTTGCTTGTCGGCAGTATCGAGCAATGTATAGGTTGACCCAATCAAAAGTGTCACCGGAAGCTGGTATGCATGATTCACCTGATAACAGAAACAGATATTGTATTATTAGCAATATAACCACGTATTCATGGCTTATGTATTAGGGATTGTTGACAACATACATTTTCATTTTTCCTTCAGAGCTCTCATTTTAAAAAGTATTAATTAGAGGATATTCCCACCCCGATCTAGTGACCACTGACAATGGTGCAGTATTAAAAACTTTAATTTACAGGCACAATGGTATCTCAAAGGCCCATACAATGTATCATGTTAAAAAAAAAATAGGCAATCATCCTTTGAGATGCAAATGTGTCTAAAGCTGAAGTTGTGAATTTCGACACAGTCAGACTTCACTGAGAGAACAACAATGTCTATTTGCCAAATAAATCCTTTCTAGTGCAAGAAAATTATGCCGCAAACATTTAATGAACTGGCAATCAAAATCCATGGAAAGAAAATGATCGGGGCTGTATAATAGTAGCCTGTGGTCATGTGACACAAGATGTGTTGCCATAGCTGCAGAAAATAATTAACATTTCTTGAACCACAATCCATTCTGTGTTTCTGTGTTGTTTGTGTGTTGGTGGAGAAAATACAATGACAGCTCTGTTTTATGTAATTTCATGTGATACACAATCCAACTTACCATTGTTTGTTTGTGATCTCAGGTATTTTATCGCAAACTGGTAGATAATTTGCCTTTTACTAGATGGCAGGCCTGTGTATATCTTGTCCAGGGCTTGTACACTGCAAAGAGAGGAACATGCTGTTAAATTTGTATTTCTCTAAGTATATTGTTGATGTCTTTACTTTATAACTCCTTAAATAAACTCGTCTTTTTTTTTTCATTTGTAAGTCAGGATAGAGAATTTGTGTTTTATTCCTTCCAATTTTTGACAATCACTCCTCTCTCAGGGGGAGTAGCCCCTGCAAACAAACTTTTGATCAGACAGAAGCCCAGTTCTGTCTGATTCAAAGCGGGACAGTTCCGGTTTGGGAGAAGGTAAACCCTCCGTCCCGATTTTCCTACACAGTTTACTCCTCAATTTCCCGCATGTTGTACATGTTTTTGGGAGCTATCGAATAATTTTTCTTTTATTCTAAAACCACATTACAATTACCCTGTGTTTTTTTTTTTTAAATTAAATCCCCCTCTGCCACCCCCCTTCCCCGGGGCTGCTAAATTCAGTCCGTCTGCGTATGTGTGCATGCCCCCATGTGACATAAATGTAAGAGAATACCATGGTCACGGGGGTAGGAAATAAGATGCCACAAGAGCTGGAGTTTGCAAAGATGAAGCATGGTTCCATTGTATTCATTTGCTATATGATCAATCCCTTAACATGCAAAATGCATCAGATCAGCAGTATTTCTCTAATGTATCTCTCAGTCGAAGGGTTTTGATGCCTTAGGGGGCTACCAAGAGGTGAGTTGCAGGTGAGATGCATACATTGTGCATGGACAAACCTGGTGAGTTTGCTTAGCAGGAAAAACTCACCAGGTTTGTCTCTGAACAATGTATAGTTAAATTGGTGAGATGAAATGTGCATCTCACCTGCAACTCTCCTTTTTGTGAATATCCACCCTTCAGCACTCCAGATATTGTGGACTACATCTCCCATAGTGCTCCTCCAGCCGGAATGCTGGCAGTGCATCAAGGGAAATGTAGTCCACGACATCTGGAGTGCCGAAAAGTGTACAACCCTAACAATTTGGCCATGCTGTGTAGTTATCTCAGAGTAAAATGGGCATGCGATGCTTGGGAGCTTGTTTGTTTGTTTTTTTTGTTCTCCTTGATAACACAATGATAAAGTCGGAAAGAAACATCTTTGTCTTTGTTCTTGGTTTGCGGTAGTTTGTACTCACATGGTGGAGAATGTGGCACAAGAGATATCCAGAGGTATCTGTTCCAGAATGGTAGCGTTCACGCTAGGTAGCAAGAAGGAGATTTGGGTGAACCAGTTCTGGACTTGTGCCAAAGAAATTGTGCCCAGTTGTGGGAAGATCAAGTCTGCTGTTCTCATCAGTATGCTATCCCGTACTTTGAGATTTCCGAAAAAGTTAGGATCCTGTGACAAAAAACAAAGGGGGATAATGTCATAAAAGAGGGATGGGCACCAAGATTCTCCATGGCGGCCATTTACCTGGCTTTGTGATGGACACTATAATGATAGTCTATTGACCTTCACCGACCTTGCCACAAGCCGTGGTGACCTTGGACAGACACATTTTATTATCTCTGGTATTGATATGTTTGCATTAGTTGAGGATGCGTGATGACAGGCCTGTTATTTCTAACCGCCTCTCCGTGTGGCTGGCTGTCACGGCCATTTGGCTGCTATTTTTTTTTTTTTTGCTTTCCTGGATAGCCTCCATTGTGAGGCTTCTGGAAAAGCTACAATGCCGGAGATGGTGGGGGTTTTAAAGGGACACCTACACATTCTTCATATCTTGAATATAGAGAACAAGAATATACATATATATATATATATATTAGCAGAACTGTAAGCAAATGCACAGATTGTGGAGTCTCCTGTTTATAACATCACATTGTGGCTTTAAATGCAAATTACACATTTCTCATTGAAACCAGTTCATTTGCATATCAAGCCACAGGCGATGTCATTAACAGGAGACACCACAGAAACTTTTAAAGCCCCCCCCCCCCCCCCTAATTTAGGCAATTGTAACCAATTGATTAGGATTGCTTTGTTACAAGACCGACACTCGTTTTGCTTCTGTGTAAAATGACAAAATATTCTCTAACCTGAATGGCTAAAGTTCTGATTCCTCCCAGGAAGCTGAAGAAGAAGTCGCTGTCCGATATGGAGAAGAGTACATCACTGATGGCGGTGACGTTACTGATGATACTTATTGTGCTGACAAAGCTGGAGAGTTGTGTGGCAGTCAGATCTCCTGCTACTTGTTGTCCCTATAAAGGAAAGAACAAAGGGTTAAAAAATGTATATAAAAATATTTGGAAACACATATTGTGCCTATCATCTTATTTTTGAAAGCCACCAAACTTTCGCAAATTTGGTATAATGTCCTATGCTCTTCTGACAAGCATTGTCCAAAACGACCTTGAAGACGGCATAGATCGTCCTCCGAACAGCAGCTCATCATGGTCCATGGGACGAGCTGCTCTCCAAAGACCCTGATCAGATGTCTCAGCCTATGGCCCTCGAGGACTAAAGCACCATAAGCAACTCTGGGCATTAAGGGGTTAAAGGGACTCCTAAAAAAATGGTTCGTACTGTGAATATAGAGAATCCAAAAATGATCTAGTCATGGAGTTAGCAGAATTGCAAGCCAATGCATAGATTAAGAAAAAAAAAAAAAAAAAATATATATATATATACCCTGCCTCTGGCATCACTTTGTGACTCAGTATGCAAATCAACTACATGGGAAATGTGTCATTTGCATATCAAGCCACAAGGTGATGTCATAAACTGGAGACAACACAGACACACCTAGAACACCTGTTTTACTCTTATTTCAAGCACTGGCAGTAATTCTGCTCGTGCAATGTAACGATAACTTTCGATGATTTTTTTCCCCTCTCTCTACAGTATGAACAATGTTTTGGTGGCAGAAATCATTTAAATAAGTCATGAGTGTAGCTTTTTCCGCAGTTGGCTGAGCACATACTTTCCGAGATTCATGTTATCTCCGATGCGTTGGAAATCCAATGTGAACTTACCCCCTGGAAGGTAGGGTTGAAGGAAATGAAGTCCAACCATGATGCCTGCGCACTGTACTTTCCCATGTACCTCTGCAGCCACACACTGTCACTTAGGCCACTGGAACAAGCCGATTCTAAAAGGGAAGAAAAGGGACACATTTTTTTTAAAATTTATTAAAAATCATAAAGGTGAAGGACCATGGAACATCACTAAATTGTTCCTCACGAAGTCTAATAAATGTCCCCCATGAAAGATGTGGTTGCCTAACCCTGGCAGAGGGTCCTTTCTCAGAGACCCCAAAAATGTAGGGAAAAAATAGGGAAGTTCCAGAACTAAATGGGCTGTATCCATGATCGACAATCAATTCACCATTGACATCAGGGACCATAAACTTTAATTTTCACTTGTGTTTCTTATTTAGAAGCACAAGGGAAAAGTTAGTTGTCCCTAGTGTGAGGATAAACTGGAAGTTACTTTTCATGAGTGCACGCCAGTTTATACTCGGACCGGCAGCTGCCATGATTCCCTCTGAAGTCGCAAACTTGACCTGGATAATCCTGGGGGTTTTTTTTTTCGGATCTTGTCCCATGCACAGTACATTGCACTGGGAACAGGCAGCAGTGCATTACATCTGTACGCCAGGGCTGATATCCAGTGGCTGCCACAAAGTCTCCGGTACTTACTGGTGTTTGCGTACTGTGTCTGCAAAACTGATTTGAAAAAGTTGTATATCTGCCCAGGGTTTTCTGGATTAGCGACGCTGTCTAAGGATTCGACACTGTAAAGAAGAGAGGCGGTATTAACCTACATGAAATCCTTAAAGCAAAATAAGCTATATACACGTCAATGCATCTTAAAGTACCTGCAATATAAATCATATTGTTTTATATTACTATACTAATATTCACTTTTTTTAGGTGCTATCTGTGTTTTTCTCACCTATACCCCCATGTTGAGCTGATGTCAGAGAACCTTTCAGCAAGTTTGACTTAGAAAAAGGAGTAAAAAGGCTTATCTGTGCGACACTCTGTGTTTTAGTATACAAAGCCCCTCACTGAATAAACAGAGTAAGTGGCACCCAGCTTGTGGTCACACAAGTCTTTTTTTCTCCTTATACATACAGACTCCTCAGTAGGAATACTTACTGCCTTCCTGTATGGATTCTGATGTAGAAAAAAAACAAAGTACACTGTATAGATGGTACACTGCCACATGCCCTAAATTTACTTGGTGCCTGGAGTGTCCCTTTAGCTTAACCCCTTGGTGACACAGGACGTGCACAGTTCAAATGGTGTGGCTGTAATGCCTCAATGGCGAGACATCAAGCAACACCAAATTTGGTCCGCCAAGGGACCTCTAGAATGGAGAGATCGCAGGTGCCATATTTAATGGCAGCATGGCCCTCCAATATTGCACTGCCCTATAGCCGTTGCTCAGTTGCTATTGGTAGACAAATGAGAAAGAGGAATATTACAGCTAAACACAAACACCACAGAAATTTTAAAATAGCCTCTGTCAGTGTAAGACATGGCAAAAATAGCCCGATCACAAAGGGGTTAAACTATCCTTTTATTCTGCCGATTTTAACCGATTTTAATTGCATATGGAGGAGAAGGTGTCTATTTGAGGCCAGTGTAGGCACTAACAGAAAATGCAGATTATGCAGTTTATTTTTCCTTACATGCCAGCCAGGCTGTCGCAGGATATATCAGTGGGGATGAAGCCGAGAGTTTTTGCATCAAGTGCGCTGGAGAACAACTGGAGTTTGTTTTTGAATAAGTCGCTGAAGCTGGAGGCTGAGAACGACACGAAGTGGGATCCAAGCTTGCAGAAGATTTCTCCAAGGAAGAAGGATCTGACTGTGGCACTGGGCAACTGCACGAGACCTTTCTGAAAAAGAGAAACATGACACACCCACACGGTCATTCTCCACACCCATTGCTGTGTACAGTATATTATGATTGGGATAGGAGAAGGGGGAAAAAATAGGTACATTCCAATTAAAGGGACAGTTCCACCTGAAGCGCCTTATCTCCTAAATACATCCTAAAGTACAGTTATTGCTGTTTTCTATAGGAACCACACCTCCTATCTTGCCATGACCCTCTGTCTTTTTGTGTTACACTGTAGCACATAGAGCTGGTTGGAAGTTTGCCCGTCTGCATTCCAAGCACATGAAATCACTTGAGCTGATCAGAGAGAGGCTGATTCCACACACGAAATGACAGCACTTTCTCAGAAAAGGCAGACCTGTCTCCTGCGTGCTCCCCCTTGCTGATGTCACTGTAAAGTTATTTTCAGTGTAAAAGTACAGGAGAACTGAAATTTGTTTTAAAGTTAAAAATATATGAAAAACCTGTACTAACATAGACCGAGAATAGGGAACCCTTTTTGTTTGGAGATTGGGTTTACCTGTGCTGCGGCCTGGTTGAAGTCATCCAAAAAGACCAAAACGTCGAGCTTGCTGGTCACTGCATTCAATACGATGGCGACCTTATCCTTATCCCGCAGAACCTCTCCTGACACGACGTACCCAGCCAGCTGATGCTCGTTGAGTATTGAAGCGGCATCCGTCTGACCCCCCAAAAAAAGAAGACAAGTCAGGTATCTGCAAAGGCTTCTGTTTTTGGCCTGCCTTGAGAACTAAACACGATATTAGGCGTCCGACATTCGAAAATATCAGACAGTGATGACATGCCTAAACTTTAATTCCAGGACAGTGAAGAACACACTAAGCAAAAGCATGACGTTTCAATCGCGGCCTACTGAAGTCCTATGATTTTTTTTTTTGATTTCCCAATTTTTGCCATACACTTACAAAGCTAAAGTCTGGTTTCAGTTCAATTATATCTTCATAGGATGCCAGAGCACCGTAAGGTCCCAGGTTGGCTTGGTACCATGCAATGCTGCCTGATGTTTTCAAACCACATGCTGAACCTGAAAGAAAAAAGAAAGATCAGAGAGATAAGTCAACGAAATCAAAACTCGCCCAAATGCAATTTGATCGGAAATAATTAAGAAAACTGAAAGTAAAGCCACAAAATGTTTTTTTTTTTTTTTAAATATATTTTTTTATCACCTGTGAGTGCTGGTTTATTAAGATTTACTGCAACAAATTCTTACACTAGGGAAGATTCATTCGACAGATCTCACAGCTCAGCTGCAAAGACTCGGCTATGTTACTTTTTCAATGGATTCTGAATGTATCAAAATCCACAGCTGTAGCTAGGTGTACATTAGAATCTCAGTTCCATTGTATAGGCCTTTAAGACGTGTCTCTTAGCTGAAGTTGGAAAATAGTGCAACATTCACACGGTCACACGGGGGGGGGGGGGGGGGCAGGCAATGGTTCAAACGGCAGCACTTTAAAAGTGCTTAAATAAGTTAAACATTATCTCATGTATGGATGATAGAAAATTCAAAAAGCATCTTATTCATCTCAATGTTATTGAGGAAACAACACACGTTTTATTACTTTACTCCTATTATTAGCCTAGTTAGACAATTTGTTACTCTCCAGCTACTTACAAGCTACATTCCTCTGGCATTGTATGACCAATGTTATAATAACAAAGGGCCTACAGATTGTCTACTACCAAATGTAAAAAAAAAGTTGTGGGACAGGTCTTCTGTTTTTTTTTCTTACCTGTTCCTTGCTTCTGAGCCAAGAGGAAGGTCTTTGATTTGCTGTAAAAGGCTTCCTGGGTGTTATTGGACAATTCTGAATAAACTGGGCTCAGTGCCTGGACTCTACATGACAGAGATTTAACAACAACAACAAAAAAAATGAAAACCCACGCATTTCGCCAAAGAAGGACTACATTGATGACGCGCCATGCAATTATTGGAACTTTGCCATGATAATCACTGAACCCCCAAGTACAGTTTCCATTCTGCTAATTATTTCTTCACGGAACAATTGTTAGCTGTTGGGAATATGCTTTTAATCAGTGATTCCCAACCCAGTCCTCAAGGCTGATTCCCAACAACAGTCCAGAATATAGGGATTACCCAGTTGTGTCTAAGGTGTTTCTTAAATTTTTAAAAAAAAAAATGTTATACACAACTGAAATAATCCAAGCTTGTTGTAACGAAAATAAAGACAACAGAAACCCACATAATATTAGGGATGTCTGGTATGGGAAGATCAAAATATTGCCCCTCTTTTATATGACATTAAAAGAAGATTGTAAATGGTTACATGACTATAACAAAAGGACTGAATTTACAGGATAGAGTACAGAAGTTTTTAAACATTCATGCGAGCGAAGGAATTCATTTGCGCTCACATGGTTTGGAAGGCTTCGCAGTTGATGTTAGATGGGATGAGGTTGATCTGACTTTCGCCTATGCCTCCCAAAAAGAGATACAATTTTGTAGTCCAAACGTCTTCCCACTGCGCCTGTGTGAAGCTGTTGAATTGAGCTGAGATTATGCCATAAATCCCATCAAACAAGGATCTCCTGATGCTGGCATTTGGCAAGGACACAATGCCCTTCTGTTGGGTAAGAGGGGAGAGGGAAAAAAAAAAAGGATGGTTAACCGATTTTTGTATTGAATTTCTTATGAGTTGACTTGACTTGGTCACAGGGAAAGTGACACTGAGATCAACGATTCGTCTATTGTATCAGGTGAAAAACCTAAGAAAGTGGAGCCCATCGTACCGTCTGTGCGACCGACTGGAAAGAGGTCAAGAAGTTGTCTATCTGGCCGAAGGACAAGCCCTTCAAGTGGCTCTGAAGGATGGCTGCGCTGTCTGCGTTACTGAGAACATCTCCGCTGAGAGCAAGTGAAGCAAGTTGCTCTGTGGAAAAGGAATCGGCAGCCTCCAGCTGTAACCACAGAAGGGAAAAAGAGGCAAGATGTCAACATACTTTTTTAAAGCCAAAGTCCAACAAGAACTTGGGAAACAGTGTGGAATATGGAAGTGGTGGCAAGAGGGAACAATGAAAGTTTGGAAGAGATAAGACAGGAAGAGATGAACTGGGAACAGGAAGGGGCAAGCAGGCACTCCAGACAGCAATTTAAACTTGAAACAATTGAAAACTTTGCTCAACACCCATTGGCCAGGTCGTGTTTGCATTGAACATTTCCTTTTTGATTAAGGTGTTATGTCACTCAATCCTTTCGTGTTTCATTTATAGACCTACCGCATTAAAGGTGGGATTGATGGTCGAGAGTTCCTCCAGACTAGCAAAGATGCTATATTTGCCAAAAAGTCTTAAGCACATAGCATTGCCGGTCTCCCTGCTGCCATCAGAGGCGGGACAGGCGCTGCCTAAAATGAGACGAAAAAAAAAAAAAGGTTTTGTTACTTATGCGTCTACCCAATAAAGAGAATTCTCCAAATCAGCTGAATGAGGGAATTTTCCTAGCTCGGCTACTGTGGCCTTAAGTTTGAAGATCCCTTCTCAATTCCCTGCAAATATCTCCTTATTGAGTAGACCCGTGAACGTATTCTTGACCCCTGTGACGATGGATACTATCGTTAATACTACTCAACTGCCTATGCTGTGAGGGTACACAATAAAAGAAATGATCAAAACCCATCTCTGCCTATGTGTAATTTGCATAGCAAGCCTAAATGTGATGTCATAGAGGGAAGACCACTACAGACACCTTTGAAACACCCTTTTCTTTGCAATCTACACATTTTGTGTGGGAATTCTGGATATTTTGTGTGTCTATTTTTTTTTTTTATAGAAAAGCAGGCCATACAGGGCTATTAATAATAGAATATGCATTAATAATGGAGCCTTTTGGAGTTAAGAAGGGATTTTTTTCCCCCCAAAAGTTCCAAAATTCGAAAAATGTCCTTAGAGTTTTTTTTTTTCCCTTCTTTTGGATCAAAAGCAGGACTGATAGGTAGAAGGGTTGAAATTGATGGACTTTCGTCCCAAATGACTATGCTACAATGCAATTATGGAGAGATAATTTTAGATCCTGATTTATTCTCGACACATTTCTAGTAGAAATGATGTTTAGGTGACAGTGCCCCTGTTAATGCGCTCTGCGCCATATCATGAACGCACGTTTCCCTCATACCTTTATTATTGTGTTGGGCAAGGAGGAACCCATACAAGCTTCCATATAGGCTCTCTCTAGTAGCAGGAGACAGCTGGTCGTGTATTGCATTGAGATTCTTGACACTGCAAGAGAAGGCACATATACAAAATGAATCCTATATTTTACTTTTGCTTATGTATTTATTTCCGGCCGATAACGATATGCGGTTTGGTTGCAATATTTGAGATGGAATTTTTGAATTTTTTTTAATTAAATGTACATTCGAAAAATTAATTTGTAAAAATTGGTAGCAAACCTAGAGTGCCAGTGGCGCTCCGTAATTCCGTAATTACGCTGATGCTCTGAACCATGCGCAAATACATTTTTAATCAGTCCTCAAGAAAAATACGGTGATTGAGAGCGGGTATATGGGAGGTGGACTGCCTCCACGCGAAGCAGTTTTAATGCTCCGCCTCTGAGCAACTGATTTCTTTCGCCATTACAGTGGAATCAGCCTCCCTCTGTTTCATGTGCACGGGGCATAGGGGACAGGGTTTCAGCTCTCTTTATCGAGTAGACCCTATGGTAGTTGGAACCACCCATTTAACAAATGCTTGGCTTTTGCTGCACCCGCCTTGCAGTGCCAGTGGGGCATGTTGAGAGGATCACCTGGAACCATTTTTCTGAACATTGAAACTGAAGATTATTTAGGCTGAAAATGTCATTTTGCATACATTATTCTCCAGTAATGGACAAAAAAAAAAACACTTAAAAAACACAAGGCACTTACATTGTTTCATAGGAACTACATTTGGCCTGGCCAAGGAGCTTGTCCAGTAGGCCAGCATCGATGCTTATAAGAACAGGATGGAGTCTGACTGAGAAGAGTGTCTCCCATTCGCTGTCGGAATAAGTAAACAATGCACCTTCAATGGAGGTGACGAACAAAGACAAAAACTTGTAGCTGATGACCTCATTCGGCAGCTGTGTGATACCAAGCTGTGGAAGTAAGGGAGAGGCACGTATGTCAGATAATTGTGACCCAATCCAGAAGCCCATTGGTCTTCTAGATGAAAGAAAAAGACCATGCAGATGTCAACGTACCTTGACAAAAGATGCACTGAACTGGTCCATAAAGGTATATAGTCCATCGACATTACTCGTTTCTAGTCTTCCTACAACTTGACATGCAAGTTCCTCGTTGTTCAGGTTGCTGACCTGCAGAATGACTTCCGCCAGCTGTTGCTCACCCAAAGTAGAGATGACTTCCGTCTGGAAGAAGAGAAGGATACATTATTGTGACTGTTACCTGCCCCCCAAAAAATTGATGCCATCCAAAGAATTCTCCATCTTTTTGGAGTTTTCCTGGATAGTCTTCTCAACGTAGATCTGGCACTCACGGCAGAAAACTGTGTGTTCCACTCCAAGATATAGGTATAGGACACGTAGATAATAAATTGGCCAATATTGATGTCAATCCATTCTTGAGTTCTCTGCGTGACGTCTCCACACTTGATTCCTGAAAGCAAAAAAAAAAAAAAAAGGTGAGGGTTGCCATGGTCGGACATTTTGAACTCGATTGGCAGGGGTGGTGCTATTGATATAAGCAATTTTAGTAGATCCTTATGGGGACGCCCAGTTGCTTTGGAGGTTCTACAATATCTAACTGAGAGGAGATGGGGCAGTGGATAGATTTACGTCAAGTCCCTGAAATTTTTCAAATGTTTATTTTGTCAATAAAGTTTTTTTGTTTTTTTTTAAATGGCTAGGGAATAGTGAAACTACAGCACAGATCCCCCCCCCCCCCCCCCCATTAGCGTAATATGTTTGACTGCTTGGTAAACGGCCTATTTTATAGCAAAGCCCATCTTACATGAAATAATATGGTCCAAAATTCCACACCCATTAGGTAGACTCACCTGACCCTGATGAAACGGCTTCAAACTGTGGCTTGATGAAATGTTCATATACAGCCTCTTTGGAGGAGTTCGACATGTATTCAAACACATTATCGAAACCTTTAACCCTGTCAAAAATGTATGTGTTACAATTACAGGCAGCCCATATCAGTTCAGGATAGATGTAGACAATCTATAGTCCCACATGCCACTGCTAATCAGAATAGTAGTCTACCATGAAGGACACGTTCTACCTTAGGATTGAACTAGAGATGCATTAACCAACCCAGCGAGCAGTGTTCGTTTTGACTGCAAATTTTGATTTAGTTTTAGTCATAGCTTTGCCATGTTAGTTTAGTTGTATTGTCCTCTTAATTGTTTTCGTTTTAGTCTAGTTTTAGTCAACTAAATCTCTGGTAGCAGCGAGGGAGGGAACAGGTCTGAGAAGGCTGTTACATAGTGTTACATTAACTTACTAGGGAGATGGGAGGGAACAGGTCTGAGAAGGCTGTTACAGAGTGTTAAGTTAACTTGCTAGGGAGATGGGAGGGAACAGGTCTGAGAAGGCTGTTACATAGTGTTAAGTTAACTTGCTAGGGAGATGGGAGGGAACAAGTCTGAGAAGGCTCTTACATAGTGTTAAGTTAACTTGCTAGGGAGATGGGAGGGAACAGGACGGAGAAGGCTGTTACATAGTGTTAAGTTACCTTGCTAGGGAGATGGGAGGGAACAGGTCTGAGAAGGCTGTTACAGAGTGTTAAGTTATCTTGTTAGGGAGATGGGAGGGAACAGGTCTGAGAAGGCTGTTACATAGTATTAAGTTAACTTGCTAGGGAGATGGGAGGGAACAGGTCTGAGAAGGCTGTTACATAGTATTAAGTTAACTTGCTAGGGAGATGGGAAGGGGAAACACTTGTGAAGCTACAAGGTGAATCAAATGGAGGAGTATCCTCTGCAGTTTGCAGTACTAAACATCCTAAAGGCAATGTTTCGTGACTTTAGTCTTAGATAAACAGGGTAACACAGAAAACAAACAAAAGTCAGGGTCAATTCAGACGGTTACGTTAATGAGTCATACTTACACCTGCTGATAGGAGGCACAGGGTAATGGGAATGTAAAAATCTCTAACTCAGCCGCGGTGACTTTGTGGAGGATGTATTGAAAGCTCTCTTGGAAAAAGTACTGATATTCCACTTGTGTGAATTGTTCAATTTCTGTGGAAATCACTTGGAAGGAACGCTCTACCAATATTTCGGCTGCTGGACTGCTCCTTATTTCCTCCTGTAATTAGGTGCACACAAAGCTATCATATCTACTCCATATCTACTTTTTAAAAAGGTCTATCTGATCTCCAATAGTGAGATATTATGACCTCAAGTGGTGAGATCAGATGGATGCGGAAAAGGGGTAATAGAGATGGGAGTACAGAGAGAAAAAGAAAAAAAGGGGTACAGAAAAAGAGAGGGTACGTTAATCGTTAAAGAGGGAATAATGCTTAATAATGCTTAATTTTGGCTTGTGTTTTGTGGATTTTCTACATTTTTACATTCTCTTACTAGCTTGCTTTGTTTAGAAGATATCACTGAAATAGTGGGTTACACATCAAACACTAGGATACTTCATTTTCTTTGCTGTGTTCTCGAGAGTGGCTTGGTCTGTTAGACTGATCAATAGTGGAAATTGGGTGGGGGGTAGTCATTTTCATGGATTTTAGACTAGAGGACGACATGACGGAACCTGGGAGGCTATTCCACATTCCATATTCCTACACTCTGAAAGAGAATGCACCTCAACCATCTTCCTTTTTTAAAGTGAGGGACAGCTAGTAATGGACTGGGATTGTAGGAGAATCGACTATTTGTCAACTTAATGGCATCAAACCTTTAAAGATTGAACAGAATCTATGATATTTAGACTTTTCCATGTCATAACACCTTTTTTGAATGGTTTTCGAATTCAAAAGATATCCCATAGGCTATGTCCACGAAACCCAGACTTGGGAGAAATCATTTGGTGACCATTGGTCATTCCCAGTGGTGCATAGGTGTGTCAATCATCTTATCTGGGATGAAGGAAAGATGTCGTGACTGCGAATGGGAATAGTCGGGGAGGGATGACACTGAATTAGGTGGAAGCAGTCTGACACTGAGAAGAAAGGGGGAAGCCGGAGCCTCAGAGGAGTTACGAAATATGTCAGCACTGTAAGAGAAGACGAGGGAGCACGGCATATGCTGAAGATTTATACACAAGTCGATTGCTCCTGCACACTCAACCAGTTTCTTACCCCAACAGCGGAGTTCAGTTCTTCAAAGAAAGTTTTGATCTCGGTGGTGGTGACCACACTCTCCAATACTGTGGTGATGATTTCCACACTTTGCAAAGCTCCTGAACTTACGACATAGTCTGCCTTCTGACTGCCACCGAGCTGTGGTAAGGCATCGATCTGGAACAACAACCCCAAAAAAATAACCATTAGCGCACGGACCAAGCTGAATGCAGTCAACCAGGTTGACATATTTCACACATGCGCCACCGATGTGAGTACCGACTCTGCATCCATACTCTAGACAGGGGAATTAAAAACTGAATACATTAAAAAATTGGCTGGATGCAAGCAGAAAAAAAAGGGGTGTGGGGGGGTGGGGGGGTGGACAAGTTTGATCAAATGTAGCCAGAGGAGTTATAGCTAGGCCACATTATTGTAAATGTTATAGGTAAATGCCTGGATGTGTCTGATGAGTAACCTGTTGGGTTAGGTGGCAGTTGGTGAATGTGAAACATATGAATGTATATAAGGGACATAAAGGCTATTTAGGTTTGTGGGAGTTCCTGAGATGTGCTTTGTGCAGTGGACGGAACAGGAGTTCTTTGCTGTCGGCTTAAAATAATACTAGGCCAAGAGGGAACCAATTATTTGGAGAAGGCTACAGACACTTGGATACATTGCCACAGTACTATGTAGAGATTGCGGTAGGTGCTTGGAGTAGCCTTCCGATCCAAGTAAATGGTGGTGAGGAGTTCAAAAGTGTTCAAAAGATATGGAGAAGAAAATTTCTTAACACCTTTTAGATAGGGACCTATATATATATATATATATATATATATATATATATATATATATATATGTTAGATCCGAATATAGGAAGCTTTCTCTGTGCCATTCTTTTCTTTTTTTTTTTTTACTTCATTTTTTCTTGTTCGTTTTAAAAATACCAAACTTTTTAAAGACATTTTAACACATACATAACATACATCACCATATATAATGACCTTGTTATTCATCTGTACGTTACTCACATATTGCACGGGACATGGACAATTACTAAATACATATTCTAATGCCATTCTAATCTACGGGGGACTCGACACAGGGGAAACACTTACCACGGTGAAGTTCACATTAAATTTCTGAATTTCTGCAACAGTAAATAATTCACTGAATTGTCCACAGTTTTTCGTGAGCCAAGCGCCGCTGTCCAAGTCAGAGTCACACGTGGAACCTTCGCAAGGAAAAAAAAAATGCAATTATCCTTAAGATGCGCTAAACACTGTAACATTGACATGTGTTTTTTTGTTTTTTTTTATGGCCATTTTTCCAACACAGCAGCCAGGTGAGGGAGCTGCCATTTTACTCACCCCTTTGATTGGATCCTATGTAACCCAACCATAAGGGGGGCGGAGACTAGCAGAGCTTTTTATTGTTAGACAGTACCTTGGTTCTTATTGGCGTCTGTGAGGTACGTAGAAATCCTAGAATGGATAGCGGTAAGTTGATGTTCAGACAGCTGGTGAAATACTTGGCCCAGTCCTTGAACCCTGCAGACGACACACAGAAGACTCGTAAGTATAGGCAAGCGAGAAAATTTGGACTTTGGTGTGTTGAATTTTGTTTTCAAGCCGACAAATTAGTGTTCTCTTGCCCCATACCGTTGCAAGACCTCGTATTTTATAAATCTGCCTGCAAGTTGCTCCACTGTTCCTTGGACTCTCATGGTTGCTAGTTTCTCTGTTTATGCTGCATTCATTTTGACCTCACTGTTGCTAACCCCTGGTTTGTTTTATGCCATGGCCCTTGTCTGCTGATTGGCACCTTTTACCTGACCCATGGCCGACCTCTGATCTTTGCTACTCGTCTCTTGTTTCGGTACCCTGCTCTCTTGGTTTCTGACCCTGGGTAAGTGTGTGTGCTTTCCTGTATCTGGTTCCTGTTGCCGGACCTCTCACCCTTACATAGGTAGAGGCTCAAATTATCCTTCCCTGACATAAAACCCCACATTATTGTTTTGATATGAAAGAGCTGTATTAAGGATTACCATCTATTCTTGAGTATGCCATGAACCTTGGCCGACCAAAGAAAAAATAGATGGAACCCACTGTTTCCTTTTGGGTCAGAGAGACCATAGAGAGTAACGTTCGGTATTATAGTAAGATTATATTTTTAACTATCGGTCTTACACGGCGCTCTGGGCATCGCAGCTGATGTCGAGGGAGATGGATTCGATATCCGTCACAGAAATGCTGCTTAGGAAAATAGTCAAATCAGACCCCAGCCACTCGGTATAATCTTCAGCTGTTACCAAGGTGGTAGACACTGCCCTCCAGATCGTTTGGAAGGTCAAAGATTGGATATTTTCATCGGGGAAACTAACAAGGTTTTTCTAGAATGAAAAAAAAAAAGGTGCAGAAGAACGCCAAATTAGGTTTGAAGTTGGACAATGCGTACTCTTTTTTTTTTCAGGTCCAGAAGGTTTTGGAGAAAAAAAAAAAAAAGAAAAGAAACAAAGCCAGGCCGTGTACCTCTTTTGCGACTCGGCTACATTCCTTGGCAAACGATTTCACCTCCTGGACATCCCGTTTCTGCACTTCCACGAGGATCTGCACTGCCTTAAACTGATCTCTGATGGCCGAGCTGCTGACCAATAAGTTTCCTAGTTGGGTGCCAGTGAAGAGATCCAAGACCTCATACTGAAAAAAAAAAATTAAATCCATATTAATGCCAAGTAAACAAGATATTTTGAAATGTGACAATAGAGGGCGCAGCAGATACAATGCACCCAGACCCATCCCTTTAAGGTGGATCATGACCCAAGCTCTGTCTTGTATCTCCTCCTCCCACACTCCTTCTCCCACAATGGAAATTGTCAGCATTCATAAAAAAAAAACAAAAAAAAAATCACAATTTCCGTTATAAAACAATAACAGGTTTTTTTTTTACCTCTCTCAAAACTTTCTTTTCAGACATGACTCCCAATGAATCGCACCAAGAAACTTGAAAACTGGTTTCCTACCAGGGACACAGAAGCCTGACTCTGCACTGAACTGGATGTAACACTTACCACGATGAATTTGCTGTTGTAGCTGTACAGTACATCAACCGTTGCATAATATGTAAATCTGTAGAAAATATAGGTCACGTAGGATCTACTGTCGGTGTATAGGGTACTGCAGACCGGTCCTGTGGGAAGTAGTGCAAAATGAAACAGATTAATTTACTGTGTTGACCTTTTCTAGAGAACTTTGCTAAAGTAATTTGGTTAGGGGGTCTATAGCAAAACATTTTTTATCGGGTGCCTGCCAAAGATTTACTTCTGGGTAATTTCAGGATTACAAAAAGGGTAGGCATTGTAAATGCTCCGAATGCATCACTCTATCAGGCGGCGGAAATGTTGTTTAGAATCTTTACTCTGTATGTATCACTCTATCACGGGGCGGTCATGTTGTTTAGAATCTTTACTCTGTATGTATCACTCTATCAGGGGGCTGACATGTTGTTTAGAATCTTTACTCCGTATGGATCACTCTATCAGGGGGCGGTCATGTCGTTTAGAATCTTTACTTTGTATGTATCACTCTATCAGGGGAAGGACATGTTGTTTAGAATCTTTGCTCTGTATAGCTCTATCAGGGGGTGGACATGTTGTTTAGAATTTTTGCTCCATATGAATCACTCTATCAGGGGATGGACATTGTTTAGAATCTAGGGTTGTCCCAAATTCAACCCAAGATGAAGGAAGATCTGACCCAAGGTCGTGACCAACTTCAAAGCAGTTGGCCTTTAAGCTGGCATCTTCTGAATTCATCAAATGTCTAACAGCAAGCTCTGGGTTAAGGAAGTTTAATATTCTGACTGAGATACCCATGGGTTGCTTTAACAACCTCAGCCCTTCCTTTGGGATTGAGCTTGTAGCCGACCCTGGGGACATACATACCTGTGGTTAGAGTGGATTGGTACTTTAGATAGGCAATGATCCTTTCAAAAAGTGCTTGCCTGACAGAGTTGGACAGTAAGTTGAAAACGTTGCTGAAAGCTGTGAACCTGCAGAAGAAAGAGAGAAATAAAGGTTGACAACTTAGAATGTCTTACCTACCACCATGAATGGCAGAGATTGAACATGGTATCGCTTTGTAGGAAAATAGTGCCATAGATTGGGGGTTATTCATAACAAAAAATTCACACACTGAGACAGCGCAACCCACATATAAAAGATTAAGACGCTTTTCTGTGGAGAAAAAAAATGGCGGGTGGCGCCGTTGTATTCTCTACTTTCCAACGCTTTAGTATGTTGGGACCTTTTGGCTAGAATCCAATATTCTGGCCATATTGCTAACAAATGTATCACACATTTTTTTTTTTGTTATGTTTAAGAATTCCTTAGAAGAAAAAAAAAATGACTGTAGGCTTTCTGTTTTTGACCGAAAAAAAATTGGCAATAAAACTCACGTGACTTTGAATTGATTGCAGTTCATATCCAGAGAGATAAGTTCAACTATCGGGACGGTGGTGCCAGTTATAACGTTTTTGAATAACGCCTCAAAATTGGATATGTGGACTTCCGTCAGGTACTTGAAACTTATGGTCCATGCGGTAAACAAGGTGGTCATTATGGTTTCTCTCACTTCCACAGACATGGTCTGCGTGGATAACTGCAAGACATGAAAAAAAAAACAACCCTGTGTTAGCAAATACAGACATCCACAGCAAAAATGACACAATTAGAACGCTTGGAAAGCCCAGATTCCATCTGTTATAGACAGGAAGGAAGTTGGCCTACCTGTTCATATTCCACATTAAACGAGGTCAAGAACTCTAGGAGAGTAGAAGTGGAAATAACGCCATCAGCTCCTTTTAGAGATTGCAAAATCGTCTCTGTTTTCTCCAGCTTAACCAGGGTGTCGGAACGCACAATGTATTCTGTCCTCTGACTGATGCTGAGGTTGGAAACAGCTGATAACTGAGGGAGTGAAGAAACGGTAGGGTTACACACGCATTTGAGTGGTTTTTTTTTGTTTGTTTTTTTAAATCCAACCTACTATGGGTTGTTGTACTTACAGTATCAAAAGTGGGGTACACAGCGGTAATGTTCTGCAATCTGACGTTTTGGAAAAACTTTCCGAATAATTCACTAATCCACTGGCTTTGTGAGGGGTTCTGGCATCCTGAAAGAGATTTAAAATATGTATGATATATATAACAATAATATAGCAGCCTTGTAAGTCTGCTGTCCAGGGGATGCAAGTCACAGACAAGCTATAATTTCCATTCTTGGATTTAGTATCTGCTCTTGCTTTCTAACCGGGGATGCTCACCTTAGAAGGGGCCAGGTGCACATGCTGTGAATTTCGAAACAATACGGGCGTGACTTACCTCCAAAGTGGGTCTGCTGGAGGAGGCTGAGGATCCAGTTTGCAATGAGTTGCCTGGTTTCTTCAGATATGGTGTCGAAACCATTGTTCAACTGGCCCACCCTGTGATAAACCAGATTGCAGACAAGTTAGCTATGCATTCTCAATAAATGGGTAGAATGGTAATTTAAGCAGTGGCATTCTGTCTGTAGGCACAAGTAAGTGAGAATGCTGTAGACCTATCAGACCCACTTCTCTTCTATGTATTCATCTGGCACCATTACTGTTTGGGGTAAACGTTTACCGGAGTTTGTAATGGAAAAATTAATGATCTTCTATGGAACCTTGGATTACATTGCCATGGACACTGGTGATCTTGTCTACCCCTGAGCAGATCAGGTCATAACCTAGTAAGACAATGGACTTCCAGAGGGTACTCTTGGGCCACGGAGAACCAACTATTAATATTTAAATCCCTCCCCTTAATTAAAACAAAACAAAAAAAAAAAAGACCAGGGCTTGTATTGTATAAAATAATGGACTATTCTACAAATGACTGAGGAGAATCTTCAAGTGGAAGTTAACATAACTATTTGATGTCACTTACACAATGGTCAAGGAGTTGCAGCTTCGTATAGCGAGAAGGGAAAGAGTTCTTAATGTAAAATACTTGATCAGAATGGTGATCCTTGTTTCAAATAATAGTTTAAGCTCCACCTCAGTGAATGTCCTGATTTCATTTTCTACTATTGTCAAATAGTTCTCCAGAATATACGTTCCCACGGTACTGTCTTCGATGACATAGTTTTTCTGGGAATGGCAAAAGATTCCAAATTAAATCCGCTCCTTATATTTCATGCTAGTGCATGATAGCAGGTACATGCACCTAACATGAGTTGCAAAGGCCACTTCTGTCTGATTAAAACTCTAAATTCAAAGTCAATTATTATTTGAATTAAACCTCCCCAAATTTCCTTGTCTGAGAAGCAAACCACTGATAATTGTTCAAAACATACCTCAATTGCAGTTTTAGTGAACTGGGTAAAACAGGTATTGACTTCTTCCACAGTGCGGGTTTTTAGGTACTCGAAGAGTTGGGTGGTTTTTTGTTGGTCCTGTGCAATGTTGGAGACGACAAGCGCATCTCCGATCTGTGTCTGGGTCAGACTTTGGAACACACCTTCTTCAGTCTGTACAAGAGACGGTGGTTATGGAATTGACAACAGGAACTCACACACAATTTAAACTCTTTAAGTAATTCTACCACCCATAGGAGCTCACAGGGTTTGCCTTGTCTCTTAACTCTAATAGAAAGAGACTGTTTAGACACCAGCATGGTGTCGCGAAGCCGCTGGAGGACCCTGAGGGCCAAACACCTCCCTGTGGACACTATGGACCCTGTCTTATAACTTGAAAAGTGTCACTCTATCACCTAAACATTGTAAATACATTGTGTTAGCAAAATTCCAAGCAAATGCCTAAACTAGGAGACAAAACGTGTCTATGGTGACATCACCTGTGGCACGGTATGCAAATGAACTGCTTTTCAATGGGAAATTTGTAATATTCATATCAAGCAATCAGGTGATGTCATAAGCAGGAGACTGCCACAGACACACTTAAAAAAAAAAAAAATTGCAATTCTGCCAGCACAATATATTGATCATTTTCAATCATTTTTTTTTTTTTTTTTTTCACTACATCTACATCGGTAAGAACAATGTTTAGGTGACAAGTCCCTTAAAGTGATAAACATCATCATCAAAGATTATATGTTAATTACCAACAAAACCTAGTACTTACAATGTCAAATCCCTCATACAAATTCCTGATTGTTTCATAGCTTGATAGCTCAGTATATTTCCTGAGGTATTTTGTCACAAGATCTTTGGATGAGTTGACACACTTTGAACCTGTGTCTGGGAGGAGAAGAAGAAAGTTGGGATTTTACCTGTGTAAGTCAGTAGCACACCTGGAGTCTCATGTCTGCTGTATTTCAGTGTGTTGGGGAACCAAGTATTCTGTTCCTGTGATTCCATGATTTCCAAAGGACAATATATATAGTAATAGAATAAGCCCAAGTGCCTGATTTAACAGTCAGTAGCCACTTGGGACCAGCTGCTACCTTCTTTTAAGTTGATTTATTTAAGAATCCCCCCCCGACTTCCCCCAGCTCTGGCAAAGCAGGCACACAAAACCATTATCCTACACCTTGCACTCATGGCCACCATGGCATCTGGCTCCCAACATTAAAAAGTTGGGCAATACTGATCCAGGGGCTAATAACACTTACAAGTGGGCCTGAGTTCATTGTTTGTCTCTCCCTGGGAGAAGGAAGTATTGCATTCCTTGACTTGAGAGAATAAATCCCGGCTACGAATCTGCAGTTTGGGTACCGCTGAGATAGATGCATGGAAGTCTCATCCCATAATAAAAGCGTAACATTGGGCGCGATGCCGTTCCTCCTTACCTCCTTTTAGGTAGTTGCCAAAGAAACCGGAAACGTCCTTCCGGTTGCTGCCAGCTGTTTCAGTGAATTTATTATTAAAAGCAGTCACGCTGTGGAGCAAGACAGGACACATTAGAGATGGGACTAGTCACATGCGGCCAATTAGAGCAGGGGCTTGGATAAATTAAGACGCCAATTCTATGCCACCTTAAAATTCGAACAGCTCAGAACATCCTTCTGATCTGCCGGTCATTGTGACCGCCCCCCAACAATGGGGGGGGGGGGGGGGCGGGGCGGCGGTCACAAAGACCCATAAGATTTACATTGAGCGTCATCAGTCGGACTAGATCAAACTGACCCCAAGTCATCATTGTTTCTGTTAGCAGGATCTTGCCCGTCCGGTGGCGTACCTCCATGACATCGCAAGGATCCATAGGGTCAGTAAGGACCGTGAATGGGTCTCTGCCTCTGTGTCTCTGGCTCCTGATCACGGTGGGATCAGCCCGGATCTTAAAAAAGCTCCGTGCGTTATTAAGGGGTTAATTCGGTTGGCCTTATGGTTTGAAACGGACACATGTGCAGACATTTTAACGTGAAATGTCTCTTTGTGACCCAAGTAATCCTTAAACAATGATAAGTCATGTTCTACATCACCCTATTTTTTTTTTCTAGTCTCCCAAATTTCCCACCATTTCCCCTTTCCTCCCCGGCAATGTGGGACCCTGGGAGGGGGGAGTGCTGTTGCCCCATCACCTAAAAGGACAGCATTGTAATGCCTTGCCAGTCCTCCGAACATAAACAGTATTAGTTTTCGTCTGTCCTGAACATGGATTAATGAAAATGTTAATCCTGAGCCAGGACTGTCCTGTTTAGAGCAAGACAGTTGGTGGGTAGGCAGTTGGGTAGGCAAGACAGTTGGCCCAGATAGGGTTGTCAGGTTGCTTGAAACCATTGGGCTATTCACTAAAAGTAAGTTGCAGGTGGGAGGTGAAGATTTCACCAACTTAAATATACATTGAACAGTTCCTCCTGCCAGAAGAGCTCAGCTGGCCCTGCACCATGTATATATAGAAGAGCTCAGCCGGCCATGGATAATGCAGAGTTACATCTTTACACACTGTCACTTTATAACAATGCATTATACAGGACCAACTCTGTTCTTCAAGCAGGAGAAACTCACCAGACCCTGCACCATGTATATATAGAAGAGCTCAGCTGGCCATGGATAAAGCAGAGTTACATCTTTACACACTGTCACTATATAACAATGCATTATACAGGGCCAACTCTGTTCTTCTAGCAGGAGAAACTCACCAGACCCTGCACCATGTATATATAGAAGAGCTCAGCTGGCCATGGATAATGCAGAGTTACATCTTTACACACTGTCACTTTATAACAATGCATTATACAGGGCCAACTCTGTTCTTCTAGCAGATGAAACTCACCAGACCCTGCACCATGTATATATAGAGGAGCTCAGCTGGCCATGGATAATGCAGAGTTACATCTTTACACACTGTCACTTTATAACAATGCATTATACAGGGCCAACTCTGTTCTTCTAGCAGGAGAAACTCACCAGACCCTGCACCATGTATATATAGAAGAGCTCAGCTGGCCATGGATAATGCAGAGTTACATCTTTACACACTGTCACTTTATAACAATGCATTATACAGGGCCAACTCTGTTCTTCTAGCAGGAGAAACTCACCAGACCCTGCACCATGTATATATAGAAGAGCTCAGCTGGTCATGGATAATGCAGAGTTCATCTCCCCTCAGATCACTTCCTAAGTCCTTTTTTTCTGTCTTTGGGGGGAACCCACGCATAACCCATTTTAGATGTGCTGTATTTGATGATATACTTACACAGCTTTGTAGGATGAGCAATCCATGGATAGAGGAAGCTTTTCAAGGATAGAAGTGTCAGATTGGGTGATGACATTTTGTAATCTTTCTTGGAACCAAACGGTGTAGTCCGCTTCAGCAAAGCTCTCGTACTTATATTCCAGTTCCGTTGTTGTCCTCTCCAACATCGTGTATTGGACTTCTGAACTAATGTTTATCGAGGATACCTTAATGAAACAGAAAGCCACAGCAATGTATCTTGTAACCGACTCAAAAGAGGTCTCATTTAAGGCTTTTGTAAATAAAAAACTAAAACCAAACCAGAAAGGTTCATATATTCTCTGACTTGTTTCTGATTTTGTTACTATTGACCAATTTAATTGGATTCATTTTACCTGCCTTAAAAGGATGAAAGGCTGTCGGAAGCAGGGTTAAATATCTTCTACAGCGGGTACACTAGCCCATTGAACTACCTCACTGGCTTTAGTGTTTATTTCCAAAAGTTACTAACGGCTGGCAAACAAAATAAACTTTTTTTGAGGCCAGACAAGGTAACTAGGTTCTTATAACACCCAAAAAAAAAACTAAATGTGAGGCACCAGCGTAATTTTTTTAGAAAAAAATTATTTAAAAAAAAAATGTTTTGTAGAGACCTAAATAAAGTTGATGACCCAAAAATAATTGCAACGATTGCTTGCAAATCAAACAGTGCCACCCTGAGGTGGCAAAGAATACTGCGCCTGACAGATTGCTTTTTAATCTGCTTTTCTAATCATAAAATGTTTTGAGAGTTTAATCTTTCAACATAAAACATTTTTTTTTTTTAAAAACTGGACATAATGCTCAGGTTAACTACCAAACACATAACAAAGAAAAGTCAATTGAATACCAGAATATATCCTCTTGTATTTTGCAAAGTAAAAAAGAAAACCCTCAACTATAGTCTGATTACTTGCTGTAAACTATGTATTGTTCTTAGCCATATCTCTTTGATAATACATTACGTGAATGAGTCAACTGCCTCCCTGACTTATTTATATATGGGTTTTTTTTTAATTCTCTGCAGGATACTGGCGATAAAGTAGTAAATGCACTATGGCATATTTTTTTTATCAACTGTGTAATATATTTGTTTAAAAGCTCTAACACAGAGGTTTGTCAGTTGTGATGATAAATATATAATGTTTTTTTTATCATATGGTTGGGATGTTACTCTAAAACCATTGTCAGAAACAGTAAAGTGTGTTAATTGAAGAATGACTTTGAAACCAGTGTAAGATAAATTCTTGTTTTAATTTAATTAGTTATGGAGTTATATTTATTTAAGACCCAGAGATTGATTTTCTCCACCATGAAGCACCCATGTTAGTACATAAGATGGTAGCTTAAAATAGATAATAAGGAAATAAAAAGAGGGGGAAAAAATCAATTATTTCCAACAATTTAGTAAGAAGTTCATTTAAGATTTTTTAAATCAGCGTGAGCAATCATCCTCAAGGCTGAAATAAAAATGAGCAGAAATCAACAATATTGACTGACTTTCACCCAGAAATCATTGTCTAGTTTGTAGATTATAGCAAATTAACAAATAAATAAAAATCCAAAGGCTATGTAAGACCAAATGCCAAAGGAGGCAAATTATATTAATTGCAAATATAGATCCAAAATTCACCATATAGCAGAGAGAGAGACATCATATTTTAATCTAGCAATTTTAAAGTAGAGTGCTCAATAGGCTATCATTGTTGGCACATACATGGTATGGAATATTGTGTGTATATGGTTTCTGGACCCTCTCTGCCCTGCGTTTGGAAGCGAATGGTATGACCCAAGGATGAATGGGGTGAGAGGTTGAATGTCAGTTCGTCTGGATGTAACGGGAGAGAGGTCTTAGGTACCACTTGGGTAGAATTCCAAAATAGAACATTGAAGCTACTAATGAATGTCTGGAATGACACATCTCAAACCTTACTAGGAGCAGAAAGTTGTTCTACTCAGACAGAAGTGGGCCTCTGTCAGAATAAAAACTTGTATGTTGGTATTTGGTTACTTCTCCTATTTGGGAAGGAAACCTAGAAGTTATTTTTTTTTTTAAATAACTGGAAAACGAGTAAAGTAAAATCTTGGCCCTGCATCTCACCTGTTAGAAAGAATGGGACTGAGGAGCCAGTCAGGAAGAAAAACCCAATATTTAATAAAAGTATTAATGTTTAATACTCTTCATATTGATGGCTTTTTGGATGGGGTGCTTAAGATGGGAAGAGCATGTGCGGAATTTAAGGGTCCCATGCACGACACATGTTTAGCTGATTGATCTAAGCGCCAATATTTAATAAAAGTATTAATGTTTAATACTCTTCATATTGATGGCTTTTTGGATGGGGTGCTTAAGATGGGAAGAGCATGTGCGGAATTTAAGGGTCCCATGCACGACACCTGTTTAGCTGATTGATCTAAGCGGAGCGTCTTACCTGTGTAAGAGACCTCCTCAGTCTCGGTTTGTTATGCTGTGCTAGTCTTCTTTTTGCCTATCAAAAGGTAGCATTTGTGGGAGGTGTGGCGGTGTTATTTTTCTCGTTTGTCCATTAATCTGTACATTTTTAGGCTTATTTTTGACTCTTGTTTATTACCATTTTAAAAAATAAATAACGTGCCCAGAATTGATCCAACTCTTACCTAATACACACCATTAGTCACCCTCCTGTCAGTGGGAAAACTTAAAAAATGTTTTTATTTTTGTGTGTGGTTTTTTTTTTTCATTTTAATAGAGGTCAAAAAAGGTTTGCCAAGCGACGGCAGTTCTAGACTTTAAATTTAACCAAGAGGAAATTATATGGAAGGCAAAAAAAAAAAAAATACATTAAACGGCATGGAAAATATTGTTAGTGAGTGCTACCTTTGAATATTCCACATTGAATGTGTCCCAGAAATATCCAATGTTTACAACGGCTTGTTCCTGTGTGATGTTTAGAGTCAGAGAATCGAAGACTTTTTCAATAATTGTAACGTCCGTCCGAGCTGACTCTTCGAGGATGACAATTTCGCCAATTTGGCTGGCTGTAAACTGTTCCAGGTTGGCAATCTACAATACACCGGGGAGATGAAAGGTGGAACACACAAGCACAATTTTTTTTTTTTTTAAAAAGACAACAGTTTTAGTTTCTTTAACTGCACTTGAATTTCTAAATTGCACTTTTGAAATTATGAAATTGTTTTCTATATACCACGTGACTGATTAATTTTGTCTGCTGTCACATGGTTTAAGTTACCCCCTTTATCTTTCGCAGTAAATCCAAAAGGGGCACGGATGAAAGCCGTGAATCAATTGATGAAAAAACAAACAAACAAACATCTTACCACGTCAATCTCAGAATTTAGTGTCAGAATTGTGGAGATGGAGACGACCTCAATAAACTGTCTATAGTTGACTTGTAACCAGTCGGAGCTTGGGCATGCTGGGGAAATATACATTTATATTCAGAGTCAGGCATCAGCTCCTTTACAAGGTATTACAAAGAGCATGTGTCCCTCACAAGCCCACATCACTCATATGTACTAACAAATAAGCCCTTTTACAAACACCCTAGCAGGCATGCAATATCTTGAGTGTATCGACAAGAGAGAATTGCAGCTCAGAATCCTGACTGTATCTTGACTCCTGCGACCACCTGTGGCCATATCAGGAACTACATGTAAAAAAATATATATATATATAATACAAACGCCCAAGAACAAAATAGCTCTCCCCAATGTCCAACCTAATATTGCAACCAGCCTACCAAATGCCTAGTTGCCAAAAGTCCTGGATTTGACGCAACAGTGCTATTTTTTCAGGGGGGATGTCAACATTTTCAGACTATGTTAGAAGGGCTCATGCAGAGTGCAGAGTCTAAATACTAAGAAAGTGAACTTCAGACACCTGGTACCTGTACCGTGTAGGCTAAAACTATATCTTGCCACGCTGCATGCCACAAAAACCTTTAAGCTCCGCCCTTCTCGGAATGTTGGCGACAGTGCTACGGCAAAAATAAATATGTATTGACGAATGACTTACTGGTGTTTTGGAGGAACCCACTAATCCATGAAGCAATATCATTCTTGGTTTGTGTGGAAATGTAGTCGAATTCCAGGTTTAATCCTTGGACGCTGGAAAATAAATAATTCAATATCGATGATCGAACCTTGCTGGTTGGAAGTGTGTACAAAGCTACACCATGTAGAGCAATCTATTAGAGAACTAGAGCTCAAACCTTGCAACAAACTCAAACTGAAAGCTTGCCAACTTTAAAACATATAGACATGTAACAGTTGACATCGGTTTCAGGTTCTATCCCATCAAATGCCGGGGCATGACTGTCACAAATGCACAGCGCTTGAGCAAATATACGTAGATAGCGACGAATTTGACAGCAACATCTGCATTTAACATTGTAGGTGTTACTCACATTGTCTGAAAATTGGAGCAATCCTTTACCACTGTAATGCTAAGTCCGCTGAGCTGGGTGGGGTTGATGCATGGCAAGAATACAGGTAAGTACTGATTGAAAAAGTTGTACCAGTCATTGGGGGAAAATTGAGGAAAATTTGAAACCAGGATTTCCCAGAATCCATTCAGGTATATGCATCGGACATCTGCATTCCTTCTAATAATTACGTTGTACTGTTGAAAGAAGGGAGGGGGGGAGGAGAAACACAGTTAAAACCCCAAACAGAAATATTTTGCACCTCTATAGATATGTTCACTTCATGAACAGTTAAATATTTTTGGAATTTTCTTTTTATTGTTCGTGAGTGCCGATTTATTAAACTTCTACTGTAGAAATTTCTAGCCCTAGGGAAGATTGATTGAACCAAACTGACAGCTGTGCTCCGTAGAGAAATATGTCAACGACACAATGTTGAATTCTGAATGTATTCAAGGGAAGCAGGCAGCATGGTCTGGTTAGCGACTATCTCTTTGTGCTAGAGCAAAGAGAGACACTCATTTTTGCATTGGTCTAGCAGTGAGAGACCCGCCTCCCCGCACTGCAGACCGTGATCAGATAAGCTGGGCTCTGATTGTCTGTGCGTGTCTCACTCTATTAAGATAAACGTTGTGTATACTTAGAACAAGCAGGACACTGTATTTTACAACTTGCTTCCTTCAAATTACTTCTTTTTTGCTTGCTGTAGTTTCAAGGCTACTACACATGTGCTGCAGTGTGTAGAATTAATTTCTGTCCTCTATCCTGAGCAGGACAATGGAGGGGAGCGGAGGAGAACATGTTAAAGTACCCCCTGCTTGTGGGAATTATTTAACTGTGTCTCACCTGCACCAGAATCTTGTGAAACTCCACCAGGAATTCTTGGAGATAGACAAATCCTCTAACCCTGAATTCACTTATAAGAAAATGAACTTGGCCCTGCCATGCCTGGGAGTCTTCAGTCGTCAGGAATTGAACGGTTATAATGAGGTCTATGGTCTGGTTAATGTTGAAGAGGGATAGAGCAGCATACTAGAAAAAAAAGAAGGAAAAAAAAAATATAAGTAAAAAGATCCACAGACAATAAATTCATGGATGGGATGAGGTGAAGGAGACAAACGGGGATTTAAATCATCCAGTTTTACATGGAAAAAAGTGGCAATGGACAATGAGCTATCAACCTCCGACCCAGATGTAGCTAATACTTACACCATCGAAGTATCGGTTTAGAGAGATAATTTCACTGTAGCTGAGGTAGCGAATGGAATCACCAAAACTTATCTGGAGCCATTCACTGCTCTGCAATCCATAGGTACACCCCGATCCTGCCAAAAAAGATAATTACAATGTGTTAGGTGAGGTCCATTATCTTATGTTTAGGAGAGTGATATGCTTATCCCACGCATGCTTAAACTCCTTTATAGTATTAACTCTGCCACCTTTGCAAGAAGGCTATACCGTGCATCCACCACCCTCTCAGTAAAGTAATACTTTTCTAATGTTACCTTTAAACCTCGTATCTTCTAATTTAACACTATGTCTTCTTGTCCTGGTAGTTGCTCTCGTTTTAATTCTCTTTATGTATGTCAGTGTTTCTATATTGCCTCCTTATTGCTGTTATACATGTTAAGATCCCTTAGACTTCCCTCATAATTTGTTATCTGGCAAGCCAAGGGCCATTTGAGCAGACTACCTCTGGCTCTCCAGAGTATCCATATCATTCAGAAGTTGTGGTTATCAGTACTGCGTAGAATACTCCGATTGAGGTCTCACCGGTGCTTCTACACAGGAGCAGGAACACATCCATCTTTCTACTGATAATGCCTCTCCCAGTACAACCAAGTGTCCTGCAATCATTGGACCATGTTTCTAATTCGACTTTTTCCCTACTAGCTCCAAACCTAGCGGCTGTGGGTACACAACCGAGTCTCAGTTTTGCAAACCATAAGATTTTTTTCTAAGTGGGATTCGAATATAGACACTAGAAACTAGCAGTGCGAAATGCGTGGGTCTGTAATTTTACTTATGATCCCCCCCCCCTATCTATACACATGATCGCCAACTGTCTTGCTTTACATGGGACTCTCCTGATTCTGGATCCCTATCTCTCTGATTAAAGAAGGGGAGTTCTTCAATCCCAACATCCTTAGGATGATGGGAGTGAAGGAACATTGCCTTGGGATTTTGACAAACAGTATTGGACTTACACTTAAAGTGAAACATGAAAGCATTGAGCCTATAGACATCAGTTATGTGTAAGCATTTTCCTACCTGCTTTCTGGGCTTCATTTTTCAAGTAATTAAATCTGAAGTCGAATACAGCTCTCTGGTTCTCCTCACTCAACTGGCCATAGACTTTGTCCACCCCTCCGAATCTAGAAAGAAACACAAATACGTCAAGTTCCATTTCTGTAATTATTTTGAGGCAGTCTAAAGCCCACATGTAGTATAAAGCACACAAGAAACATATTAAGCACTGGATGAAAATTCATCCTGTAGTGTAACCTTTCCCCAACAGACATAGAGACATCAGAATCTGAGGTCATACCAGATAAAGAGAGCTGAAGTCAGGAGAACATGTCTGCTGCTCTCTTTTAAGGTTCTACATGGGGAAGGAAGACAGAAGGCATATACTGCACCTAGTCAGGACTGTTACTATAACTTGAAATGCGTAGGGTATTATATTAGTTGTTATTTCTGTTGTAATGGAATGAGACAATTTGGAGCCAATATAGGACAGTGGACTAACTGGCAAACTTGGATAGATAAACTATAAGAATAAGGCCTGGGGATGGGGAGTTTAAAATAACCAGTATTGCTATATTGAGAGCACCTGAGATAGTCCAGCTCTCTGCCACGAGTCGCGCTACAGAGGTAATGTCTATTGGTTCCTGTCCTTCTTAATATGTGATAACTTTTAAAGGCATTTATTATTCAAGAATATCTATTACAGATATGATATGGATGTATGTATCACACGGAACATAGAGAAGATATAAAATTAATATAAAAAAGTATATAGTATATAGAATGTATGCTGTGAGTTTAAGGGTATTTTCTTGATAAAGTGCCCCCCCCCCCCCCTCTATTTATAGCACTTAAATCTACTTCAACATTTACATTTTTTTTTTTTACCTCTATTAACAGGATACTACAAAAATACTGTCTAGGATAAAGCTGAAATAAAGGAAGAGAGGTTTATAATTTGCTTACATATCTTGGAAATCTGTACAATCCATGTTGGCAGGAAACAGGGCAATGACCGTTTCATTAATGGATGTCAAAAGGAACTGCAGCTTGCTTTGGAACAGGTCCTTTAACCTGGGCTTGCAAATGCTTTCCTCTTCATTTTGTAGCGTGACCAGGGTGGTTGCCAGCAGAGTATAGAGGACATCATGGTCGTAAGAAGCAGTTGGCAGAGACACCTGGGAGAATCCGTCCAGAAAAGCCACCGTGTACAGTAAGTCGGATTTCTCTATTAATTCGATCACGGCTGATGCTTTCGATACACTGCTGAATGCATCGGTTTCGATGGTATATTGTGCCACTTGGAAGGCAGAAAACACGGGCAAAGCTGTGCTCTACAAAGAAAAAGTAATAAAAAACTGGTATAAGTTGAAGAATACTACTACTACTAATAAGAGAAAAAAAATATGTTAAGGTTCTGATAAAACCCTCAAGGTTCTAAGAATAGAATTCTCATAAGACCCGAGATTCTAAGAAAATTATTTTTTATAAGACCCGAGGTTCTAAGGATAGAATTCTTGTAGTACTCAAGGTTCTAAGAATAGAATTTTTATAAGACCCGAGGTTCTAAGGATAGAATTCTCGTAGTACTCAAGGTTCCAAGAATCTAATTTTTGCAAAACTCGAGGTTCTAAGGATAGAATTCTCGTAGTACTCAAGGTTCTAAGAATCAAATTTTTGCTTTTTAAAAAGCATTTAAAGCACTCACCTAAACCTTGTTTAGACCATGGAAGTAGAAAATAAAAAATGATCTATGCATTGTGTAAGCAGAATTGCAGGAAAATGTGTAAATTAAGAGAAGAATGAGTTTTAAATAAGTTTCTATTCTCTACATATACAGTATAAACAATATTTAGCTGGCAGAGCTCTCGTAGTCCTTCAATTTCCTCTTAGTTCAAACGTACTGAAAATGGCTTCCTCCAGTGTTACTGTCATGGTACCTGTCACGAAGTGACTCATGACAGCCTGCATGGCTGGGGCTCTTGGAGGGCCAAACACCTCCCTGTGGACCATGGGCCCTGTCTGTGGATATGTTATATTTGGGGTTACATACTTTGGGTGCACCAGTGACACCCTGCCTGTGACAGGTACCATAAAAGTTACATGCCATGAAGGTCACATGTCACCATGCAAACGCTAGTTGTACGATTAGGTTCCACTTTGGGGAAAGAAAAGAAGAAAAAGTTTTTAAGCAAATGACTTCTTAATAACCTCTTAAAAGAGACTTACCAGATCTAGAGTGGGGAAGGCTGTTACGAAATCACTGAAGTTAACATTGGACTTAAAACGACGGTAGTAGGTGACAATCGAGTCAGACGCTGTGGCCTTTTTGCAGGCTAAAGAAAGGAATAAAAAAGACTGTCAACACGCAATCTGACATGGTGGCAGCCATTGGGCCAAAGGTACAAGGGGGGGGGGATT
Organism: Pelodytes ibericus; assembly: GCA_036172795.1. Classification (NCBI taxonomy): domain Eukaryota; kingdom Metazoa; phylum Chordata; class Amphibia; order Anura; family Pelodytidae; genus Pelodytes; species Pelodytes ibericus. The sequence goes on along the minus strand of CM069860.1, from coordinate 9,549,477 downwards.
TTTGTTAAATGCAGAAAAAACATATACATTTAGCTTATAATATTGCATGAAGTCTATATGGGCGTAGAAATTTTTTCAGCATCAGCATCAATAATCAATAGGAGACACAGTCTGGTGCGTTTCACCACAACAGGTGTAATCTGTGGCCGTTAAGGGGAAACGCGTTAGAGACCATCTCTGGGCTGTGATGTTTATCATAATTAGTCTGGTCTCTATTATTTTCTATGAAATGTATATGGCCTGCATACTGAGCAGGGTAAAAACACTTCTCTTGCCCCTATTGAGAGACGAAGGAATGTTTCCGGTCTACAAGCGGAGCGCGGGGGGGGGGGGGGGGGGGTTAGAAGCACCACTTTGAGTGGCATGCTTCTCTCCGGACTGGTGTGGGTTCAATTTTATGGACCATTGTGGATAGGGTAGGCAAAAGGACCCTGGAATCCCCACCACCCCTCTTTCCGTACACGGAAAGTCACCTATCCTGGCTTTGTTTCCCTATGAAATTATGCACTGTCTAAGACAGAGGCATGTCTAGCTTATCTGTACCAATGAAGGATGAACAGATAGAAATCAATCATAGAACAACACAAGAACTGGAGATGGGCACAACCAGAACCTTCTCAAGACTTACAATGTACTTGCAGGGTGCGGGTAATCCAACTTGCAATCAATTGTATGGTTCTATCATCAAACTTGGCATAGCCAACATCCAGAGACTCAATTCTAAGGGAGAGAAGAAATGGGGAAAAAAAATTTGTTTCATTTAGATTCTTATCAATATAATATTTGTTTTACTGGCACTTCTAAGTGTTTGACTGAAACTTACACAGCTTGGTATCCGTCACAGGTCAAAGGTAGCGAGAGCAGGCAGTTCAAGATACCGGTGTTCATACCGGGTATCCATGGGTATAATCTCTCCTGGAACCAAGAAGCCAAAAAGCCAGGGGACAGCGCTGATGAATTGCTACTGAGATTTTCCCAAACTGCGTTCAAAACGGTCTTTTGGGCATTGGGCGTAATGGATGAGATAGAAATCTAGGAGAGAAAAGAGGATGTGTTCTTATAACAAAAAATGTAAAAAAGCAGAGACAAGAAAGAGAGCAATAGTCCTAAAGCACATCAAACGAAACTCTCGTGAATTAACCAAAGGGTACGACATTTCTCAAACCCTAGCGAGGTTATTGCCGCCGTTCCAAACCGTTCCTTTACTTCTTGGACTCCAGTTCCCCCTGTTCCAGAAGAGCCCAGCATGAATACTCCTTACCTCGCCGTTAATCAAGTCGAGTGCAGATTTCAAGGTATCCTGAGATATCTTGGAGATGAGGAGGGATGTGGCTCCTTGGGTCATTACGGCATCTGGGTTTGTGATGTAGCATTTCAGGATGGATGCAATGGTGCTTGCCGAAGCCAAGCTGACCTAAGACCAGAAGCACATTTTAAAGTACCGTGTCTAAATATTCAACCATAATACTGTATCCAGTTTCCCAGCGTTCCTTGCTTTGTCTCCTTTTTTTATCTGCTTGGTTGGCGTGACTTGTAGCCTTTGATCCATACTTGGTTTCCCCTCCTGTTTGGTTTAAGGTCTAATCCTTTTGTTGTTCCATTCTATATGCTTATCTATAAGCATTATACCTTATCTCCCATGCTTTAATTAAGATTTGTATCATTTTGGTTTCGTTTAAGCAAGTTATTGGTTAGGACTTGAGTGGGATGTGATTCTCCAGCAAACATCATAAAGAATTTAAATGTGTGAATGTATTGCCCCACATTTAGTAACTATGTGAGGTCCAGCTACTAGTTATGTGCATTTATCTTTGGATCTTTGTTTGTTCCTGTTTTTCCCTGTCCTGTTTGTCTCCTTATCTGGAAGCCACTGTTTCCTCACGTGCTCTAACATCCTGCAGGATCCCACCAACAAATTGTGCCTTACGCACATTGTGAGAAGGGTTGATGGGGAACAGGGCAAGTGTAGCTTCGATATAGCCTTGCTCCATAGCCTTAATGGCCTTTGAACTTACCTCGGCACAAGCATACTGCAGTATAGAGTAAGAACAAACAGTATCATTACTCAAGCCATTTGCCAAAAGACTATTCAGGTCCGAACTAGAAAGAATAAAAAACAAAGACATTGAAAAATTAATCAACAATTGCATTGTACCAGACCAGAGAAGGAAATAATTTTCACATAATAATATAACCCACCCAGCTTGGGGATGTAAGCCCACCTTTTTTTCAGCAAAGGTAAAAAAAAAAAAACTCTAGGTTTACATTTAATTGCATATGGTATATCAAAAACCAAAAATGTAAATTAATGAGAAAGAGCAGACTATAAGTATTGCGACTAGGGGCAGGATTGAGCTTCGAGGCCCCAATAGTTAGGTTGTTTTGATAAGGGGTGAATGGGTCAGTGGGGTGGGACGGAATGGTGAAGACCTGCTTAGCAGGCAGAGAGGGCTTCGACTCTTTAAATGGTACTTACGCTCCAATCACTGACGCGCAGGTGTTGGCAGCTGTAGAAATCAAAACCAATAGAGAATCAGCACTAACGCTATAAGAGTTCTAGTTAAAAAAAAACCATGTCAGCTAAACAGTGTTTATTCTGTGAATGTAGAGAAATATATGTTTTAGATGTGTCTGGTGTTCCCTGTTCGATATGCAAATTAACTATTTTCAATGGGAAACCTTGCATTTGCATATCAAGCCACAGGGTGATGTCACAAACAGGAGACTCCCACACATACATATAAAACATATTTTTCTGTCTTTGCTTACAGTACTAGCAGCATAATAAATATAGAGCAGGGGTAAGCAACCTTTGTCACTGCAGGTGGTGTGGACTACATCTCCCATAATGCTTACAGCCATAATGCTGGAAAAGCATCAAGGGAAATGTAGTACCCAGTGTCTGGAGTGTCAAGGTTGCCTACCCCTGATATAGAGCGTTTTTCTTTTTTTTTCTTCTTCTCTGCATTAACAGTATAAACATTGATGAGTTAACAGAGTCCCTTTAAGGGCAAAAAAATATTGCTAGGTAGATATTTAAAGTAAGAGATACTTACCATCTAATGCATTGTTGATGCACTGGAACAGGAGAAGAAAGAAGGTACAAAAATAATTACATTAATGATGAAATGTATTCCTGGTTTAGCATCAGTTTCTTAATGACTAACAAGCAATGAGAAACAACAAACTACAGCAGATAATCCTATCTGCCAGCTTCAAAACATTGCGTAGCTCTATATCCATTTTTAAATGTAAAGTTATTATACTAAATGTGGTGGAAGAATTGGACTACAACTCCTTTATATATTAAACAAAAACTTTTTACAATAATGATTGTCTAATCTCCAGCCCTCCAGCTGGGAAAACGATTCAAACCACACTGAGGCAGCTCAGCCCTACAATACATTTTACAAAGAAAATGTGGCATAATCTTGTGTCAGCGGTGGGATCCATTCAGTTTCCAGTTTTGGAAACCTCTCTGGAGGCTGCCAAAGACTAATACGATTTCCTAATCCTTAAACGAGCAGAGGGACACAAGATGTTCAACCTTTTTTAAAGAGCAATGCTTAGTGTTATCTGTCACAGAAACCACAGAATTATAAAAGAACGGTTTGTAATTGAGTTTAATGTAAAATAGGAGATGCTCACAGAATCTGATGACGTTAGTGATACTAGTGCTGCTGTTGTTGTTGTTTCTGCTAAGATTATTGATGACGTTGTGGTGGGTTGTGTGGCCGTAGAAACCTGCAGAAACAGAATTATTTTTAATATGATTTTCAAATCTACCCTGGTAGCATTTTGTAACATTCATAATTTGTGGTACTGATCAGTCATTAATTTGTTCCTGTTTTATTTAATCTTCATTTTTTAATAATCATTAGCACATCAAATTACAGAGTACATGAGATAGAGGAATGAGGAGATCTGGAAAGGGAGCAGGAGATTTTAACTGGGAATAGGGTCTAAAATTGATGGTTTGGGGAATGACTTGATTGTAATGATGGGGGGGGGGTGTGATAGACACAAATACACAGGCAAAACAGGTACACTGACAGATTGGTAGACATACAGGATAACTGGATAGAAATAGTGAAAGTGCTATGCCTATTGCTCCTCATCCCCCAACTTTCTAGCCCTCCCCTGCCATGATCGACAAGAGAGCACTCTCTAATATATATGTTATTCTATGGGGTTGTGTATACTAAAGCCTCTCTCTATGGAATACAAACAGCTCCAGCTCCTATAAGGCTTTAGAGTAACCCATTTGTAATTTTTATATTCTGGTTATTAATTTTTTGACTTGATAAAATAAGTCCTCTCTTTGGTTTATTCCAGCCTAAGTGGGGGAAAAAAAAAAAAGAATGCATCTGAACATTTTCCGATGGGGTGTAGTAAATTCCTCAAGTCTTGCACTTGATGTGGAGCCTGGGGCCAAAAAAGGGACCACATATTTAGATTAAATGATGTCCCTGTAAACAGACTGAGCAATTTATAGAATGTGACAATGGACTCTTCCGTGATGAAATGTCACCGGGTACTCGGGTATTGCCAGGCATAACTTGAGAACAGTGCAAATGGGGGGGTGACCCAAAAGTTTCCCACTCTTGTTACCCACCTGTGCATTTACTTGACCACCTAAAAGAAAGAAAGAAAAAGACGAGTTTTAGTAAAGCTATATGTACTTTCCCGATTGTTTCCAAGAGAGAATTTTCATAGCCTGCCCTGTATAATAGTAGAAAACGATAACTGAAAATAAGATTGCGACATAATCTTGACCTAATTTCTTGGCTTAGCCGGCCCCTTCCAGTCTATTTTTTGTTTACGATGTGACCCAGCACAGGGTGTGACATCATATCTGGCCCCTTCATTCCGCGCACCTCATAGTTCCCTCCACATTACCGCTGTTTGGGGAGCCTACCTGTAAGCAGGGCTCCTGCTATAACCAGGAGGGCCAACGCCTCTTTCCTCCACATCTTCCTACTCCTTCGCACGGGGTGTGTCTTTGGTTCCTTCCTCTGTTAACAAAAAAACGATAAATACGGTTTACTTTGTTAACTTAATAGCTGGATTATTTGGCATTTGGGTAAAAAAAAATAATTTCTTTTTGATATTTAACATTTTCTTTATTTAGACAATATTTTTTTAACAATATTGCTCTTGACAGATTCACATATCATAATAACGTAGAAGCATCAGAGAAGCTTGCATGTACATAAGGCAGTTATGACAATTGATCGTAAGTCGGCTTAGAAATGATTCTAGGCCTATATTCATCTACGGATTGATGGACTCAAAGTAAATGAAATGAAATGGAAACATAGAAAAGTAGGAAAAAATTTAGATCATTTGGGTGAATTGTAAACAGTGGTTAGCATGTAACAAACAACAAAATAGAGGTTCAATATGGAAATCCGGGTTCCTGCGCAATAAATATGTGACCGTAAATTTTAAAAAAAATTACATTTAATTGACCAATTCATGTTGCATCTGATGAACGCTAGAGTTCATACACAGACACATACACAAAATCCTAAAAGCTCAGTTATAATTTCAGTTGAAGACCAACAATGGGCTCTCCCATCAGTACAACTGGGTGCACGTTGATAGTGTAATCTCATATGGTCTGTCCCAGTCATTGAGCGACATCATGACCTTCATAGAGACTGGTTTGATCAAGGAGGACATTCTATAAGCTCCAGAGTGTGATACTATAACTTCCGGAGTGTGATATCTCTGTGAAATCTCTCTTTTTTTTTTTAAATGGCGTTATACCCAACATTTAACTCCCACACTATTTTTTTTTTGTGTGTGACTTTTCTAAATTTCTCTTGTCTACAGCCATCTCCTCAATCCCATGACTCTTGTCTTTGTCTGCATGGCAGCATATTACAAGCAATATCCATAAAAAAAGATAAGCATATAGCTAGACATATAGATAGACAGTGAGATAGACCCCTGTTTATGTTTATCTATCTAATGTAGAATATAGAAAGCGATCAGGGGGGAGGGGATAAAATACGTCATTTCGGGAGCTTTGGTCCTTAAGGACCAAAGCCCCATCAGACGGGAAGAGGCTAAATGTCATTGGCAAAGTCTTATTTCCTTCTATTGGCTTTATCTCGGTGATCTCACAATTTGGGAAGAAGTCTTCTAGAACCACTTGTACCACGTCCCACTAGGTCCAGCACTGAAAGGTGGCCTCGGAAGGCACACCTTGGCTTGGCTTATACAAAATGTATACAGACATATCCCGCTTTAAGGACAGTTTGTTACAATGCAACCATTCCCGTCTATTGAGTCTCTGTTCTAATGGTGGACAACGTTTGTACTGAGACTATTCCACGGTACAGTGCTGTACAGTGCGTCTCCTTGTGCCACCGCTACAGTCTCGGGTGAGGAGCATCCTGTTAATTAAGACATTTATACTGTAGACTGTATTTACATACTGTCTAAGATCATTTTCATTTGACATCCATGCTCTGGACCCACTGTGTACAGGGTATAATTGTACAGAGATGAATTCTGTTTAGCTGCAGGGTCAATATTGTATCAGTCACTTGTAGCTTAGTAGGAAACATTCCCCAGCTTACCCATCTTCTAAACTCTGCTACTAATGCCTGACATTTGCACTTCCACTTGAAAGTCCCGTTTAGTCAATATATCCCAATCATATATTCCTCTATCCAACACACAGAGATCATCAATACCTTATCAAATTAATAAACAACACCAGCATCCATCCCACGTGGAATTTCTACATGAACAGTAGTTAAAAGAATGACAATCAAACTATATTGCAGATGTAAATGAAGGATAACAGTAGAAATATTGCAACTCCCCCCCCCCCCCCCCCCTTGGCATCAAAATACCACATTGTAAAATTAACTATGTGGAAATAAATTTAATTCTAAAAAAAAAAATACACATAAACTTATCGCTCCTAAAATTATTTTTTTGATATTTTTGTTGTTGTCAGTATAAACGTAATTAAGCTAAGCGCCATCTTCAACTAATTAAAATTGCTATATTAAATAAGGTCGAATTAATTCAATTCCAAATAATAATAGAAAAATAATATAATGTTTGCAACAATTTCAGAAAAGCATTTTTTTTTTTTTGTTTAAAAAAATCATTGCAATTTGATAATCCAGTAGATCCATTTTTACTAGGGCTAAAAAAAAAAAAAGGCTGATTTAAATTGAAACCTAGTAAGAATCCATCAACACTTACGTTAGGTGTCAGTTCTTTACACCTGTTCTTAGGAACCAAATGACAGCAGTGGAACTGCAGCGCTAGATGTCCTGCTACTTATAGCCTGGCTTCACATTCATGGAAATTTATGCTGGCAGCTATTTGGACAGTAGTCAAAAGACCCAGCCCAGGTAAAGGTAGTTCTGTGTGTCATTACATTCTTTACATGTACAGGTATACAATACAGTGTATGTGGCAATATGTAAGTCTCTGGCCTGCTGTAAAACTGGAAGGGTTAATGTATGGGGCTAAAAAAAAAATATATATAATTTTTTTTTTTTTTTAAATAACAAATATTCTAACGGACCCTAATTTGCTCTCTTCACGCTTTGAACTAGCCGGCATACTTTTCACACATAAATTTAAACACTTTTGCACCTATTGAAAAAAAAAAAAACCAGAACAAAAGTTACAGTAGGAACCTAGATATATTAAACTATACGTACAAATAAATATTTGGATATAATCGGAATTAAAATGGGCAAATTATTCGGTTTTGTTTTCTGTCTGCCCCCCACCACACACAAACTTGAGCTGTTTTATATACGCCCCTTATAATACGAAAAAAGTTCTCCATCTACTTCCAATCTCCAGAAACGGGATGGCGTTTGTTAAGTTTCTGTTGGGTGATATTTAGTGTTGAGCGAACCCGAACCGCACTGTTCGGGTTCGTACCGAACTTTACGATTTTTGGACCCCGGACCCGAACACGGACATTTCACTGTATGTAATGCTATTGGCTTTCTATAAACCGAAATAGAGACTCTATTTTGGTTTATAGAAAGCCAATAGTATTACGTGTATTCCATAAGCTGAAAGTCTATAAACCGAACGACATTCGGTTTATAGACTTTCGGTTTATAGAAAGCCAATAGCATTACATGTATTCCAGAAACCGAAAGTCTATAAACAGAATGTCTTTCGGTTTATAGACTTTCGGCTTATGGAATACATGTAATACTATTGGCTTTCTATAAACCTAACTAGAGTCCCCATTCATAAGAATTTCTTATGAATGGGGACTCTATTTCGGTTTATAGAAAGATATAGAAAGCCAATAGCATTACATGGCTATTGACTCTATTTCGGTTTATAGAAAGCCAATAGCATTACATGGCGATTGGCTTTCTATAAACCGAAATAGACTCCGCATTCATACGAATAGGTCAATTGACCTATTCGTATGAATGGTGACACTCTTACCCACATTTTACTTAATTTTTCAGCCCTCTAGCCCTTTCCAGGACTTTTTTAGAGGCATTTTAGTGGCCAAAAGTTTGTGTCCCCATTGACTTCAATGGGGTTCGGTGTCAAGTTCGGGGTCAAGTTCGAGCCCAAACCTGGACTTTTTTCCTAAGTTCGGCCGAACCCGCCGAACCCGAACATCCAGGTGTCTGCTCAACTCTAGTTATATTGTGATTCTGTTTATGAATCCTTTAGTGTAACTGGGTTTTTTTGCCCTTGGAAAAATAATAAAATTTTAAAAAATCCCTTTATTTGTCCAATTGACTTTTTTTTGGGCCTGGTTTGGCCTATATAAGAACACAACTGGATCGGAACGCGTCAGGTGTTAAGTCCGGGATTATATGTATCCATCAACTAGAGCTTTTTTTTTATTAAGAAATACCAAACTTTGGCAACACAACCACACATGGAAGTGAATTCTTCATCTTTACTGCTCTTACTGTGAAAAATCCTTAGATGAAAAATAATAGATGTCTGATGGTATTTAGTCCTAGGTTAGTGTGGGTCCATAAAGAAGGAGTAGACTCTCCAGGTGACCTTTTTAATTAGACAGAAGGTAGCCTCTGTCTGATTAAAAAGATTTTTGAATGATGCTTTTTTTCCTTCTTCAGTTCTAGTTTCCATTGCTTTAAAAGCAGTTCCAAAGATAATAATTTTACAAATTCATCTGTCCCGCAGAAAGTCTCGCAGAAAGTATGGAGCAGGCATTTTTATACATAATCATCTTTAATCATTTCACTGGTATAATGGTGATGTTAATTCTGTTTTTTTTATTTATTTATTTTTATAAAAGAGTTGAATTTTGTAGAGAAGTTATTTAAAAAAAAAAAAAAAACGAGCAAGGCTTAGGGGACTATTATTTGACTGAACAGCATTGCGTAGCAGCAGAGAGAGATGCTCTGGCATCTTCTCCTCTTCGCAGATGCCATGGACCGGCCAGTGCCTGACCATGGACCAGTAGCTCTGCAACCCTGCTGCCTGCAAGTCTCTGGAGTGTCTTCTCAATGATGCTCCACAGCAGCGTTGATCAAAACCATTTTTAATCAGTCAGAAGTCATCTTTTATCTGACTAAAAAAAAATATGTATCTGTTTGTCGAGTTCCCCCTTGGAGTAAAAAAAAACAAAAAAAAAAACAGCAAGGAATTCAATATTTGATTTATGGGCATTAGGAGAGAGATAATCATATAATTACCAGCAAACGGAAATAATTATCCTTCCTACAATTACTGTTACTCATTAATGATGTAGTAAGGAATTATGTTGATCTTTTGTTCTGCATTTTAATACAGCCGATGCCTATTTATACACATTATACTTTAATGCAGTCACTGAGTTATGCTGATACATAAAATAGATAGATACAAAATAGATGGTTTATCTTCTCCTCTGCCTGATATAGATAGACAAAAAAAATGTCACTATGGCTTTTATTCCAGAAAGAATTGCAGGGAATTGAGATAAGGATCGCAAACTTAAGGCCAAAGTAGCCGAGCTACTACTCTACTTCAACCTTTGCTATAAAGCCCTAGGTTGTTATAGTTTAATATCCCAAGTAGGTGGTGTGGTATCTCTGGCTCAAATGATTGCCTAGGTCAGTATAGAAAACACACAGGGGAGTAGAGTAAGACATATAAAACATTACATGTTAGCATTCATTTTACAGATTATTACTTGGGGTATTAAGCTATAATGACCTAGGGCTTTATAGCAGAGGTTTAAGTATAGCTGAATGGGGTATTTTTTTCAGCCCGGCTATATTGCCCTTAAAGGGACAGTCTAGTCTCCAAACTCACTTAGGTGCAAGATGATGCAGGCATTATGTATAAATCACATTTTTAATATTTGACTCAAGCTCTCCCCCAGTGATAACTCTGCATGTTTACTGCAGGTGAGGCAGCACTGATTACATAGGCACTGAGGATATAAAATGTTGTTTCATATAGTCACTTCATGTGCTCTTCCAATCGAATACATTATGTGGACTCTGAGTGACCTTGCTCTTGTACACAGTAGGATCTCTTAACAGTGCAACACATTGACTGATGACACCACAAGAGATACAGGATAGTCCATTCATTTGAGTGAAATTATTCTCATTGGTTCCTGCAGCAAAAAAAAAAAAAAAAAGGAGATTACTTTTACTTAGCTAGTGTGGGCAGTCCTGGCTTCTTTCAATTTGTGTAATTTCACAATTTCTTCTAGCTGTAAGTATTTTATATTTACAGCAATGCAAAATGTAAGACGTGCATTTTAAAGTACTTTGAAAGCACATGAATATGCATTAATATTTGGAAGATGCATTTTGGACAGTCCCTTTAAATTTGCAGTTCCCTTGTAAACTCCCTGCCATTCCCTCTTTCATCATTAAAAGCCGTTATGAAAAGACTTGTTCTTCAAAGACACAATAAGCAAAGAATAATCTCTCAATCAAGCAGGGATTCTGGGAAAGTAAAAAAAATTTTTTTATTTTTTTATTCTATAACACCGAGTATTGGAGCAATCTGGCACATACAAGAATAAAATAGACGACATATTTAATAAGAAGTCAGAGTGTAGCTGTTTTTGCCTCTAGTTCCTTGGGGGAAATATTTCTCTCAAATATTTCTGGTGACGCATTTGCAATGATTTTTTTGTTAACCACAAAGGAAAGAGTTCAGCGCTTTCTATTCTTTCATGACTAAGAAATATTTTTGTCAGTAGAGCTATTTGCACTATTCACATATTTCTTCCCCTGCCCCTCGGTAATCTCCTTGGATTCAAGAATTGCCGTTCATTATTGTCATTTGGGCTACTTCTCGCCTCTTAAATAATATGATCTGCATTGAGTAAACTAAGGTGCCCTGCACTCAAATCCTTTGTGCCTTAGATAAAATCAGATGGGGGTCTAGCTCCATGTGGGCTTTACACCAAATTTTGTTTGTGCTATTATGTGATAAAAAAAAAAGTTAAATCTATTCAGGAGTTTAACTTAAAAACCATTGAATATACCATATGTAACAAACTGTTACGTTTTTATATTTTGCACAGTGGGCACAATGCATCATATTCTTTTTTTTTTACATAGCAGAAAGCTTTTTACGTAGTCAAAAGTAGAATTAAGACCCCCGTGACCTTCAGCCAGTAGAACTATCCCCTTATTTGAAGACAAGAGACTATTTGAATGTGACTTTCCTGGTACAAAAAACAATGCGGACTTTATAGAACAACCTCTGAGCAGTAGCTCGTCTCGAGTTCCACGTTCTCTGGATCGGAAGTGGGATCGTACCTGTCAGATGAAGCCACTTTGAATGGCCTTTCAGTCTGACCGGTTAAATGTAGCCGACGCTAAAATAGAGTGCCACCTACATTACTCCGAAACTCGCCGTGCCCGGGTTCTGACGCAACTCTGTTAGGTCAAGAGGCATTGGGAGACTTTGGCAGAGTCCAACAGGGTTTCTAAAGACCTGAGTCGGGTCTCTGCCTCAGTATCAATGGCTGTCGATCACCCTTGGGTCTATTTACTCAAATCCGAGAATAGCTAGTGGAGGTCCACTTTGGAGACCACAAACTGGCACCCGTTCAAATCTTCCCCATTAAAAGTAATGGGAGGAGAACTTACCTAGCTATTTTTGAGATTAATTCAAACTTGGGTGGCAAATTTGACTTGATCCAAAGTAGACCTCCTCAAGATTTTTTTTGTGTGAAATAGGGGATCCGGCCAGGAACACAGAGAAGCCGTTTGAGTTCCCTGGTCCTTAAGGACCGTAGGACAATTGGGATTATGGTTGAACAGGGCTTAAAATAAACTATCATTAAAAAGGTACGTTTATTTTTCACTTATATTACCAGCAATATTGTCTGCTTCTACAGTCCCTTAGAATGCTGACTGCTGCTTAGGATTAGAGCACAAGTATTTGGTTTTTATTAATAAATCATACATCGTTAAATATGTTATTCGTACAGAAAAAATGTCACCCCCGGATGTAATCCATACCTACTATTGAACATGCCAAAGAAATGAATTTATGCAAAATGCAGTGTCGAGTGGCAACGTTTATACCAGTGATATAATGGAAACCTATATTAAATAATAATAGTACAATTAAAATGATGAAACTACGCTAAATAGCAAAAAATACAATTCTAAAAGAGGGTCTGCTCAATGAAGAGAGAATTGCAGCGTTCGGAGACAGGAATTTTAAACTTTAACCCAATGTGGGAAAAATTCTCTAACGTAGATGAACAGGCATGTTAACTCTCAGTGCACGTGTGTGATTTCAGTATTTCACGTGTGCATGATAGGCCTTCCCCTTGCCAAACTATTTTGTTCAGTGTGGGAATTGCAAGGTACGTACAGTTCAGATAGTACAGCTGTACTCAGACTCTGTACAAAAACGTCCAGGGGGTGGAACATGGCTATGTATCCATCTGTCAGTAGAGTATTTGCATGAACCTAACAATGTTTATTTTATGTGTTCGATACTCTGTATCAAATAAATTATAGGAAAGAACTTAATTCTTTATGGTTAAAGAATTAATTGATACATGATTTATTTACATAACACACTATGTTTTTTTATTTTATATTTTCAGTGAAAGTGTGAGACATATGAGCCTATGGTATAAAATTTAAAGTCACACTGCCTTATATGACTGGGTACAGTGTGGTTACAAAAAAAATGCCTTTGTTTCTTTCCGTCCTAATTGTATAATGCCTCAGCACGGTCTTGTAAAAATTCATTTTTCATGATTTATACAGCTGACAGAGCTATACATTTTTTTTTCAATCACGGGTAGTGAATTGCAGAGTATATTTTTGGTATGTTAACTGCCACATCCTCTTTAATAAATAGACATTAGGCCCAGCTATTATTCCTATAAGTCTTGGTATATTGAAAAAAAAAAAAAGCTTTTGTTATTCTACCTGCACCTTGTAAAATGTATAGAAAGTCGATCGACACGCCCTCCCTTGAGTCTCAAAGAGCTTAGATGCCGACTGAGATACAAAGTTACCCATTTAAAAATAAGTTAACAAGCAACTTATGTGTTTTAATAATAGAAATTCAACATTTCACGTAAACAAATCTTGATATTAACATATTAACCAATGGAGCATAAACATCTTTATGTATGTTGAGGTAATATAGTGTTGTAAGGACACTATCTCTCCCCCCCCCCCAAGTCCTCCTTCTTTCTGCGTTATAATCAGAGCAGCACAGCTAGCAGACATCAGGCCACCCAACATTCCACGAATGTTCAACAGGGAGAGGTTGATTCCACAGTATTGGCTTATGACAGTATTAATAAACAAAACTGCTGCAGAGAAAGCCAGCCTGCCACATGTCTACTCCTTTTCATTTATGCCACTGAATTTAGAGGACCCTGGGCAATCATTTTTAATGCAAAACTACAGAAGAACTTTAGATGGTTTTTTAAAGAAAATTAAGTTGAAGTTACAGAAAATAAGCTAGCTGGAACTATCCCTTTAATGAGTGCAGTGCACCCATAGTGAATATTATTTAATTCAATCAACTGCTGAAAATGAGAAAAATAAAAAGCAATAAAATAGATTAATTAATGGTCGGATCTCTGTGATCGACTACTGCTAATTTTTTTCGTGACATGTCTTCAGCTATTTTTGGGGAGTTTTTCTGTTACTAGTGATATTTTTGACAAGGAATGTGAGCAATGAGTAGAAGCTTGTCCAATTTCTCAATATCCTTTGCTCCGTAAATGTACTGAGACAGAACAGCCACATCCAATTTCCCCAATAATATGCCAGTATTATTTTGCCATTAATATGCCACAGATAATTTACCCAATAATATGCCAGTATTATTTTGCCATTAATATGCCACATCCAATTTGCCCAATAATAAGCCAGTATTATTTTGCCATTAATAAGCCACAGATAATTTACCCAATAATATGCCAGTATTATTTTGCCATTAATAAGACACAGCCAATTTGCTCAATAATATGCCAGTATTATTTTGCCATTAATTAGCCACAGATTCTTTGCCCAATAATATGCCAGTATTATTTTGACATTAATATGCCCCAGACAATTTGCCCAATAATATGCCAGTGTTATGCTGCCATTAATATGCCCGAGCCAATTTGCCAATAATATGCCAGTGTTATGCTGCCATTAATATGCCCCAGCTAATTTGCCCAATAATATGCCAGTGTTATGCTGCCATTAATATGCCCCAGCCAATTTGCCCAATAATATGCCAGTGTTATGCTGCCATTAATATGCCCCAGCCAATTTGCCCAATAATATGCCAGTATTATTTGCCATTAGTATGCCCCAGCTAATTTGCCCAATAATATGCCAGTGTTATGCTGCCATTAATATGCCCCAGCCAATTTGCCCAATAATATGCCAGTGTTATGCTGCCATTAATATGCCCCAGCCAGTTTTCCCAATAATATGCCAGTGTTATGCTGCCGTTAATATGCCCCAGCCAATTTGCCCAATAACATGCCAGTGTTATTTTGCCATTAATAAGACACAGCCAATTTGCTCAATAATATCCCAGTATTATTTTGCCATTAATTAGCCACAGATTCTTTGCCCAATAATATGCCAGTATTATTTTGACATTAATATGCCCAGCCAATTTGCCCAATAATATGCCAGTATTATTTGCCATTAGTATGCCCCAGCTAATTTGCCCAATAATATGCCAGTGTTATGCTGCCATTAATATGCCCCAGCCAATTTGCCCAATAATATACCAGTGTTATGCTGCCATTAATATGCCCCAGACAGTTTTCCCAATAATATGCCAGTGTTATGCTGCCATTAATATGCCCCAGACAATTTGCCCAATAACATGCCAGTGTTATTTTGCCATTAATAAGACACAGACAATTTGCTCAATAATATGCCACTATTATTTTGCCATTAATTAGCCACAGATTCTTTGCCCAATAATATGCCAGTATTATTTTGACATTAATATGCCCCAGCCAATATGCCCAATAATATGCCAGTATTATTTGCCAATAGTATGCCCCAGCTAATTTGCCCAATAATATGCCAGTGTTATGCTGCCATTAATATGCCCCAGCCAATATGCCCAATAATATGCCAGTATTATTTGCCATTAATATGCCCCAGCCAATTTGCCCAATAATATGCCAGTGTTATGCTGCCATTAATATGCTCCAGCCAATTTGCCCAGTAATATGCCAGTGTTATGCTGCCATTAATATGCCCCAGCCAATTTGCCCAATAATATGCCAGTGTTATGCTGCCATTAATATGCCCCAGCCAATTTGCCCAATAATATGCCAGTGTTATGCTGCCATTAATATGCCCCAGCTAATTTGCCCAATAATATGCCAGTGTTATGCTGCCATTAATATGCCCCAGCCGGTTTTCCCAATAAAATGCCAGTGTTATGCTGCCATTAATATGCCCAAGCCAGTTTTCCCAATAATATGCCAGTGTTATGCTGCCATTAATATGCCCCAGCCAATTTGCCCAATAACATGCCAGTGTTATGCTGCCAATAATATGGGGCCAGCAGCAGCCCACTTAACCAGGGGGCCCTGGGCAAGTGTGCAGGTTTATTAACTCTTTATTAATGTCCAGGTCACAGGTTTATTGACTCTGTAACATAAATCTCCATGGTTATGAACTGCATTGTCTGTAAGGGAGGGTGTCTGGAAATGGGATCCTCGTGCTCTTTGAAGAAGTGAGAGGAAGTTATTGTGGAGCCCTCATCATTCTTGTCTTTTGAACTTCTGAGATATAGAGCAGTTTACTCAGAGGATTAATAATTAGCTGGTATTTCAGTCATTTAATTGGACAGTTTATTTTCTGTATGTTGTGTGTGTTTGTAATGTATTTGAAATACCATTAATTTGTAATGTAAAACAAATGGAAGTTCTTCTGTCTCTGTACATGGAAAGTAATTACCGGGTCCTCTAAATTCAGTGACGTTGGTGAGATGGTGCAAGCTGGCTTTCCCAACTCGTTTTACCTTATTGCATACCATCCCTATCCCGCTGAATTGCAGTCCCAAACTCCGCTGTATCACCACGCTCTACCTCTTTCTTGAAAAACAGACAGAGGTAGCGCTCATTGGAACAGCGGGGAAAAGATCTTCAAATCGGGACTGTCCTGTGCTACGGACAGTTGGGACTCCTGTTATTGTGTAGTCAACTCACTCTTGTAAACTCAGATGTTTCAAGTGCTTATTAATTTAGAGGGGCCGCAAATTATGTTACCTACAATGACGAGGGGCTTGGTCAGATGGAAAACGTCTCTATGCACAACCAACAACTGAGGGTGTGACAACAATAAATCTATTAACTTTGTTAGCAGTTGTGGAGGAGCTAGGAAGAGTTGAGGAACAAACTTACTAAAATGACTCCTGGGTCTAATAAATCTTTGTCCAGAGATGTAAGTTCAGTCAATGTTTCTCAAGCTACCACCCATCCATATGCAGCAGCCCATTCAATCCACTGCCTTGAACGATGGGTTCTGTGGCATTTAAGAATGTTGGCCGGTAGCCAATAGAGTGAGTGGAACAGCTAGACGTGAACACTGAAGACCCACTCCAATTGAAAAATGAGCTCCCATTATAATGCACGTTCTTTATACAATCCGCATGCAGTCATTAAAAAAGCAACAATCAAAGGGTTGTTGTGGTCTATTTGCCACCACTTGATGGGATATGGAGTCCACTATACCTGCAGTGCCAAATATCATCATAACCCCCCGCACCCCCCCCCCCACTGTCCCTATTTAAGCTGTGAGTTTGAGGCACAGTGCTACCTAAGTGGTAGCATTGGCACTTCCCTGCCAAGCCACGCCCCTCGCGCCCCTAGTTGCTGGGGGCACATGTTGGGAGGTACAGATTAGTCATAGTTTAAGATGTCCTTGCTTACATTGCTGAGGACAAAGCAGTGTTGACTCTTAGCAGGGACAAGGAGAGACACAAACCTTTTTGTTTTTGTTGCATACAAACCAGTGATGCGTTTAGGTTCGGTGGTGCCCTAGTTCTGACTATACTCTGGCACCCCCCCCCACCAACCTTCATTGGTTGCACCGCTTCCTCTCATAACCTTTCCACTATGCCAGATTGCCCCCATATACATTACAACAGCGCCAGATTGCATGCCTCCCAACTGACCCAGCTTGCATGCCTCCCAAAAGTTGCACATTCAGAACTTTGGGAAGCAATCCCCCCCTGTCCCGTCGAGCTCTACCTCTTACCCTCTTTTTGGGACAGAGGTAGAGCTCGGCGGGACTGCAGATCTTCAGCATAAATGTAATCATCCAGTGCCTGGGACAACGGAGAGAGCACTTGCCCTCGAGCTCCAAAGCCCTGCCCCCTGGCATTCCGATTTGCCACCCCAAGAGTTTTGAGGTTTGAGATTGCTCTTGCATTCCTTTCCATTGCACCGTATTGCTCCCTGGTGATCCAGTGGGGGAAACCCGGCTGTCTGAGGGAGAATGTGCCACCAACAATGATATCACTAGCTCTGATGTCACCGCCTTCAGTCTGCCCCTTCCAGGCTGTTGACCTTGGCAGAAATCCAATATGGCGTAGAACCACATGCTCCATTTCCATCTCTGATGCATTGTTAAGTCAATTACCATGTGAATGAGACAGGCATGTTATCAAAACAAGGAATGTCACCAAGTCAGTGATATTGAGTCCACGCATCCAGTGCTATCATCTCATCTGGGGATCATTATACTTTAAATACCCAGATGATAGCAGCACTTATAGGATCTTAAGGAAACGATGAAAATGAAAATCATGGTAAAGAAAAAAACAAGCAATACCGGAATTACTGGTCTGCATCACACACGTGGAGATCAATCAGAGACACTCCTTCTTCAGGCCAAGTGAACTGGCTGACACATGATATTAGGAAACAGTAAGGATTGGGGTGGTTTGCTGTGGGCTGCTGGGGCAGAGTTCTAAATGATGGAACCGTCAGCAGGAAGATTCCACTGGTTCCCATGGTGCCTGCTCCACTTTTAGAACTTTAGAACAATGCCTCCTCCAATCAGCTCCCTCCCTGGCTGCCGAAAAGAAACAAAATGTCTGCTTACCAATCTCAGTCTTCTGGTTTGTTTTGTGTAGGTCTCTTTTGGTCCTGTCTCCATTTGGACCTTCATTAATCACACAGTATGTTGGGGGCATTCCCAATTCAATTAAAAAAAAGCATTTTCGTTCATTCGTTTGAAAAACGAATAACGAAAATGCTAAGCTAATGAAAGCCGAATGAACGAATGGTTAATAAACAAAAATCATTCGTTCATTCGTCCATTCGTAGTACTATTGGCATTCTATAAGCCGAAATAGAGTCGGTTTATAGAATACAATAGCATAGTACACTTACATTCCATAAACCGACATAGTGAACGACTTTCGGTTTATGGAATGCATGTAAGTCTATTGGCATTCTATAAACCGACTCTATTTCGGTTTATAGTAATGCCAATACTATAGCACGAATGGACGAATGATTTTCGTTTATATTAAACCATTCGTTCATTCGTTCAACTTCTTAGCTTTCTATAAACCGAAACATAGTCCCCATTCATACATTTTTATGAATGGGAACTCTAGTTCGGTTTATAGAAAGCCCATAGTATTACATGTAATCCATAAGCCGAAAGTCTATAAACCGAACGTTTGGTTTATAGAATAGCAATAGGATTATATGTATTCCATAAGCCGAAAGTCTATAAACCGAATGACCTTCGGTTTATAGACTTTCGGCTTATAGAAAACGGATAGTAGTAGTGCCTTTCTATGAACCCATTCATAAGAATTATGAATGGGTTCATAGAAAGGCAACACTACTATACGTTTTCTATAAGCCAAAAGTCTATAAACCGAAAGTCGTTCGGTTTATAGACTTTCGGCTTATGGAATACATATAATCCTATTGCTATTCTATAACGTTAGGTTTATAGAATAGCAATAGGATTACATGTATTCCATAAGCCGAAAGTCTATAAACCAAACGTTCGGTTTATAGACTTTCGGCTTATGAATTACATGTAATACTATGGGCTTTCTATAAACTGAACTAGAGTTCCCATTCATAAAAAGGTCGTTCGGTTTATAGACTTTTGGTTTATAGAATACATAGAATTACATGTAATTCTATGTATTCTATAAACCGAAAATCTATAAACCGAACGACATTCGGTTTATAGACTTTCGGCTTATAGAAAACTTGTAGTACTATTGCCTTTCTATGAACCGAACGAGAGCCCCATTCATAAGAATTTCTTATGAATGGGGCTCTCGTTCGGTTTATAGAAAGGCAATAGTATTACACGTATTCTATAAAACGAACGAATAAAACGAAACGAAACGAAAATAATGAACGAATTTCGTCTGAAACGAATGCAGTAATGAACGAAATTCGTTTTAGACGAAATAAATAACATTTTCGTCCGAATGGACGAAAACTAAACGAAAATGTTAGTTTTGCAAATGTCTAATATATATCTCCTAAGAAAGAAAGACAGGGGGATTTGGGTCCAGAATAAGGACTGTCCCTCCTAAATAGGAGCACTTGGGAGTTAAGCAGTCCTAGTTTAGGTCCAAATCCCTCTGTCTCTCCTCTCATTTTCTTCTATTACAAAGATTGGCTTTTTTTTTTTCTTATGGAGAAATTCAAGCCAAACATCAGCTCAATTCTTGTTCTTACATTTAAAACACTTTCAATTGGTACTTAAATTAGTAATAAATAGAGTACATTTTAGTATGCGATAATTCTGCTTACAGTATTCCAGTGGATATTTATCTAACGGATTTGAAATTATATATTTGAAATTTAACTAAGCTTAATTTAAAGTACAGAAATGTTTTTTTTTTCTTTAACTTTTATACGCGAGACAACACTATGGCCGCACATGTTTTTTGATAATGGACAATTAAAAAGGGTTAAAAACAAAGTGTTCCTTTCCCCCCACATAAAGCCAATTTGTATCTTCACGACAGAAAGCTGACCCTTTCGCCGTCAGATCCCAGAGCTTCTCTCTGCTAGTGCAGAATGAGACCCTCGTTGTTAAATGGGATCAGAAAAGGGGATCCCATGTAACAATGAGAGTCTCTCTCTGTACTAGCAGAGAGAGAGAGAGAGACGGTCTCCGACCAGACCAGCCATGTACTATATAAGAAAACCTCCTCTAAGTTACTTAATCATTTATTTTAAATAGAGATTGTTAGATGTCATTTTTTTTTTTTTTTTGGTGAGTCAGAGATTCATTTATATAAGACTTTTTTTTTTTAAATAAACAACATAACTGACATTTTTGTATGAAGGTGTCAGTAAGAAAGCCTTATACGCCTGCACATTGAATAACATAGAGTGTGTGAAGTGAGAGATTATTTTTAAATGTTAAATGTCTTCTCATGTTCTCTATAAACTGACCCTCCTTGTACAAAGAGAGCGTTCGTTGTGAAAAGAAACATTTTGCAGCCGACCAGCGAATTGGCAAACAAATTAATTGGTTGGCACCATAATAATTCTAATTAAAACACTGTTTAATAAAAAAAATAATCAATAAATAAATTTACACCTAAATCCTTTCTTTCAGAAACATTTTATTTTTCACCTGTATTTTTATTGGCTTTCTTAGTTTGCATCAGTTGGGGGAATCTTTACACGGCAGTATAGGGTCAAAACTATTAAAGAAATGACTAGAATTTAATTACGAAATTCTTTCTGAGCCAGGGAAGAACATTAAATTGTGATGGTTTTGGTGCATCAAATGAGAATGGAAAGCTCCATAAATCCCATCCAGAAAAGATGTATGAACGATGGAGCAGCCTTTTTTGCACATAGAAACATAGAATGTGTCGGCAGATAAGAACCATTCGGTCCATCTAGTCTGCCCAATTATTATTTTTTTGAGTACTTTTATTAGTCCCCCGTTCCCGGTCTTATATCTAGGATAGCCTTGTGTCTATCCAATGCATGCTTAAACTCCTTCACTGTATTAACCTCTTCCCCTTCTACTGGAAGACTATTCCATACATCCACTACCCTCTCAGTAAAGTAATACTTCCTGATATTACTTTTAAATCATTACCCCTCTAATTTAAGACTATGTCCTCTAGTTGTGGTAGTTTTTCTTCTTTTAAATATACTCTCCTCTGTTACTGTGTTGATTTCCTTTATGTATATAAATGTTTCTATCATATCCCCCCTGTTACGTCTTTCCTCCAAGCTATACATGTTAAGATGCTTTAACCTTTCCTGGTAAGTTTTATCCTACAAGTGATATAGTTTGAGAGACTGACTTCCAGGTACATTCAATATGATGTTAGAATCCACCAATATGGAGACCTTTGGACCAGGGGTGGGCTAAACATGCTGTGGTCAAACAATATGACTAAATCTCCCTTCTAAGATCAGTGATTTCAAATATTATTAAGGGAATCTGTAGTTTTAAGCACATTTTTGGCTGTGCTCTATTTTTGTGTATTGAGTTACTGTGTATTGACGTTACCACTATCAGCACCTAGCTAACTGTATACTGATACGAGCTATATAATACCATTATCAGTGTCTGGATAACTGTATACTGATACGAGCTATATAATACCATTATCAGTCACTGGCTAACTGTATACTGATAAGAGCTATATAATACCACCATCAGTGTCTGGCTAACTGTATACTGATAAGAGCTATATAATACCACCATCAGTGTCTGGCTAACTGTATTCTGTTAGGAGCTATATAATACCATTATCAGTGTCTGGCTAACTGTATACTGATAGGAGCTATATAATACCATCATCAGTGTCTGGATAGCTGTCTAGTGATGAGAGCTATATAATACCACCATCAGTGTCTGGCTAACTGTATACTGATAAGAGCTATATAATACCATTATCAGTGTCTGGATAGCTGTCTAGTGATGAGAAATATATTATACCACCACCAGTGTCTCGCTAATTTATACTGATAGGAGCTATATAATACCACCATCAGTGTCTGGCTAACTGTATACTGATAAGAGCTATATAATACCATTATCAGTGTCTGGATAGCTGTCTAGGGATGAGAGATATATTATACCGCCGCCAGTGTCTGGCTAATTTATACTGATAGGAGCTGTATGATACCACCATCGGTGTCTGGATAGCTATCTAGTGATATCATACCACTGCCAGTGTCTGGCTAATTTATACTGATAGGAGCTATATGATACCACCATCAGTGTATGGATACCTGTCTAGTGATGAGAGCTATATTATACCACCGCCAGTGTCTAACTAATTTATACTGATAGGTGCTGTATGATACCACCATCTGTGTCTGGATATCTATCTAGTGATTTCATACCACTGCCAGTGTCTGGCTAATTTATACTGATAGGAGCTATATGATACCACCATCAGTGTATGGATAGCTGTCTAGTGATGAGAGATACATTATACCACTGCCAGTGTGTGACTAATTTATACTGATCGGAGCCATATGATACCACCATCAGTGTCTGGATAGCTGCCTAGTGATGAGAGCTATATTATACCTCCGCCAGTGTCTGGCTAATTTATACTGATAGTAGCTGTATGATACCACCATCGGTGTCTGGATAGCTATCTAGTGATATCATACCACTGCCAGTGTCTGGCTAATTTATACTGATAGGAGCTATATGATACCACCATCAGTGTATGGATAGCTGTCTAGTGATGAGAGCTATATTATACCACTGCCAGTGTGTGACTGATTTATACTGATCGGAGCCATATGATACCACCATCAGTGTCTGGATAGCTGCCTAGTGATGAGAGCTTTATTATACCACCGTCGGTGTCAGGCTAATTTATACTGATAAGAGCTATATGATACCACCATCAGTGTCTGGATAGCTGTCTAGTGATGAGAGCTATATCAAACCAGTGTCTGGCTGATTTATAATGATAGGAGCCATATGATACCACCATCAGTGTCTGGATAGCTGTCTAGTGATGAGAACTATATTATACCATTGCCAGTGTCTGGCTAATTTATACTGATAGGAGCTATATGATACCACCATCAGTGTCTGGATAGCTGTCTAGTGATGAGAGCTATATCAAACCAGTGTCTGGTTAATTTATAATGATAGGAGCCATATGATACCACCATCAGTGTCTGGATAGCTGTCTAGTGATGAGAACTATATTATACCATTGCCAGTGTCTGGCTAATTTATACTGATAAGAGCTATATGATACCACCATCAGTGTCTGGATAGCTGTCTAGTGATGAGAGCTATATCAAACCAGTGTTTGGCTAATTTATAATGATAGGAGCCATATGATACCACCATCAGTGTCTGGATAGCTGTCTAGTGATGAGAACTATATTATACCATTGCCAGTGTCTGGCTAATTTATATTGATAGGAGCTATATGATACCACCATCAGTGTATGTATAGCTGTCTAGTGATGAGAGCTATATTATACCACTGCCAGTGTGTGACTAATTTATACTGATCTGAGCCATATGATACCACCATCAGTGTCTGGATAGCTGCCTAGTGATGAGAGCTATATTATACCACCGCCAGTGTCTGGCTAATTTATACTGATAGGAGCTATATGATACCACCATCAGTGTCTGGATAGCTGTCTAGTGATGAGAGCTATATCATACCAGTGTCTGGCTAATTTATAATGATAGGAGCCATATGATACCACCATCAGTGTCTGGATAGCTGTCTAGTGATGAGAACTATATTATACCATTGCCAGTGTCTGGCTAATTTATACTGATAGGAGCTATATAATACCACCATAAGTGTCTAGATAGCTTCCTAGTGATGAGAGCTATATTATACCACTGCCAGTGTCTGGATAGCTGTCTAGTAATGAGAGCTACATTATACCAGTGTCTGGCTAATTTATACTGATAGGAGCTATATGATACCACCATCAGTGTCTGGATAGCTGTCTAGTGATGAGAGCTATATCATACCAGTGTCTGGCTAATTTATAATGATAGGAGCCATATGATACCACCATCAGTGTCTGGATAGCTGTCTAGTGATGAGAACTATATTATACCATTGCCAGTGTCTGGCTAATTTATACTGATAAGAGCTATATGATACCACCATCAGTGTCTGGATAGCTGTCTAGTGATGAGAACTATATTATACCATTGCCAGTGTCTGGCTAATTTATACTGATAAGAGCTATATGATACCACCATCAGTGTCTGTATAGCTGTCTAGTGATGAGAACTATATTATACCATTGCCAGTGTCTGGCTAATTTATACTGATAGGAGCTATATAATACCACCATAAGTGTCTAGATAGCTTCCTAGTGATGAGAGCTATATTATACCACCGCCAGTGTCTGGATAGCTCTCTAGTAATGAGAGCTATATCATACCAGTGTCTGGCTAATTTATAATGATAGGAGCCATAACAGCCATCAGTCTGGGCAACTATACTCCAGTAGAGTTACACCAGTAGCTTTAGTTACTGTGCCACCATTTGTGTCTGGTCTACTATATACTGATGGAAAGTATAATGTAACGTGTCTATGTCTGAGTAGCAATTTGTCTTTCAGCAATATCAGCATCTAAGTATAGCCTCTTCTGTATCATATCTGATGGCAGATTCCAGGCTTCTTGCCACCCTGGCAGATGTCCATATGCCAATGAATTACCTTGTGTGAATGTTCTCTTTGTACAACATGTAAATGCTTTTTCTGTTGATCTGGAACTCAACCAAAATCCCAAGGCACAGCATGTCTCATAGCTGACACATTTCGCATGACTCAGAGACATGTACCTATATTACATACAATAAAGCAGTTAGCTGGTATTACGGCCTGGTCATTTTGCTTGTCCACTTATTTTGGCCCACTTATATTATACCCTATTCTTTTCTCTCATCGTGCCGATGCATTTTTCATTTCCTGCATCTTGCAACTAAGAAGCCTCTTTCTGGGACTGTAGCAAAGTATTTTGTTATTCTATTGGTATATTGACTTATTTTACCCTCCCCCCAATAGTTTTTAATATCCTGCACTCTAATGCTGCACTCTAATACAGACACATCCAATAGAAATATCGGGCTGCGCTTAGAAACCGTGATTATTTTTGCAATACTTTGTGCACTACCGCCTCCAAATAAATGTTCCCAGAACATATGGTAGCCTGCTTCAATGGCTTTATCACGTATACATTGCAAAGAGGAGCTGGCCCGGGAAGCCTGACGCGTTTCGCACACTGGCTCCTTGAGCGCCATCTCAGATCTATAAAAGCAAAGCCTAAGAAATAATACAATTCCAAAAAGTGCTGCATTTGTAACTGGTGTATCTTATAGGATGGGCGACAGGGTCTGGTCTAGTGGTGGTGGGAGTTGTATTGTGGTGGTTAAAAAAAAAAAACCCCACCAAGATGTATTTATTTACAATCTGTGTTGATCAATGAAATCTAGCACTCGGTTGTTGCCAAGGGATGAGCTTTTATCTCTGCTTTAAGGCACACCTTTGCTCCAAGGCACTATATATCTACATATATATTAGATATCAGTGAACCAGCATGACGCAGCTGATATCCACTCCACAACAAGGAAGGAGTAGATGTATAATTCATTCATGGCACATGCAAGACACCCTCGCTCAGTCACATTCTGCAGATGGCAATCCTCTGAGCTCCCTTCTGACACTTGACTTACGTGACATTTCTTGCAGATTATGGAACTCAGAATTTAGGTTGCAGGGTTTGCGCCCTGATCTCAAAGGTTGCATTGGCCTATATACTTCCAGGAGTGTAACCCGGGTCATTCACCAACCTTGCTCCAAGTGGACATTTAATGGGGTCTGTGACAGACAGTTTAATGACCTTCACAGACCTTGGCGCGCACACTGATGTTCTTGCACGGACACTTTGCCGAACCATCTCATCCCACCAATTAAATTAATGCCACATACAAGGGGCCTGTTCTCCGCTCTGTTGGTCAAGTTAGGAGTCTTTGAGTGGAGTGGAATGGGATACCTCCAATTCTTTCATTGAAGTCCCCATACTCCCTTGTACCAATTATTGGTATTCCCCTGTTCTTTTGATAATGCTATCACATACCTGCCAACTTGACGGGATTGGGCGAGGCGGGGCCATTGTGTGACCCTCCAGCTTAGTGGTTTAGCTCCTGGGTCTGACAATCATGCTTGGATAGCCCCAATTTGGACATGGCAGGATACCCCCACAAAAAAAAAAACAGGACTGTCCTATCCAATACAGGGCTGTTGGCTACCTCCATTTAAAAACAGGTGCTGGTGCTCAGTTTTAACCAGTGCCCCCCATGATAAAAGTAATAATATGTATTTTGTTACCTCTTAACATATGTGTATCCAAATGTTTTCGAAATATGTAAACGTATGAGAAAAA
Source organism: Pelodytes ibericus (assembly GCA_036172795.1). Classification (NCBI taxonomy): domain Eukaryota; kingdom Metazoa; phylum Chordata; class Amphibia; order Anura; family Pelodytidae; genus Pelodytes; species Pelodytes ibericus. Next base: position 9,522,601 of record CM069860.1, on the reverse strand, counting down.
TAACACAATTGCAATGGAATTAGTTTTTAGGTGTTGTACGTGTAACAGGGTTATCACCAGGGCTAGGCACCATCGCTGATCCTGGTGGACATTGTGGCCGACAATTTTATGATGTTCTATTGACCTTCACTGACCTTGACTGGTGACTATGGACGGATGCTTTGCCCATCCCTGGTTACCACCAACAACCAAAACGACATTGGTATAACAGTTAGGACAAAATATAAATGTGATTTATATCAAAATTATTTTGGATATCTGAGGTGGAAAATCTAACCGGTTCTTTCTTCGAGAGCTGGAATGTCCATCTTTAAATGTGGAGGGCTGCATGTTATGCTGAATGTTAGGTTGGGGGGGGGAGCCTGGACTTGATTCTTTTTATGAGGTAATACTATGGATACTGTGTCCTGCTCAGGAAGGATAGAGATGACACGAAACACTTGAGGGCCACCTCCAGAACATTGGGCTGGCAAGTGGACAGCTATGTTCTCAAAGCAGTGCTTCCCCAACTTGGAGGGGTGTTTGACGTCTCTAGGGGCACTGAGTCAAAGTGCGACATAGATGCTTAATCTACATGTTGACTCTTTTAGAATAACAACTGTATCAGGGAGGTATAGAAAGTTGAATGTAACGATTTCAGTCTTTTTTTAAATTTTAAATCGGCAGTTCCCAAACCAGACCTCAAGAACCACCACCATGCCAGATTGTATATGCCACATGCTTATTTAAACTGGGTAGTACCTAAATTCTAGACTGTTTGGGGGACCATGAGGACTGGTTTGAGTTTGACTACAGCCTTTTAGTTTGGCTTCAGCTGAATATTAATATGAGGTTTGGTTGTGCATAACTCTCCGATCGTCATTGCTCTTTTGAAGGCACACCTCATTGATCCCTTTTTTCATTGGGTTTATTTATCTTTGGCGTGTCCTCTAGAACCTCCCACGATTCTCTTTCAAGACAGCAATAA